>CM053592.1:108760566-108786677 GCA_028646515.1 Pseudochirops corinnae | reverse complement strand
GATATTTGAATTGTTTCTTCTTCACTGCATTCAGTATTTTCTCTTTGACCTTATAGCTCTGGAATTTGGCTACTATATTTCTTGGAGTTTTCAATTTGGGGTCTCTTTCAGGAGGAGATCGGTGAATTCTTTCAATAACTATTTCCCCTACTGATTCTAAGACCTCAGGACAGTTTTCTTTGACAAAAAGATTGTCTAGTCTAATAAGGGAAAAATATCAAGATTCAAATCTAAGGCTTTTGTTTTAAGAGCAGTTTTTTTTTCCTGCTTCACCAAGCTGCTTTTTATCAAACTATCTCTAAATAATTTGCAACAAATATCAAGATTTTCAATTTAACTGACAACTTGGGTTTATCCATTAATATTAGGGTAATGGACAAGGACAAATAACTGAGTGAGAAAGGATGAAGAGGCATGCTCAGTTCAATTCCACAAACATATATTAAGTGCCTGCTCTGTAGAATAGCCTCTCTAGGCTTTTGAGATAAAAAGGGTACAATTAAATACTTCCTGCCCAAAAGTAATGTGTCTGTAAGTAGATACTTACATATATATATATATATATACACACACACACACACACACACACACACCATCCATATATGTATACTTATTGTTTTCCCAGGTAGAATGTAAATTGCTATGTGTATATGTATGTGTATGTGTAGAATTTTTTTTCTTTTGCTTTTTGGAGGACAATTGGAGTTAAGTGACTTGCTTAAGGTAACATGGCTAGTTTGGGGGGTTAAGTGTCTAAGGCTAGATTTGAACTCAGGTCCTCCTGATTCCAGGGCTAGTGCTCTATTCACTGCACCACCTAGCCACCCCCAATACTAGGTAACTTCTCAGGTAGTATGTAAATGTTTATGTGTGTACACATCTGTGTGTATGTATATATTTGTGTATGTGCATAGAAATTATGTACAATATATTATCAAGTAATTTTAAACGGAAGAGAACATTAACAACTAGGATTGGGAGGACCCATAACAATCATCTAGGCTCAGGTTCTCTGGACAACATCCCTGGTGAATGGCCACACTACTAATATTTAAGCAATTTGAATGAGAAACTCACTGATTTGCAAAGCAATTTTTTTAAAGATATAATTCTAATCATTAGGGAGCTCATCATTATAATGAAATTGATATCTTTAATCTTTTTTTATTTTTAATTCATGGAATAAAACAAGCATTTCCATAGCTTCCATCCTCATCCATGTTCATCCTTTTTCACTACCTTTTATTTGTGTTAGTTCTGATCTATAGAGCTGCACAGAATAAGTAAATCTGCTCTTTCAGGTGACAAGAATTCACCTATTTGAAGATAGCTGCAAAGTTTTCTCTTCTCCCAAGTTTTATAAACAAGCCCTTCTTCCTATAACAAGACATATCTGATTTCCCAGAGCCTTCATTGTTTGGGTTGTCGTCCAGATTGTCAGGGGTATTCACTATGCATCTTAAAGCTCAACATGAAAATTCAGGAGTGAATGGACTACTGCAGAGGGCAAGAGAACTCTTTTTTCTCTGGTTCAGTGTACTTGTACTAACACAAATTAAGATGGTATCAGTTAACTTCACAGGTTCATTATAATCATACTGTTTTTTCATACTAAGCTTGCAGCAAATAATTGATTTTTTTTTTCTTTTCCTTTGATTACTGACATATTCAGCAGCTACTTTTTAAACTAAAGACCCAGAAGATAATGCCTCTGTTTCTTCCTAGAAGTACCTTACACAGTACTTATACAATTATTATTTTTAGAAAACTGAAATGCAGGATTTTAAAAATAACTTTTTATTGTTATTTTCTGTTTTTAACCTTGTCCTATGTATCCCCCCCCCACACACACCTAAGAGCCATCTGATATGAAAGAGTATTTTATATGAAAAAAAGTCATCACAATTCATCAATCCATTGGAAAAGTTTAAAAACATATACAATATGTAATATTAGTATGTAACACCTGTGGAGTTCTACCTCCATAAAGGGTTAGCTTGGGATTTCTTGCATCCCTTCATTCGAATGCCAGTTGATTTTTATAATTTTGTTAAAATTACTTTTGATTTCTGTTGTTCTTTCCATTTACATTAGAGTTACTACGTAAATTGTTTAATTGGCTCTGATCACTTTATTCTACATCAGTTCACATAGCTCTTTCCATGCTTCTCTATATTCATCACACACATCATTGCTTAAACAAGAGTAGTATTCCATTATATTCACATACCACAATTTATTTAACTATTCCCCAGGCAATGAACATCTATTTTGTTTTTAATTTTGAGTTTTTACAAACAGTTCTCCTATAAATATTTTGGAGTATATGGAGATTTTTTTTCTTATGAATGGTCTACTTGAGGTATAATCCTGGTAATAGTGTCTCTGGTCCAAAGGGTATGGACATTTTAGTCACTTTATTTTAAAAACTCCAAATTGATTTCTAAAATGGTTATACCACTTCCCAGCTGCATCAACAATATATTAGTCTAGGGATGGCTAGGTGCCGCAGTGAATAGAGCACCAGCCCTGGAGTCAGGAGGACCTGAGTTCAAATCCAGCAACAGACACTTAACGCTTACTGGCTGTGTGATCTTGGGCAAGTCACTTAATCCCAACTCCCCTGCTCTCCCCCATACCCCTTAAAAAGCAAAAAAAAAAAAAAAAGTCCAATACAATAGTCTGTCTATCCATGACCCTTCCAACATTAACTGTTGCCATTTTTTGGATTTTTTTCAAAATTGCAGAGTGTGAGGTAAAACTTTTGTGTTTCTATTATTACTAGTGATTTGTAAATTTACAAGTATTGAGTTGCAAATTTCTCTTATTACTAATAATTTGTAGTTGTATATAGTTCACAGTTTTTAGAGAATTATTTGCTGATATCTTTGGGTCATTTATGTATTAGGAAATGACCATTGCTTATTAATATGTGTACATGCACATATAATATGTATATATGTACATGTGTATATATATATATATATATATATATATATATATATATATATATATATATATATAATATCTTGGATGGGAAAGCCTTATTACATAAATCTGATACACAAATTTTCCCCTTTCACCTACTTTGCTTCTTATTCTAGATAATTAATGTTATCTATGCATAAGCTTTTCAGTTTCAAGCAAAGTTTTCTATTTTATCTTTTATAATTGACTCTTTCTCTTGTGTGAATAAGAATACATCTATTGCTCATATCTGTAATAGGTATATTATCTGTTTCTTTTCTAATCTTTTACATAGTAGAGGATTCACATTAAGGTTACCCATCAATTTAGAACATATTATGGAAGGTGGTGTAAGGAGTTACCCTAAGCCTAATTTTTGCCATACTTCTTTCCAGTTTTACTAGTAGTTTTTTTTTTAAATAAAATAAGGTATTGTACCCTAGGCAATTTATGTTTTCCACTTTATGAAATATTGGGTTACTAAGCTACATTGTTTCTGAATCTCCCTAGTCTAGCTTATTCCTTGTCTAGTTCATTCTAGCTTATTACAATTTACCGTATTTTTTTTAAAATCAGTATTGGATGGTTTTTGATGAATGCTTTTTTATAGGTATAGTTTGAGGTTTGGAAGTACTATTTCCCTTTCAACCTTCTTTTCATAATTTTCCCTTTACAATTTATAGTTTTTGTTTTCCTAAATTATTTTGTTTAGTATATTCTTGATAATTTGGTTGACATAAAATTAAATATAAATTAATTTTGGTATTATTGTCATTTTTATTATATTAGTGAAGCCTAGCCATTAGCACTGAATATTTTTCTATCTATTAATGTTGTTTATTTGTAACTGAATCTTTGGGATGTTGATTCCAAGATATTTTATTTATTTTGTAGTTGCTTTGAATGAAGTTTCTATTAGTAACTCTTATGCTTTTTTATTATTGTATACAAATGCTATTGACTTTTTAGTATTTATTTTGTAACCTGTATCTTTGCTAAAGCTATTAATCATTTCAATTTTAGAACTTTTGCTAATTCTTTGGTGTTTTCCAAGTGCATCATCATGTCATTAGAAAACAGGAATAGTTGTATTTCTTCTTCCTATTACTTTAATTCTTTTATTTTGTCTTATTTCTATTGCTACCATTTTCAGAAACACAGCAAGTAATAGTGAGGCTAGTCATCCTAACTTCATCCCTTTATTTATTGGAAAAGATTCTAAGGTATCCCCATTGTGTATGGTGCTTGCCTTTGGTTTTGGATAGATGCATTTTTTGAAATTAGAAAAGATGCTCAATCCCTTTACTTCATAAGGCCTTTAGCATAAAAGAGTGTTGTAGTCTTTCAAAGGCTTTTTCCGTATCTATCCTGATTATGTGGTCCATGATTTTTTTTCCAATTTTATCAAAGGAAAAATTGTATGGTGACAGTGAGTACTCTGCAAAATATTCACAACCAAGAACTACACTACAAAAGTAACAACAATGATGCCATCAGATATATATGACAATGAAAGAAGTACATGTGGATAGGGCAAAGACAACCAGTGGACCACTGAAATACTCCCCTAGTGACTATATAATGTAAAAAGAATTAGATGAAGGCTGCCCACTGTTGGGTAGATGCCTATAATTTGTGATAAGATAAGGACAAGTCACTTGGGAGTAGCACAAAGTAAATCTTTAATAAATGTTTATTGACTACCAGATGAATGCAGAGTGGCCTAAATTGTTGGAAAGAGTTCTGACATCCATGAGATCACAGATTCATCAAAATCAACAAGATTTCATCTTGCTTCTTACATTCTTCATCATATTCAGTTAAATTCCACAAATATTTATTGAATTCCTATCATGTGAGAATTATTGTGCTAAGTTCTGTCACAGAAACTAAGAAAAATGTGGCATACTTTTTCCCTTCACAGAGTTTACTATTAGAGGAATGAATAAAGTCAGCTTCTCTCTCTCTTTCTCTATCTATCTGTCTCTCTGTCTGTCTATCTGTTTCTGTCTCTCTCTCTCAATGACTTTTATACAATCTTCTCTCACAACTTTTATCTAGGGAAGTAACCCCTTATGAAGATGTGACCTAGCAGGCAAATTCTCTGCAAGCACTGTAGCCTTCACATCTATTAAAGAACCAGAAAAAAAATTCTTACCACCAGAAACCTTGATATTTCCAAATGCTTCAACATCAGAAATGGATCTGGTGTTATTGATGGGATTAAATTTAAAGAAGATGCATTACCGTTTGCGTTGGTGGTACCCTCCAGGGACCATGATGCCCTTCTAGCTGACTTGTACATGAAAACTCCTATATATGCCATCTCCTCCAAAAGAATGTAAACTCCTTGAGAATGGGGGCTATTTTTTTTTCTATTGTTGCTTGTGGAGTACTTTCAAAACAGGCTTTGACATATTTTTTTAAAAAGAGAATGAAAAAAACTTTTGGTAGAAAGTAGTATTTTAGTTGGGGCTTGAAGGAAGCCAGTGAAGCCAGGAGGTAGAGATGAGAAGGGAAAGCATTCCAGAAATGGGAGATGGCCAGGGAAACTGCCTAGACTAGCTAAGAGATAGAGTGCTTCATTGGAAGAACAGCAAAGAGGGCAGTGTCACTGTACTAAAGAGTACATGGAGGAATATAAGGTGTAGGAAGACTAGAAAGGAGGGAGGAGGCAGAGCTAGATTAGGAACAGCTATGAAAACCAAACAGTGAGTTTCTATTTGATCCTTGAGGTGATAGGAACTTGTCAAGTAGGGGTGCTGGCATGACACGGCCAGATTTGTGCTTTAGGAAAATCACTCTGGCGGATAACAGGAGGGTGAAATGGAGTGAGGAGAGACTTGCAACAGGCAGACCAACTCACAAGCTATTGCAGTGTTCCAGGCACAAAGTGATGAGGGCCTGCACTAGGTTGGCGATAGTGCTAGAGGAGAGAAGAGGATGTATTTGAGAAATGTCATAAAAGTGAAATCTACAGGCCCTGGCAACAGATTGGATATAGTGAAGATATAGGTGAAAGGAATTCAAGATGACACCATAGGCTGTGAAACTAGGGGGACTAGGAGGTTGACGATATACTCCACAGAAATAGAGAAGTTAAGGGGAGAGGATTTATTGAGAAAGATGAGTTCAATTTGGACATGATGAGTTAAAACCATCCACTGAACATCAAGTTTGAGATGTCTGAAGGCAGTTGAGTATACAAGACTGGAGGTCAGCAGAGAGATTTTCGCTGACTGGGTGATCACACACATAGTATGGATCAGAAAAAGGATTTGAACCCAGGATATCCTGACACCAAGACCAGCCTCAATTCAATAAGCTTTAGCAAAATAACATATGTCAAATCTTACTTTCCCATTGACTTCCGTTTTAATTTCATAACATATTTCTAAAGGGATGGGAAAAATAAATGGACTGATGGAAACACATTTATAATTTTTAATAAATTCTTCAAAAAAAATTCAGTCATTTTTAGTCCTTGATCTTAAGGTATTCAATTTTCTCACGCAACTCCTGTATAAAAACACCAGAGAGTTGATTCACATGAATTTCACATTCTCATCAAATGTCAATATCTTATAACATGTGACAAAGTTGTTTTTTTTCCTGTTTTGGAAAAAAAATAGTTCTAAGGCTATGTGGTGGTTACAGAACCACAGGTCACAAATTTGGATAGAGGTCAGGTAGAAAAGCTTTATTTTTATTTCAAGCCAAGACATAAAGAAATTGGTTGATTGACAGCGTTCCTCTGTCAGTTAAGGGAGCTCAGAATGCCAAAAAAAAAAAAAGAAAAAAGAAAAAGAAAAGAAAAAAAGAAAAAAATCTCCTAATAATCTATAATATAGGAAGCAGACAAAATGGTGGATAGTCTGTCAGGCTCAGGAGCTGACCTTGAGAGTGGGTAGAGGTTTAGAAATATGTCATTGGCCTGTGGGAAGCATAGCAAGGCAACTTTTATTTTTCCTATGATGAACATTGTGTGGGAACTTGATACAAACACAGTTTGTACTACGGGGGTGGACATGACTGCTGATTTTACATTGATATGTAAACTAGTTTAGAGATGGAGTTACTAATGTCAGAAAAGGGAAGATAGAAGACCCCTCTCTTTTTGCCTCCACAGATAAAATTACGTTGTGTTAACATTATACTTGGCTAGATCTGTGATATTATAAGACTTGGGCTTCCCTCCATCTATCTAGTTCACAGGCCTTCCTCCCACTGTTACCTGGCATAGGACTTGTCCATGTTTTCCCATCAATGCCCCTTATAGGACCTATCCAGCGTGATTATAGAGTCAAAGATTCAAAATCAAAATGGAACTCGGAAGCCATTAATGCCCCTCCTCATTTTAGAGATGAGAAAACTAAAGCCAAGGGAGTTGAAGTGATCTGCTCAAAGTCATTTAGGTAGAAAACTTAAGAGGTAGAATTAAAAATCAGGTCCTGGGGCAGCTAGGTGGCACAGTGAATAGAACACCAATCCTGGAGTCAGGAGGACCTGAGTTCAAATTTAGCCTCAGACACTTAACACAAAAACTAGCTGTGTGACCTTGGGCAAGTGACTTAACCCCAATTGCCCTTTAAAAAATAAAAAAAAAAAAAAGGCAAAAAAAATCAGGTCCTTTGATTCTAGAGTGCTCTGTCCGCTGCTCCATTCTCCCTCAGGAACTTTCCAAAGTAACTAAGATGTTTTACAAACACAGAGATCTGTTTAAACTTCAGTGTTTAAAAAGGACTTCTTAGTCTCTTAAACTGAGTTAAACCAGTTTTACAACTGGGTACAGTTGTACATACAATGACTAGAGCACTGAACTTGGAATCAATAATAATTGTACCTATCTCCTAAGGATGTTGTAAGGATCACATGAGATAATAGATTTATTATTATTAAAGACTATATTAGAGAAATAAAAAACAATGCTATATTCATAAAATAAAATTAATAATAATAATAATAATTTTTAAAGCACTTTAAGGTTTGCAAAATATTTTACAAATATTACTTTATTTGAATTCTCCCACTAGCACTGGGGTGTAGGTATTATTTTCATTCCTGTTTTATAGGTGAGAAAAGCGAAGCGCAGTTTGAATGACTTGCCTGGAGTCACATAATTAAAGTATTTGAAGGAGGGTTTTAACTCAGATTTTCCTGATTCCAGGTTGAGAGCTTTATCTACTAAGCTATCTATTTTCCTCACCAAACAAGCTTTGCCATGGGACTGAGGTAGTTTGGGGAGAGGGGTGCTACTCTATCAAATAAAGAAGGGACTGAATGTACATTGAAAAGCTATATCAGGACACCAAGTGCTAGCCTCAGATCAGGGCTGTTTCAGGTTAGAAGGAATCAGGAGATGATTAATTTTAATTCTTCTAATTAAATATGAAAATTACCCAGTGATCCCATGGCCTGGATTCTTGCATGGAAATCAGAAGGAAAATGAATTATTCTGTTCCCACAGAGAGGAAACTTCCAAAAAAAGGAAAATTCCAGGTGTAATGATTATTAGAGAATGATCCGGCAATGATTTCCTCATAGAAACATGTTCTTGTCCTTTTAGGGCTATGGATGTCTGAGTAGAAAGATAAGAGGAAAATAAATCAAGGCTAAAATGTCCATAAAGATGATAATTCATATCAGCATAGTATCTTAAATCATATGGAAACCTTTGGCATCATCAGATGCAAACCTTTCCTTTTATACCTAAGGAAACAACCAAAGCAGACTGAATGGTTAAGTGACTTACCCAAGGTCACAGCAATTAGTTTCACAAATGGATCTAGAACCCTGGTTTCTGGCCTCCCAGGCTAGAGTTCTCATCTTTATATCATGTGGCTTCAACTCAAGGAAGAAATATCCTCCTTTGTTCTAGAATCCTTTTGTAGGCAGTGTTTTGCACTGAGCTAAAATGGAAAGGATTAAAACAAAATAATTTGATGAAAGAACATTGCCATATAATTCAAATGCACTACTATGTTGATAAAAAGGAAATTGAGTTCTTAGAAATCTACTTAACTGCCCTAACCCATAAGAACACAGCTTTCAAAAGGTGAAGTAAGAGCAATTGAAAAAAAATGATATAAAGGAAATTGAGTTCATAAAAATCTACTTAACACTGTCTTCTCCAGCTTAATAGAAAAATATAGACTTTAAAAAAGTAAAATAAGGACACTAGAAATCACTTCTGCAAGTAAAAAATAACAGTTAAAAGTTGCTTAGGAAAAACAAGTAGATTGTTTCAGCAGCCATTATTGCATTTTTTTTGCATAATGTCCAGTATTGGCATTCTTTTGAGGATTTGTTTATAACGACCAAGTGTATTTATTCATACCTTCCAAAAAGGACAACTAACACAACAAAGAATTCCTTTACTCAACAAACAAACATAACCACTCTCATAAAAAGCACTCCAGTTGGGTCCTTAACCAGTCTCTAGATACATTAAAGGTACATAATATAATGGGGGGAAAATAAAGTATTGCTACTAACTCTACTTCCAGGCATGTTTATACCATATTAGACACTGTTTCACTCTGTTGTGTGTTGTCCCCCATGTATGGAAATGGAAATCCAAAATCAAATAGATAACTGTCCAAGAACTACCCTATTTTTATGGACAGCCCCCTTTTTTAATATTAAGGATTAGGTTCTCTTTTATTGCAGGAGCATGCTATGAGTAACCCTGGGTGTCTTAAACAATCTAGAAAATGGACATAGAAAAGGTCACAGGGGTGGGAAGCCTGCAGCCTCGAGGCCACATGTGGCACTCTAGGTCTGCCAGTGCAGCCCTTTGACTGAATCCAAACTTCACAGAACAAATCCCCTTAATAAAAAGATTTGTTCTGTAAAATTTGGACTCAGAAGACCACACCCAAGGACCTAGAAGACCACATGTGGCCTTAAGGCTGCAGGTTCCCCCACCCTGATGGGCAAAACCAGACACATTATAACTACGATAGCTTTGTTCTCTGTAATGGTAATAGTCAGCTGTCTAGAACCAAGAGGGGATACACTGTTGCTGCATACATTAACTTGGCATCAGGAGTAATTTGGGGATTCAGATCAAATGATTTCTTCTCCATCTAAAAACCCTATAGGACAACTGATCTCAAATGTTCTCTCCAATAAAGGCAGAACTAGAGTCCAATAAATGTGAATTAATAACGCAACAAGGAAAGGACTGAAGTTTCTTTCCAAAATAAGCCAATTGAAGACATGACCATGTACCTATTTAATTGAGAACTATATTTCATTTTTAAACAACGGAGATCTCTTAATACTGCAGCTCATTCTTCCTGGGAAAGAGCATAGTGATAACTAAATCATATGGAAAGTGCATAGTCTAAGAAAGCTACTGCTATTTGTACTACAGGGAAATTATGACCATGTTCTGTTCACAGCCTTCACCATTATAATGTTATTACACAGCCATTAAATTGAAGCTGTTATTTCACTGCTAAAACAACTGATCAATATCCATTACCATCCACTGTTGGTTGGATCCAAAATGAGATTATATAGTAAATGAGCCACAGACAAGGTAATGATCCTACTACACTGATATATTTAAAGACATTCCCTGAAGCTTCTAATTTCCTTAAGAGATGGTATAAATTAGCAACTAAGTCCCCCGGATAGGTGGAAAAATATGTTTTAATGATTTTTCTACCCTGTAAAAGAGTATGTTAGCTGCAAATCACAAATCCTGGGATAAAACTCTAGCTATGACATTATTCCTAGTTATTGCTTTGATAGTCTGACCCTTAAGATACAGTTCTCTACTATTAATAATAAATGTTAGTTTTTACTATACTGAGTGGGGCATGTTCAGAGTTTAGTGGGGTAGGATGGCTTCCATTGGCTCAATTGGAAACGCTTAACTTTCTAGCCACCAACAACCAATAATATCTAAACTGTGTTGATGATGGTCCCTTTCAGTTCTAAAATTATAGTATTATTTCATTCAGAACCTCTTCAAAATCCATCTCTCAAGTAATGGACTCTCCAAGTAGTAAACTGGCTTATTAAAGAGACCAAATAATTCTCCTTTTTGAAAGTTTTTAATCTTCAAAACAAAATAGAATGTATTTTAAATATATTTAAGTATGGTTTCCTCTTATTCCTAATATTTTCTGGAATTAATATCTGAACTGACATGACTGGATATAAAATGAGGTATTGCTTTTGGGATAGAAGACAGAAATGTTTATACCAGAATGTCATGAATTCTTGCTTGATATTAATTCATGATCATAAGTTAAAATCCACTTTCACTAAGAGCAAATAAATACACCATTAATGGAAAAGCAGAAGGTGGGAATCAATATACAGTACACATTTTCAAACCAGATCAGACTTAGGGTCTATTCATGGCCTGCCTTTATGTATACTTACTTCATAATAATTCAAAAATCTCAGCTATAGTTCTTGTATGTATACTCTAGCCTTAGTTGAGGGTCATGACTACACACACACACACACACATACACACACACACACACACACACACACACACACACACACCAGTGTGCTCTAAGGACCTTATTGCTCAATATTTATAATGTATATTCCTGTGACCTATAGGAGCAGGAAGATTGTTCCTTAACATTAAATTTCTTCCATAACATTAAATCTATATTTAATAAATGCATAAATATGTGTATGCATGTATGCATATTTATATATGTATATACAGATGTCTATCCACATACACATATGTCTGTATATGTTTGCATGTATATGTATATATGAATTGTATATTTATATACATGTGTGTGCACACACATTTCACCTTGTGGATATAAGTGGCAGAGAACTGTACCTTTATCTAGTGTTAATGGAAGAACATTTAGTATTATTGGAATTTTGCTGCATAATTTCACATAATAGAATCATCTCATAATTTGTATAGCTGTATTAGGAAGTCACTTTGTACTCATGAAGTCACATCCTCATAAAGGGACATGTATAAGAAATGAGAATGTGATGATGATTTGTTTTGAATAAGTATAAAAAATTCCCAGAATGTGGAAAA
This sequence comes from Pseudochirops corinnae, assembly GCA_028646515.1. Taxonomy (NCBI): domain Eukaryota; kingdom Metazoa; phylum Chordata; class Mammalia; order Diprotodontia; family Pseudocheiridae; genus Pseudochirops; species Pseudochirops corinnae. Next base: position 108,774,670 of record CM053592.1, on the reverse strand, counting down.
GAGTAGTACACACTATATCTGAATCTTTGCAAAAGAATATTCCTGAGCTGCAGTTGTTTAAAGATATATTGGGTCACTCTGATAATGTTATTAATGAATTTCATCCCATCATAAAAGCATATGCGATAACAATGACAACTATTACTTAGATTTAAGTAAGGCTTAGTACTGGTTCTCCCACTATTAGCAGAGACTCAGGCATTAGCTTCTGGATTTCAATCCTGTTTCTGACCCTTACTACTCAAATGATGTTGGGAAATCGCTTAATCTCCCCAGGTTTTGGTTTGCTCATGTGTAAAATGAAAGAGTTGAACTAAGTGCCTTCCAAGGAGCCTTCTATCTACATTTATAATGGATGGCCCTATGACCAATAGAATTGTTTCTTACTATTTAATTTGTTGCATTTGGTTCACTCTAAATTTAAGTCATTGGACACTGGTCTAATTATCTTCTTTTTTCTGGTGCTCTAACTCTTTTGATACAGCATGAAAATATTAGCTTTTTTGATTATCATATCACACAATGAACTCATATGGAGCTTGCAGCCCATTAAAACTCCCGGATCTTTTTTTTTTTTCATACAGACTGTTCTCTAGCAACAAATCCTTCATCTAGCACTTGAGAAGTTGATTTTCTTTTGAAGTGCAAGACATTACATTTATCTCTATTACTTTTCCTTTTATTTAAATTGGCTCATTGCTCCAATCTGCTCAGATGTTTCCAGATTCTCACTCTGTCATTTAATGTGGTTGAGCACTCTCAGTACAACAATGATAAGCATGCCATTTATGCCCTCAGCAAAGGTACTAATAAAACTGATGGACAAGACAGAGCCAACAGTGAATTCTGGGAGTATCCCACTAAAGAGCTCCTCCTAACTTGATATCATCCTATAAATGACTATTTGAAATATCAGCCTTTCCACTAAGTCTTACTCCACTGAATTCTGTTGTCATTTAGTTCATTAGTGCAAATAGAAACAGAGATCACTAAACCATATGAGGATCCCCAGGGGCCACATATTGACTTAGAAAACCATATATTAACATTACCTATGCTTTATTATATTTTTATTTATTTTGTTAAATATTCCCAATTACATTTTAATCTGGTTCAAATCAAATGAGGGAGTAATGTGGTCAGTGTGTTTGGCACATCTGATCTAGCTTAAATCCCTCCAACTATTCAATGAGAAAAGCATGGGACATTTGTCACATGGTTTCCTAAAATATGGTTATATCTATGTCATTCAATATCTCCTACTTACCTGATTTCACAATTAGGAAAGAAAATTAGGTTAGTTTAGAACGACTTACTCCTGATGAAGTCAACGCTACCTCTCAGTTATCACTATTTTCCTTTATAGATATTCACTAGCCATTCCTTAATTTGTTTATTATAGAATATTGCCAGAAATTTAAATCAATATCATGTTTTCTTTTAGTTTGTTGACTCTACTTTTTCTTTTAAAAAAGTATGGGACTAGTTTTTTTCTTTAACTTTGAGGCAATTCTCTCATTCTTCATGAACTTTCTGGATAATTGACAATAAACAACTGTTTCCCTAAATTCTTTTAATACCCTGGATTTGTTTACTGTCTTCTTATTTATAAGAACTTGGAAACACAAGTTCATAGATCTAGAACTGGAACATATCTCATCTACTCTAATCCTCATATTACACTTGAGGAAACTAAGGCAAGGGAGTTTAAGTTTAAGACCTGTCCAAGATCATGCTGGTAGTTGCTATCAGAGGTGGAATTTGAATATAGAATTCTGACTCCATTGGTCTGCCTTTCTCTGTAATCACAGAGGGAATCCAATATTTATTTTGGGCTTCAAATCATTAATCATTTTTCTATTCAGTTCTTCTCTTTCCAGTCCATGTTGTATTTCTTTTCAGAGGAAGCACTAAAGAAATAGGCCTGTCTTACATTGGTTATCATTGTACCATCCACTTGAAAAAACAGTCCTATCCCTTCTTTGATTTGCATTTTTCACTTTTATAGAGTTTAGAGATCTACCAGGAGTCACATAGCTAGTGTGTGACAACTATAGTAGGATTTAAACTCATGTCCTCTTAATGTTCTCAAGACCACTGTGTTTACCACTCCTACTTTTGAAAGTCTGTAAGACTGAATAATTATCATTGGTAATGTACCACAGTTTACAATAGAAACTAAACAAATTGCAGTCACTGAGGAATTGAATGAAAAGAGTTGGGCTTAGTTCTACCAATCCAATTCCAGGTTTGTTTGTTTGGCATTTTTTTGTTGTTGTTATTCCTGAGTACACAGCACATTCACTTTGATTTATGCTGTTAAATAAGACACATAGTGTCTTATTCTTTATATACTATCTGATGACCTATACTTCAGAACTAGTTAAAATCATGTTAATTATATTCTTAACAGTTGAGTCCAGACATGGATCTACCTTGCACTGATTCCATACTAAGTTTACCAACCTAATGTTTCTTTTCATCTCTTTTTTTTCCATTTCATTTAACACTTCATAATTATAATGTTCAGGAATCAAACTAACTTATTCCTTGAGTGAATGAATAAGAAATTAAGCACACATTATATACAAAACACAGTATTAAGTAATAGAAAAAAATAGAAACTTGAGAAAATTCATTCTCTCAAAGAGTTCAAATTTTAACAAGGAGAAACAACACATATAGAAAGTTTCAGCTACAGGCCAGATAAAAAGGTCCACTGGCCCTTAGGATTTAGTGGCAAGATAGTAATGAATTTTCTTTAGTTGCATTTTCATTGATAAAAGCCACTTGACAGTACCAAGATCTTTGATGGTGAAAACTTCCTTTTCATATCTCTAATAGTAATGATGACTAAAGGGATAGGATTGTATGTACTAAATACAGAGACAATTGCTGGATCAGATTTCCATAAGGATTGCTCTCCTGGACAGTGGTTTTGAGGAATAGGTTGGATGTAGGTCATAGTTGTACCCATTCCAAAGAACCGCCATGAAATACTATCTAGATACCAATTACTAAATGAAATAATCTCTAAAGAAACCTTTTTTCAGTGGCTGTCATAAAGTAATAGCAATAAATTCTTATTGTTTATAGATAGATTGACCTAAAAAGCAAGGAAAATGTACATGGTAGTTGTGAATGGGCTATGGCCATTGCCATAGATGACTTGCAGAAATGATATAAAATATTATTTGGGCTGCTGGTCATAAAAGCACAGCATGTGGACAGCCCAACATTGATACCCACAAGATACATAAAAATCATTTCCAGCCCCTAAATCTTTTGATCAGTTATCTCCTTGCAAATAAGGAAATAAATATATGAATGAATGAATACTTGCAGAAGTATTCCTAATCAACATGTGTATATTTATTTCCAGATTACATTCATGTATCACTATGCTTAAAGCAACTAGATGGCTTAGTGGATATAGCACTGGGCCTGGAGTCAAATCTGAGTTTAAAGTTGGCTTCATACACTTATCAGTTGTGAGACCTTGGGCAAGCCATGTAAGCTCTATTTGCTTTAATCCAGAGGAGGTAATGACAAACGACTCCAGTATCTTTGCCAAGAAAAAAACCCGTAGACAACTTCATCAATGGGATCGCAAAGAGTCAGATATGATTTAAAGCAACTGAACAACCACCATCACTATGTAGTAGTACATTAAAAAGCATATACAAAAGTAAAATAAAAAGATGAAATAAAATATTTTATTATTTCAATTATTAACTGTTCAAAATGTTTTGTTCTCATTATATATTATAAATTGATTAAATATACTATTATTCTTTTTAAAAAAACTTAACATTTTATGACATAGCAATATACTGTATCATGTCATTGTCAAACACTCTGTGTCATATAACTGCCTAAGAGAGCTGACAGGTTACCATGTTTTCTATACATGACACTCAGACATCTGGTGTACAGTTGAAATAATGTCACCAGTGACAACTTGTTTATTAAATATTGATAAAGTTTTTTAAAATAATGAACAAACTTTAAAAAAGAATTTCCCAAATTATATTTCCTTCTTTTCACATGCTACAGCACTGATTTGCTATAAATTGATTCTAGGAGCTGGGTTGAACCTGTTCCTTATTATCAGCAGGTGGGTAGTACAGAGTATGTGGGATAGTATTCTGCTGGCTTAAAGTTGTCTTATTTGAATTCTAGGCCATAAAGAGTAATTATTTGGAATGAACTTCATCATTATGTCAAATATTATCTGAAATATAGAGGTAGGGATTCTATTGTAAATACGCTTAGACACTGACTTGGAATGTGCTTATAAATAATCCTTCTTGGAGTATTGACTTATTCTGTCATGGCCTTTAATCCACTCATGAAGAACAAAGCAACTACATTTTTCAGTGATTGTTTTTTCCTTTAAGCGACATGCTGTGTCTAGTAAGTCTTGAGCCTCTTTGTTTATAACTTTTTTGGATACACTTCTGGTTGATCAGATGCAAATTATCATCTAACTTTTTTCTCTTGATTAATCTCTTTCTTTCTTGAATGTGGGATCCTTGTTGTTTGAGCTGAGTATTATCATCTTCCACAGGAGCATTTAAACTGAGAAGCAAATCTAATTATTTTTACAAATAGACCACAGTTAGCAATATGGCAGTAATTATCTGAGAGGGCAGTGGACTCAGAGGAAGGGACTTGATTTCAAATTCTGCCTTACATACCTGTTAGCTATGTGACCCTGGAAGGTCACTTAAACTCTCAGTCTCAATTTCGTCATTTGTAGAACCTATTTCTTTAAGTACCACACAAACAATCACATGATGGTATTGTGCAGATCAAATGAGTAAGCTTAATAAGTAAGGCACTCAGTCAATCCTAAAGCACTGTAAAAATGCTAGCTATTATTATTCATATTTTCCATGTTCATTTTTTACCTCTTTTTCAATATCTTGATATTCATTGCAAATATTTTTTTTTCTTTTGGAATGCTTTCTCAATCCATTTTTTCCCTTCATACATTTTTGTACCATTGTTGCCTTTTCAAAATTTAACACATTTTACACTGTAGCCACAAACTACTTTCCAATCTTCTTACTTATTCTCCTTTATGTATGCTGTAGTTCAAACAAAATAGCTTTCTTGTTCTTCATAAAATGTTCTTTATAAAGAACATCAGCTGAGACATCTAATTGCCTTAGAATCTCTAGTTTCCTTCTAGACTTGGTTTAAGTACTACCTTTTGCATGAAGTCTTCACTGACCCTCCCTTCCTCCAAGATGTTAGTATCTTCCACCCCAAAATTATCTTCTATCTATTTTGTGTGATCCTATATAAGTACTATATGTTGTTTCCCCCAGAAGAATGTAATATCCTGGAGGTCAGGGGTGGTTTCATTTCAGCCTGGTGGCTCAAAGAAATAACCCTTTGAGTGAGTCACATGTGTGGCCTTGCTGCTTGTGACACGTCTATCTCTGTTACTACCAGCTCTCTTAAAGCCCCTTGTCTGGCTCATCCTATTCTTGTTCAGACTACTTCATCCCCTTCCTATTTCAACTCCTTATACAGTTTGTATCTGTTTTATCATTGTAGCTGCTTAGCCCTTGAGGGGATGAGGTGAGAAGGGAGAAGGAAACTAGCCACCCACCCTTCTACTACAGCAACTGCCCAGATAGGAAAACCCCTTCTAGAAACCAAGTGGAAATGTTTAAGATGGGAACCCCTGGGCATTATTTCTTCCTATATACCTCTTATGTACCTGCTAGACTAAGAAGCCCCCACTTTGGAGATCACTGATCTAACACATTCATTTGGCTTCTATGGAGAATATACAGAGTCATGTAAAAATGATGGAAGAAGATGAGGAAAAAAATTAAACTAACAAGAATAGTTTATATTTACTATATTTACATAGTGGAAAGTGCTTTCTAAAATGCTTTTCTTACAGACACCATTGGACAGTTAAGGACACTCAGACTCAAAGAGCTTCAATGACTTCCTCAGGGCCATATAGTCATTAAGTATTTAAGTCAAGTCAGAATTTGAATCCATCTCTTGGATAAAACTCTTTCTACCATTACACCAACAAGAGAAAGAAGGATTTAACATAGTTTCCTCTTTCCCTCACACATACCAAGCCTTATTTTTCATTTGCCCAAAAGAATTAAACAAGAAAATGCCATAGCATTAGGATATTCTGCAAGTACTTGTCACCTCCAATTAGAGTCTCAGTACATTTTGTCTCCTTAATTTTACTTTAAAAAACATATTTACAAAAACAGATTGAATTGCCTTTTCATCAATTGCCAAGTAGGCAATTGAATCACATTTATCTTCCTCTACACATGAAAAGATACTAAATAGATCTGGACTCAGAACCATCAGAGATGCTTATAGCAACCTCATTATGCAGTTGTCAATGCCCTATACTTACAGCCCTTGCCTCATTTTAAGGCTATATAATAATGAAAATGAACTCATTTAATAAGCAAGACAACATGGATCATTATCATCATATTCAAAGATTAAGAGAAAGCTTGAAATACTGCATAGTGTTTCTATCAAATGCACCAGTTATTCAACTAATTATTCAACAAGTCATTCAACTTTAATAGAATTGTTCTTTTAGGATACTTTTTGTTTATGTTTCCAAATTTCAAGATCCTCCTTAAAATTATTGATTTTTAACATATTATGTCATTTATTTAATTGTTTGGCGGTGGTTATTATCGCTTTCTTATGTACATTACAAAATGAGAAAAAATCATTTTTGTTTTGAGCCTCAGTCTTCTACTCTATAAAATAAAGGACCTACCTCCTAAGGTACCTTCCAGTTGTTGAATCTATGATTGATCTCCTTTGAAAACATTATGCTCTGGCTTACCAGAATATGGTTAATTGTGGAAAATGTATTAGGAAATCCCTCTACAACCATAGATTTGGGAAGATTTGGACTTCAACATTTATAGGTCTTTATATTTAAGTAGAATTGTGATTTATCACATTTTCAGATTGCTTCCATTTACCAAAATTCCTTATCTTATATTTCTTCTTAAAGTCAGGTTTAAAAATGAATTCAATAGCTATCAGCCATTAGACATTTTAGAGTCACCATTAATTTCATGCCCCTCATTTATTAGTCAGCCCATTTTTCTCTATATTATTTTCTCTTCCCTTAATACTGTCATAAAAAAAAACCTTACTCATTCTCCCTAGTCCCTTTGGCTACAATTAACTCATTATTTTATTTTTTTAAATTTCCTTATGTTTCTTTCCCTAAAGCTTTAACTGATGTATATTATGATTTAATTTCTATCCTGCCTTAATAACACTAGAAGAATTTGTAGGGCAGCACATTTTTTGGATTCTTTTTCTTCTATCGTGTTTCTTTTAAAAACATATCCTATATTAACTAATCTGGACTATATTCAAGGAATTTGGGACTATCATCTTCTCAGTTACACATTTTAGTTCTGCTCTGTACTACAGATTTCTGAATTTGGTCCCATTCCACAAATAATTATTAAACATCTATTCTCTACAAAGTTTGCACTAAACACCAGGGAGGGAGGGAGGGAGAAAGAGAGAGAGATGTATGTGTGTATTCATATATATGTATATATGTGTATGTGTGTGTGTATATATATATATATATATATATGTTTATATATATGTGTGTGTGTGTATGTAAAAAAATAAAAAAATTTAAAAAAAATAAATAAATAATAAAAAAATAAAGAAAAAGGCACTTGTTTGATGAAGGAGAAGATTCCAATTGTACTGATGCTAGAAGAGGGAGGTTGATGTAATGCATAAAAAGAAGAGTATCCTGCATGTTAAGTGATTTATTTGAGAAGAAGGACTGACAAAGCATGTTAGGGATATAGTAAGAAAGAGAACACTTTCAGCTGAAGGAATAAAGTGGCACTACAGGTGGGACTTAAAGAAAGATGAAGGTTATGAAATGCAGAATTCAGGAGAGAGTACATCTAGGTATGTGGTATACCTTAAGTTGATATATCAGGGCAGGAAATTACACATCATGGTCAGTGAGCAGGCAATAATCCAGTTTGACTGTGATATAAATTGTAAGTGCTAGGCTAAGGACTTTGCATATTTAAGTTAGTCCCACTAGCCTACAGTGTACAAAATCAGTTGTTTTTTCTCCTCTTCCTCCACAAACTTCAAAAGGTCTTACTCTAATGTATCTTTATGATATGAAAACAACTCTGGATTCTCAAGAGTTAGGCCAGTGTAACTAATGCAAATGTGAGACACTGTACTGTCAGATTATGCTGGAGAGTTCAAAGCATGGTCCAGGTAATAGACCATATTTTATTTCTGTGGACCAGCCAAGGCATATACAAAGATATACATATGGATGCATGCATAAACACACAATTAAACAAAGAAAAATGCAAAAATGACCCTTGCTACATATAACTGCCTTCTTAATTTTTAGACAGTCTAATAATATTAACTCAGTTCTTAATACTTTCCATGTGAAGTCCTCATCTAGTGACTAAAGGTGTAGATGGTATTGGAGGAAATAAATTATATCAGTCTTGACATTTTTGCTGAAAATGAAAGAAAAAAATCATAAGGAAGTGGCATCTAAATAGAAGAATGGTTCACTGGTTCTCCTTTGAGAAGTAAATTAAAAAATTGGTGAAGTTTATTTCATCTTGCTTTCAAGGTCAGCAAAAAATATGGGAAATTTGCTCAGCTCATACCACAATGCTCATATTAAGTGTTCCAATATGATATCCACGAAAAGTAATTTCAGTTTTTGCTTGAACAGCTGGTAAAGAATGGAAGCTAAAGAATTTCTAGGAAGAACTCACTAAAACCCTTCAAATAAAATACTGTTCTTTGATGCTTGATGAATTCAATCAAAAGATATAGATATAGATATATATGAAAAATGAAAACCATGGAAAACGTAATTTTGGCATATGAAGAGATAGTTCACAGGCCTATAGATGGCATAGAAACTTTGTGCCTAAAACTCTGTCTTCAAAATACTTTCTAAAAATACTTTCTTTGAAATGAGAGTCAGGAGATTCTGGCCAAGATAGCTGATATCACAATTGTGATATCAGTTACAATTGAAGAGAAGAAGCTGATTATTAAGACATAGGAAACTAAAATGAAGAGGAAGAATTAAGGAAGAATAATAATGAGAAGATTTAAAAACAAAGTGAGCAAGTGAGACAAGTCGAACATGATATATTTGGAGGAACTTTTGATACCATACCTTGGGAAATGAGAACAAAGAAGATATGGACACAAATGTTTACCTTACAATAAGGTCAAGATAAACTATTAATTTTACCAGTGTAACTCATACCACCATAAATAATAAATGATCCTCCAAACCACCTCAGTCAGGAAAAAATTTAATCTTATTCAAAGAGACATGATAACCAAAGACAACATGGATTTAGGGTATTACCTGATTTATAAACTATTATGGGAGAGTATGATAGAAAATTGTAAATACCACTTCATAGAAACACCAAGAAAGCAGAGCTTTCAAGCTTAACAAACCTAAAGAAAACTTTGGCATGAGACCTATCCAAGTCATATTGTGAGCATTCCAGGATGAAATTGGAAAAAGTCAACAGACCAAAACATGAAGGAAAACTAACAAGAAAGCAAAGAAAAGATGAACAGCTCTCAATACAACAAATAGTATTTATTATATAGGCTTTCTTGGAATGGAAATGTATTGCTATATATTTAAAATTCTCTCTTACATTCTGCTGTGTATGACATGCTTTTTTTATTTTGTATTTAAGTTTATAATGTTTCTTTTTCTTATTGTGTATTTGTTTTAGTAATAAAAATAATGAATTAAAAACTGCCTTTATGTATAATTGGAAAAAATAAAATACTATTAAGTGGAGGGAAGAAAATGTCCAGGATACAGTATAAACATAAAAGGAGGTTCCTATTTATGGCAATATTCTCCAAATGAATTTGCAGAAGAAATTGTGAAATTTGCAGTTAGCTCTGGAGTACTTCCATCTCCTCAGTGAAATCTATAAACATTTAAAAGATCGTGGAAATTTTAGTACTTGAAAATTTAGGAAATAGCACAATGGATTTAATGATCCCTCTTTTCTTATCAGAGCTATAGGTTTTGAAAAGGAAAAAAATGGGTCATTATAATAGGGAGAAGGAAGAGTTTCTAATGGAAAGCCCATATGTTGCAAAAAGGCAGATTTATCAGAAAAGGTAGAACTCTGGACTCTAAGACAAGAAGACATGAGTTCAATTCCTGCATGAAATAATTCCTGGCTTTGTCTCTTTGGACAAGTCCCTTAAATTCTCTCAGCCTCAGTTTTCTCATCTATAAAATGAGGAATATTAATGGCCCCTCCCTCACAAGGATGTTGTGAGGATCAGATTAAATTATGCATGCAAAGTACGTTGCAAACATTAAATGATACGATAATTCTAGTTATTATTATAATTATTGTTATCATATTGTGGCACAAAAGGTAGAGGAAGGACTGTAAGACATTAAGTAGACACCCCATGGAGTATTTATGGGAGAACATAGACAAACTTCACCTGGAATTAGGGGACATGGGTGGGTTTTGGTTTTTGCTAGAAGCACTAAACTATCAGTGTGATCTCAGATCCATCAAAGTATCCAAGTTAGGGGTGACATTCGGCATTCTCTAGTCCTGTATTACCTATTCGATTTTTACAGGTTTTCAAATATCACTCATAGCAGGTGAGTTATCATTTTGGCCCATTAATCCACATCTAGTGATTTCTACTCCTTTCTTCTCTGACTTATCTTAGGTTGCAATTCCCTGTTAACTTGTAATCTTGTACTTCCAACTTCAAAGACTATTCTCCTTTATTAAGAAAAATGGAAAAATAATGTTGACTAGCTGTTTACTCTCTCTTAGTTGTCATTATCACTGTCCACTTGTTTAATTTTCCCTCACCCCCCAGATAGCTAGAAACAATCTTTTTTCCCTTGCTCTTTAAATTCTGCACTTGCCTTTTCTCATTCTGAGTTTTAGCATTCCTGACTTTATTCCCATAGGCTTGTGTAACTAATTCTCAGGGGACTTTTCATCATATCCTGGATAAATCTTTTTATCATATACTAGATAAATCTTCAGAGAAAGCAGAAGACTTCTCAGAAAGATGTTAGTTCCTGAAAGGGACTCTAACTTCCACAGAAGGTGGGTCCAAGTGGTCAGTGCTCTCTTTCTTTTCCTTTCATTCTCGGTGTCTCTTTCTTCCACCTTCCAAATTACAGACACAAGTTAAGAGCTTCCCCTTTCTGTTTAGAATTCCCCTTTCTGTTTAGAATTTTTCTTTCCTCCTTGAATGAGAACACATGGAGACTTGGATTATAGGATACCCAAGATGGTCATTAATGATGGCCCAGAATATAGGAGAAAGTGTTTACCTCACCGTTTTCCCAGCATAGACACTAGAAAAGATTGATTTTACTAATATATAAATGTCACATGTTCTAAGACAGTCAAGATTTAGGATTCTCAACAGTTAGTTCCCTCTACTGTCAAATTAACCTGCTTCCTAAAATAGTAGAATGGATAAATAATTACAATTCATGTTTTAATACAGAAGACATTGTAATCTGAATGATTTGTGTAGCAAATTTTGCCGGAAATCTTTTCAACAGACATATTTCTCTTGTGTTTTTTTACACCAGCTGTAATTGCTTGTTTTAAAGTCAAAGTTAATTTCCTTATATCCTTTTGTTTGTACAAAAATGCTATAAATCATAGCAATGACATTTAGCTCTGATCTATTCCTTCACCCAAACTGATCATTTTACACTCTTTCACTGCCTTTCTGGTTTTCAAATACTAAAATTTGCCACAGATGCTATCTTTGTAGTCTTTGTTTTATTTCAAATATCCTGTTTTATTCAGATCTACAGGCACTCTACTAATGAGAGCATAGAATGCCCAAATACTAAAACCCACAGTCTCATAATGAGCAGTTTTAGGATCATTTCTTGCATTTTTGCTTTCAATGATTATGAAAGACAGCAGTGGTTGAGTGGAGAGTACCCAGCTCTGAAACACAAGAATCATAGGATTACAGATTTTAAGCTGGATGAAACTTTAGAGGTCATGTACTACAAGCCCATGTTTTATATTTTTCTAGATACTAAAATGAAGAGGGTACAGTCAGTCTCGCTTCAGATCATATGGGCAATAATATTCAAACCCATGACCTGTTTCTCCAAATTTAAGGCTCTTTCTGATGTTCCAGAGGAATCTTCCTAACACTTAAGTGTGTGGCATTTGACAAATCACTTTAATTTCATATCTCACTTTCCTTATCTGAAGGAAGAAAATAAGGAAGAAAGGAAGGAAGGAAGGAAGAGAAGGAAAGAAGAGAAGGATGGAGAGGGGAGAGGTGATAGTTTTCTGTCTAAACCACAGGCTTGTTTTAAAGAAATAATAAATCATAAAGTGATAATGCTAAATCACTTTATATAGTTTACCACAATTTATTAATGATAGTTTACTATATCACTTATAGAAAATGATGTGGTGAGCTATAATTAAAATTTGTGGCAAATAAGACTATTGGTCCTAGGTATTCTTTTGCCTTGAATTGAAACCAAAACATGCTATTCCTTTCCTCTCCTCTAATTCACAAAAGGGATTAGAGGGAGGAGAAATACCAGAATTCCTATTAGAGCCATTTCTGTGATCTCCAGAGGCTCTCTTTCTCACAAGGGAATGAATATTTCAAAGGGGATGGTCAGCAGTGTCATGTACTTCAGAGAGGTCAAGAAAGATAAGGATTCAGAAAAGTCACTGGATGCAGCAGTAAGTCATTGGTTACTTGAGAGGGCAATGTCACTGTAGTGGTGGAACATGTAGCCATATTACAAGGGTCTGAAAAATGAGTGATAGATGAGGAAGTACAGAAAAAGATGAAAGGTAGCTTTTTCAAGAGATTTGGCTGCAGTTTTAATGGATAGTAGGGTCAAGTGAAAGGTTTTTAAGGACAGAATAATCTAGTCATGGTGCTCAATGATAGGGAAATAGAAGGTAAATAAAGTAAAGTTAAAAATTAGGGATAGAGAGGGAATAATAAGGATGAATAATCCCAGAGGAGACTGAAAGGATACATAGATGAGTTGGTATTACCAAGAAGAACACTAAATCCTCTGAGACTAGAGCAAAGGAGGAGAAAATGTAGGATGATGTGAAGTGTGGGATTGAGGATAAAAGGAAGTTCAGGAGGATCATTCTATTTTATTTTTTCTCAGATATATGAGATGAGGTATTTTGCTATAAGCTAGATGAGGGGAGGAAGTGGTATAGGCAGCTTAAGGATAAAAGAGGTAGGGTTGGTATGGATGATGTTAGACAAATCATAGGGTCATTAAGTAAATGAAGAGTAAGAACTGAGAAGCAGAAGTGATGGGGCAACCCACTGAAATTGTTTGAGATAAATTTGTAGGAGACTCAACAGTTGACTTTCTCCAACTGCTAGTCACCATTTTGTTCTCATCACTTATATGGTATACTGATATAATAGAATATAATTCTATTATAATTCTAATCTAATAAAATTCTTATATGATAGAAAAGAGAAGGATAGATATAACATCTTACTAAAACTCAACTAGATGATCAACGCTAACAGTCCAAAGAAGCAGCTGCATTTAACAATTTGCATGACAATGAATTTCCCCAGAAGTTCCTCCCCACCTGACCCCAAACCCAGTCCCAGGATATCATAGAAATTAACAGCCTGATATAAAATACAGTTCATTACATTGAAAAAGGATACTTCTGAGCAACAGGGAAGAATTTGTATAAGATTTCCCTTTGGAAATATGGATTATCTATTATCACCTATTGTCTCAGGAAGAATAAAATATTGCATCTAATCCTTCTTTTGCATAAAATCCATGTACTTATTTTTACATCATTTTAAAATTACTAAAATCAATTTCAAACTATGGCACATAAGTTTTACTTCATGTTTTATTGCATTCTATTATATATGTATGGAAAAGTTGATTCTTAATTGCTTTATGTAATTCTGTATGTTTTGATTACATTACAAAGCAATTTGTTATAGGGAGTATTGAGAAGCTATTAAT
>CM053592.1:108745699-108760466 GCA_028646515.1 Pseudochirops corinnae | reverse complement strand
TCATGTTCTTTGTTAAATAGAAGTTTAAACAATAAGTATTTAGGTGTAATGGTCTCATAGAAAACTTAATAGGAAACTGTAGGGTTGTTTTTAAATTACGAGCCTGACAAACATTGACAATCATGTCCATTTCCATGCATAAAAAGAATGAAAATTAAGATTGTATATGAAATTGTACTTTTAAAAAATACATAATAAATTTAACAGAGTACAATCAAGAGAATTTTTGCCTCTCCATCACTATCTGTTGCTTTGGATGTGGAAAAACTTCAGAGCTTAGCAAAGTGAGTGAAACCAAAGAGGCATCTGCCAAACCTAGACTAAAGGTCTTTTATAAAACAATTCAGCATTATTCCAACTGATGATTTTCACTAAGCTTAGGTTGGGAAATGGCAGAGACCACAGCTGCCAGATAGGATTAAGTTCAATGGAGGAACACTATAGGAATCTAGCCTCACAGATTGACTTACCTAGTAGAGATGCCATGCCCCATGAGGAACAATACTAGATGATCCATAGAGTAACCCTGTTGACTAACAGAGCACCTGTCTGGAACAGACTTCACCCCAACACTGAAGTTCATGAACACTGTTCAAGTGAGAGGAAGTGCATTGAGACTCTGTAGTTCTGGGGATGGGTGACAATATGTGGAGAGTGGGAGAGGAGAGAAAGATAGGAGGGGGGAGGAGAGGGAGAGGAGACAGGAGATGTAGGGCACTGGCATTTTGTAGGTCTAGGGTTGTGTATTATATTGGCCACATGTGTTCCTTACATGTATGCCTTATTACCAGAGTACTCTAAATTGTACTCAATGTTCCAGTAGTTGTTTTGTGTATTGGTGGGAGAGTACACTCCAGATTTTTAGGAGCAATGCTTTGGAATTTGAGTTAATACCTTTGGTAAAAATGTTATATATCAACCGGCTGATTGTTAAATTGAAATACATTTTTGGCAACTCAGGCTCTGTAGTGTGAGAAGCATAGCCATCCACAAGAATTACTCTTAGAACTCTAATAGAATAATCACTTCCCTGGGGAACCAAACACTGAGTGCAAGTATGAATTATGGGAGTGTTCCCCAAGGGTAGAATTGTATTGTAAGATATACGTCTAAACCTATTTTCTATGAGACATATTTCTAGTTTCCTCAGAAATGTTTTGTTGTTGTTGTTAAGTAATGAGCTTTGCTGTCTTTACGTTTATCAGAAACTTTAAAGTTGTCCATTTTCAGTAGTGTGTTTGGCCAGTACATTGCTGTGTGAGCTATGATCCACTCTATGCTAAAGAATTCATGTAAGTTTTTATATCAAGCAAGAGCATAAATGCTTGGGGATAGCCTTATTAATATAATCTTTTAAAGTACAAACACTTCTAGATAAGGGTAGTCATAGTCCTGGAATCTTAGGCCTGGAAAGAACCAGAGAATTACTCTTTCTCAGATTGTGCCACAGATTAGAATCAACAGCCACAGTGGTCAGACACTGCAATATGACAGAACTCAAGGTGCTCAGTGTCACTTGTTAGTAAACCAGTGACAAGCAATGCCAAAGCTGAAAGGCATAGTCAGAAAATGATGTGGAAGAACACCTAAGATTTAACAAAGCCAGGAGAAGCTGAGGGACAAGTGAAACCAAGGAATTAGTAGACCATCTAAGCAGGCGTTATAGGCCAATGTGGGGAGCGAGAACAAGCCAGAATCAGCACCTAAGTGTCTCAGGAGTAAGTACAAATAACTCCCGCAAACAAGAACCAAAAGACATTCTGAGCACGTATGGAGTTATTTCTCTCTAGAACTTCTTTTTTATTTTTATTTATTTATTTACTTTCAGTTTACAACATTCAGTTCCTCAATCCCTTTAGTTTCAAATCTTTTCTCCTTCCCCCCATAGTGTTATGCAATCAAATGTCTTCACATTAAACATTAGTCAAGTTGTAAAGAAGGATTATAAACAATGGGGTAAACAATGAGAAAAAAAGAAATAAAACAAAAGAAAAGAGAGAGAGCAAGTAGTTTGCTTCAATCTGCATTCAGATTCTGTAGTTCTTTCTCTGGATTTGGAGATTCCATCATGAGTATTTTGGAGTTGTCTTATAATCTTGCATTGCTGAGAGGAGCACAGTCTATCAAAGTTAGACATCATACACATGATGTGTCAGCAATTCTGTACAAAGTTCTCCTGGTTCTTCTCTCCTCACTCAGCATTGGTTTATATAATTCTCTCCAGGTTATTATGAAGACTGCTCTTCATTTCTTATAGCACAATAGTATTCCACTACATTCATATACCACAACTTGTATAGCCATTGCCCAATTGATGGGCATCTCCTTGATTTCCTATTCTTTGCCACCAAAAAAAAGCTGCCTGAAATATTTTTGTACATAAGAGTCCTTTTCCCATTTCTATGATCTCTTTGGGGTATAAAGCCCTAGAAGTGGTACTGCTGGGTCAAAGGGTATGCCCTTATTTATAGCCCTTTGGGCATAGTTCCAGATTGCTCTCCAGAATGATTGAATCAGTTCATGATTCCACCAACAGTGCATTAGTGTTCCATTTTTTTCCACATCCTCTCCAGCATTTATCATTTTCCTGTTTTGTCATCTTAGCCAATCTGACTGATGAGATGCGGTACCTCAGAGTTGTTTTGATTTGCATTTCTATAATCAATAGTGATTTAGAGCATTTTTTCAAATGCTTAAGATATATTTAACTTCTTATTCTGAAAATTGCCTGTTCATATCCTTTGACCATTTATCAATTGGGGAATGACTTGTATTCTTATAGATTTAACTTAATTCTCAGTATATTTTAGAAATGAGGCCTTTATCAGAGAGAGTGGTTGTAAAAATTCTTTCTCAATTTTTCTCTTCCCTC
Source organism: Pseudochirops corinnae (assembly GCA_028646515.1). Taxonomy (NCBI): domain Eukaryota; kingdom Metazoa; phylum Chordata; class Mammalia; order Diprotodontia; family Pseudocheiridae; genus Pseudochirops; species Pseudochirops corinnae. Next base: position 108,757,594 of record CM053592.1, on the reverse strand, counting down.
TTAATCTTGGTTACTTGGCTTTATTTGTAAAGAAACTTTTCAATTTAATGTAATCAAAATTATCCATTTTCCATTTCATAATGCTTTCTAATTCTGGTTTCGTCATAAAATCTCCCCTTCTCCACAAATCTGACAGGCAAACTATTCCTTACTCTCCCAGGTTGCTTACAACATCAGCCTGTATACCTAGATAACGCACCCATTTGGACTTTATTTTGGTATATAGTATAAGATATTGGTCTATGCCCAATTTCTGCCATACTACTTTCCAGTTTTCCCAGCAGTTTTTGTCAAATAGTAAGTTCTTATCCCGGAAGCTGAATTCTTTGAGTTTATCAAACAGTAGACTGCCACAGTCATTGACTGCTGTATTGTGTGTACCTAATCTATTTCACTGATCCACTACTCTATTCCTCAGCCAGTACTGAGTAGTTTTGATGACTGCTGCTTTATAATATGAATTAAAATCTGGCACGGCTAGTCCACCTTCGCTAGCATTCCTTTTCATTAATTCCCTTGATGTTCTGGACATTTTCCTCTTCCAAATGAATTTTGTTGCTATTTTTTTCTAGTTATATGGAATATTTTTTGGTAGATTGATTGGTATGGCACTACATATGTAAATTAATTTAGTAATTAATTTATTGACAATAAAAATTGTCAATTTTTATTATATTAGCTCAACCTAGCCATGAGCAACTGATGTTTTTTCCCCCCAATTATTTAGATTTGACTTTATTTGTGTAAAAAGTGTTTTGTGATTGTGTTAACCTTAGAACTTCTTTTTAATGCTGAACTAGTGCATGTTAGCTATGCCACCTCTACACCTCAGAGGAACTGGCTGGATAGGTTCATGTACTGATCAGTCTATTCAATTGAGATGAGAAATGTTCATTAAGGCCCAGAGAAAGGGAATGATTTCCCCACAGGCACATAATTACATTGTAGAAAAGCTGTTTGTATTTATTCCTCTTTTCTTCATAAGAAGATGGCCAATATATTATATTTTAGGCCTAAATATAAAGATCCCATTGAAAATAAGTCTTGTTATATAATTAAAATGATTATACTGTACAAATTTGTCTACATATTTAATGGTATTCTAATGAAATTTTCAAAGGGATACTTTAGAGAATTATACAAGGGAGTCAAAAAATTCTCATTAGAACAAATAGGAATATAAATATGTGTCCATAATGTGTGTTACATGTGTATATATACACATATATGTGTATATTTATGTGTTTGTGTGTCAGAAAGAGAAAGAGAGAAAGCACATGGGGGTTGAAGGGAGGAGGCCTTGGGAGGATGAAATCTCAAACTCTACTAAAGTGAAGCAATTATATATTAGACAACAAGTAAAAAAAGTCAATGAAATAGTCTGTATAAGTGGAATATGGAACATGGAAATAAATGCACATGAAAGTCTAGTGTTTAGTTAATCCAAGTAGAGAAACTACTAGTAAAGCCTTTTTTTTTTTAAATGAAAAGTCTTGCAAAAACTGGAAAGTAGTCTTAGTGAATAGATTCTATTAGATTAACATTTTACATTTTAAAATAAATTCCAATTTGGTAGTGTGTCCATGTATAATTTATAAACCATATAATATATGCACTTGAGTAAGATATGCTTTAAAAATGATTATATATCATATATTAAGAAGCCACACAATAAGAAAATTAAATAATAAAAGATCATGTATTTTACAATTATGGGTGGATGAAGGTATATACAGGGGATAAAATATTTTTTTGAAAGAGAAAATCTTCATGACATAACAATTAAAAGTCTTGTACACAAATAAAATCAAAGCAGCTAGAATCATTAAAAAAATATTGATTAGGAAAAATTGTCTTAAATATCTCAAATATGAGTCTAACCTGAAATCTATGATAGGTATACATCTATAAGATTAAGAAAAATTTCTCAGTAACCATATGGCAAAGAAAGTACACAGCATTATTCAAATAAATAATTCCAAACTAGTGATAACTATCATCAAAATATTACAAAAGATCTGCATAAAACATATTTACAACAGTATTATTTGGGATTTTTAAAAATCTAGCTTTTTCAAAAACTCTAGCTTTTGAAAAGCTAGAAACAAAATGTTATGTTCAATTATTGGCAAATCCATAAACAAATTATGACATGAATATTAATGGATATTATTGTCACATAAGGAATGTTAAAGACTTTCAGAAAAATATATGGGAAGACACAGATACACAAAATGCACAAAATGGAGCCAAGGAAATAATACAATGCAGTGACTGAAATGACTTAAGGGTAGTCATCACAGAGAGGCAACAAAACTCTGCTCAAATACAGTGATTAATGTTGGTGTCACAGTTAATAAAATAAAAGGACACATCCCTCCTTTGTGTTAAAAATTGACAATTATTTGGAGAGAATGTATCTTCTAAGGAGTGTGTTGTTGGAAAAAAAAAACCTTATTGTGTCAAAAATAGTATATATCTTTTTTTTTTTAAAGAAAAGAATAGGCTTGATCTCAAAGATACAGAGTTTTAAAATTATCATGCAGTAGAAAAGGAAGAAAATTAGGGGAAAAACTTGTAAATCCCTTTAGTACTTCATAGGACTGTTAAAAACTGTATCATTCTTGTGCTTTTTGGAAATGCTTGCATAGGTAGAAAAAACTGATGGTTGTAAGCTATTATTTTGTATTTAAATTAGTATCCTGTTTGAGCTTCACTCTTTCTCCTTTTATAATCATTTGATAATTATATTAGATCATCATCAAATAATTTTCTCAGCCATGAATTCCCTACCAATTAAATAAAAAGGCAATAATTTATTTTTGAGCATGTATGTTTTATATATTTTGATAATCTATGAGATATTAAAAAATATTTCAGGTGCATTTAGCATGGGACAAGAAAGTGGAAATCCCAGCTTTGTTTCCAAACCACTCCTTCACTCACAGCCCTATTGATATTTGCCTTGTTTATTTATAAAATTTGATATTTATTATCATCAGCCTACTAAATCCCTCTATCACCAGCAAAGGTTCCAGGTAGATAGGATCACTAGTAGAGATAAGCAAAAAGATGCTAACATTCCTGGCCGGAACCAGTTAAGTTTCTGTATGACACAATTCAACATGTATGTGAATTTCTACTTTCACCACCACTCCTTTATTGTCTTCCCCCATTAGAATGAATACTCATTGGGTGTAGAGAATTTCTTGCATTTTTAAATTTATATCACTAGCACCTAGCATTGTGCCTGGTACATAATATTTTTTTTTTCATTCATACAGGGAGTTGAATAGATCCTTTGAAAGAGTTATAGGAAAACTTGAATAAGGATTGGACAAGTTAGAGATCAATACACTGTGATATGTTCCAGTAGATTAAGAGTTTACACTGGCAATAGCATATTTCTATCAAAACAATGAAGGTGTGTGTGGGGGGAGGTCTAGTTGGTCTTCTTTTGTTATAATCCAATATTTTCATTTTTAACTTTTTTCAACTTATATAACTTCTTCAAGAAAATGAACAATAAAAAAGTATTAATTCTGACCCATCATGAAAACTTCATTCTAACTTCCTTTAATGACCACTACTTACTACCATCATTTATTTCTTTAAAATAGCAGGAATTTTGTCTCATTTTCTTTTGGGGCCATTCCTTGACTCACGTCTCAAAAAAGCCTATTCACTGAACGGGTGTTGCCTCACTCAAAGTGTTTTGGGAAGAAAAATAAAAATTTGAATAACAACCCAATTTCCTTGCTTATGGTCAGAGTAACTTTTTAAAAAATCATTTAGAATGCCTTCGTTAATTCTTTAGATAGAGTCACTTTTTATTGAAGAGCCTAATTTCCTTATCTGAACTAGAAGGGTTTAGATTCTGTTCCCCCACCCTGGTCCCACCAACCTCATTTCCTCTGTCCTACTATGGGAGCCTTATATAAAATTCTATTTTCCCCCTTGGAACCAGTATCTTTAGAGGCTTTGAGGCTGCAGGGATTGTAGCTTTAATATGTAGCTTAAAATAGCTCAAGTAAAATGTCATAGGGAGTGAATAGCATGCCTCAGTCTTTTATTTATTTCACTTTTTCCCTCACAACACATACTAAAATGCTACCTATAGCTATATATAACCCAGTCCTGTGTTATTAATTCTGTTGAGTCTGACACCAGTTTCATCTTTGGCTGCTATGTGACTGTGGCTAGACTTGGGATACAAAAAAAAAATTCATAAAATAAAGATAGAGCAGTTCTGTGAAATGATTTGCCTTCATGTCAGATTATCATTTGCATTTTTAGAAAGTTTTTTTTTTAATTTTGTTGTCAAAATACTCTTTAATACTTTTTTTTCCCAATTTGGAGGAACTCTCCATTAGAAGGGAATCCCATGCATGCATAGCTTACTAAATACCATCTTAAATGGTATTGAAAGAGAAAAACCTCAGAAAGGTTACATGTGTGTGTGTGTGTGTGTGTGTGTGTATTAAGTAACTATTGAAGAAATCAGATTGCAAAAGTGTGCCCTACACCCATCTCTACCAAAAATAAAGTAATAAAAAGTATTCAAAAGGGAATTGTATCTTTTGCTGACTGATGTGGTTCATGTGAATTGTGTGTGTGTGTGAGTGTGTGCATGCGTGTATGTAATTTCTAAATACTACTTTGTCCTATGATTTGTTTTTGGTGAATTTTTCATTTCTCCCTGGGGAAAAATATGAATGATGATCATTATAATATTGCTCTTTAATGACAGAGCCTCTACATATTTATATATGTGTGTGTATGCGTATATGTATGTGTATATGTACATATGTATATATGTATATGTGTGTATGTGTATGTGTGTGTATGTGTGTGTGTGTGTGTGTGTATGGAAGGAGAGAAAGAGAGATTCTAAAATATACCAAATTCTCAGGTGTGAATTTCTAACCACAATGACTATAACTGAGAGTTTATTAGCATGAAAAATAAAATTGATGAAGCCAATCTACTGTCACAGCTCTGCGTGGGTCTCCTGAGTTGATGTCATGGTAATAACTACTAGTTTGACTCTGACATGGATCCATTACACTCATAGATGATGGTTGGTAACTGAATGCCAAGGCCTTTCTGCAAAACACAAATTAAGGAACTGCCCAAAGGCAATGTGGCTCTCTCTTCAGGCTTGGCTGTTCTTTAAAGGGAATTAATTAAAAGAATTCTGAACTAGAGATGATCTCTTGATGATTCACCTCTTGAGTTCTCAAGTTTTTTTGATTTGCTCAGTCCACCAAAATCTAAAGAATCAAAATGCCTGGAAGCACAATAACACTGCTGTTGTACTTGTTCACCTTCCTTCTCCCTTCCCCTTTTGTTTATAAGAGCAAAGAGAAGACACTCAGGAGAATTGATTCTCGATACACTCAGACAAATAGTTATTGTTTGAGTTTTGAATTGTTTTCACTTTACAATTCTCAGAAAAAGACTAATCTAAGAAATGTTAGTACATGAATTCAGAATATATCATTCCTTTCCATGAAAACTGAAGAAATCTCCAGCTACTCTGGTACATTTCTATTTATCTTATTATAAGACTTATCTAGTAACCAGGAAATAATTGTCTTGTCAATAAAATTTAAGTATTAAAGAGCATCATGTTTCCCACAGCCAGATAGGATATAGTTAGACTCTTGATGGCTTTATCTATTCATTATAGGAAGGCTGACTGAAGCAGGTAGGATCTCTAAACCAGCCACTGTGGTTGACTGCAGGATTAGGTTAGGAAAATTACATTTGAAAAATGTGTAGTGAGTGTCACATTCAAAGTCATGCACAGACTTCAGGTTCTTGAGGGGGTAGAATTTGTCCTGAAATCTCCTGGAGACAAACTTATATTAGAAGATTCCTTTCCTAAGATCTTTTATCACCAATGACATTAATTCTTTCTTATGTATCCTTAAAGGTAGCAAAGAGAATTAATGCAGTACATCATTGGGCTCATTCATTGTGCATGCAAAAGTATCATGAGTCCATATATTGGCTTTCTTCTTAAGGCTTATAGCTTGTTTTATAATCCAAAAGACAAATGATTATTTAGACATCCTTTATGCATCAATAGTAAAACTGTAGTAAAAATAATTACTGACCCATGCAATAAAGCTTTTTGAAATTTCCCTACATTAATCCCATTTGAAATCATATTTGACAAATTCTACAGGCAATGTTTTCAGTTTTTTGTTTTGTTTTTACTTCAAAGGATTCAATTTACTAAACAGATTTTTAAAAACTATTTTTAAAACACACTTTCTAAAAGTACAAATGATGATATGCCATGAAGGCAACTGCTCTTCATTTCACAGAAGACCCTAAACAGTTAAAGCTAAAAACTACACTAATACTTTTGGAATGCCCTGTATAGCATATTACATGAATCATTTTATTTTATCCTCATAATAACCATTTTACAGATAAGGAAATTGAGGCTCATGGAAGTTTGATGGCATGCTCACAGAGCAATGGAGACAGTTTTCGTATTCACATCTTCCTGGATGCAAATTCAGCACTCTCTCCACTATATCCTTTCTTCCTAAATGATATAGAACTGAATATCTCAACAACAATCCTCAGAATGACTTAGAGCAAAGGTGGCATGTCGTATACAGGGATGCTTTGGAAAGAGCTCTAGTCTTAGAATGAGGCAGACTAAAATCCTGCCTCAGTAACTGTGACTTTGAATCAATTGTTTAATTTCATGGAACCTTAATCTTCTCATTTGTTAAAAAAAAACAAACAAAAAGGAAGCAGTTATTGTGACTATCAAAGGCAAGATTATATATGTTGTGTATGTAGTTATAAAATGTCTCCTCATTAAGAACAATAACCATCATTCCCACCACCACTATCATCCTGGAAGAGTTAATACAGTCTTTTTTTTTTACTTTCCGCTGTGACTGAGTCATCCTGATTGGTAGGAGAGTGTAGAAAAATTCACATCAACTCAGTATACCCAGCAGGTCTCAGACCATCCTTCATGTTCCAATTCACCAACCACTAAGATATCAGATTGTCTGTGTGGGGATCTTGCTATCTTTCCTGGTCATTATGAATCCTTTCTTTCCTTCTCCCTCCCTCCCCCCCCCCCCCCCCGACCAATATACTCTTGCTCTGGAAAACAAAAGCATTGATACTAGAATGTCTTAAACCTAAATACCTAGGACTTCACTAACAATTCCTATGATGAACTAGACTCAAAGTCCCTTTGTAGGCCACTACTTCCCATGTGGGGTTTTTTTTTTTTACTTTATTAAATATAAGTACCTTAAGAGCAGAGTCAATTTCACCTATTTATATATTTATGGTCATTGCCTAATGCACTCTGTGGCACAGAACAGACTCTTAATAACTATTTGTGAATTAATTGATTGAAGTTAGTATTAGGAAAAGCTTGGTGGATGATTCTTGTCTTGAATCATTCTCTTGCCCACTTAAAGTTGAATAGTAGTCAATGAATATTAGAACATAAGTGAAAGAATGAGATGGACAAGTAACTGACCAAATGGACCATTACCAAAAAAAAAGCTTTATGGGGTTAATATGTTTCACATTTTAAAGTTTTATGAGAATCATTTCTTCTTCGACAGATGGCCAATCCATTTCTTATCCTATGCCTGTGCTTATTTGCACAGGTTGATTCTATAAACACATCCTGAAAGCAGCTTAGTTACATATGGTACCAAAATTCAAACATATCCAGCAAAACAGAGACCCATCCCCCAGTACTTAGATAGCAGACAAATGCTTGTTCACATGAAATTATAATATTGGAAAAATTGTTTGCCTTAATTTACACATCACCTGGGCACCTCTACAAAGTGCTTCAGGCAAATAATGACTTTTTAAAAGATATGGATAACTAACAATATGCAAAGAGACAGAAGGACATGGAGGCCAATAGAGGAAAAGTCTTTTGCTTCACAATAATCTCCTATTATATTCAAATATATTTGCATAAGTAAGTGAATTTATATAAAGATGTGACAATAAAAGAATGGGTCAGGTACGGAAAAATAGAGAGAGGAACAGTATGGGAGCTGAAAAGACCTGGATCCAAGCCCTGCTTTCTAACACATACTGACATGTCACTAATCTCTCAGTGATCCAAACAACTGCCTATTCCCACAAGGAATTGTCTATTAATACACGTTATAAAGAGGGAGACAATCTGCATTGGTAAAGTTTCCTTATTTAGTTTCCTTATCTGGAAGTTCCCTGTATAAAAGAAATCAAAGATCTAGTCCCTATTCCTAGAAAATCCTTCTCTTATAAAGACATCAAATTGGTTTGTTCCTTTGAGTTGTGGATCCCAACCTTGGTTCAACATCAAATTGCATTATAATACTTATGTCACAAAGACCTGATATTGACTAATACATGCTCAATAGAAGAAAAAGTAGAAACTTTTAATAATTAATTTAATTCAGTTCATTGTTTAGTGGACAGGTTGTACCTAGCACATTCAATCAATGATAAATAAAATTATGTTTGGATTTCACAAGTCTTATACTTCACACCAGGAAGCCAGACTCAGCTAGTCAAGCTCTCTATTGGCATAACTCCTGATTTAATTCCAATTACTTGTTAACGTGTGCTTCACTTTGAGACCCTAGGTTTTGTTTTATTTTGTTTTTTGTAATTTTCCATTTTATACTTCGAATCTTACTTCAGTAAGTTTCCATTGCTAATGCAGAGCTGACAACAGGCTGCTGAGAAGGTAGGCATTTGGCAAGACACAAGTCCCATAAGACTGGGTTAGTTGCCTTCTTCCATGGAGATGTGAGTTCCCTAGACAAATATTCCTACTGGAGAGGAACCAAGTAAGACCAAAGTCCCTTTTCTGTATGATCTTTAAAAATAAATCAGGCATCTTAACAAGAAACCAACATGTGGGACTAGGTTATTTGAAATGGAATTGCCACTGTGATGAGGTGATTCTAAAAATCAATACATGAATAAATGTATGTAATATAGATGTATGCATATATATGCATGCAATGTATATATGTTTATATTTATATATACATATATGTATACACATGTATAACGAAAGGGGAGGGAGAGGGTTGTCTGTGTGGGAATCTAGCCCATGTATAATGTATATGTATCTACACAGAAGAAGAATTGTTGTGTAGGAAAATATGTGTCTATACAGAGGAAAAAAGGGAAGGAGGGGGTAAAAGGGAGGGTGAAACTATTGCTTCCCCATAAATGGAGTTGTCTAACATGATAATATGAAGAAACACCATTAAGGTAATAAACAAGCTTTTATTAAGCACTTAATATTTACCAAGCACTGTGCTAAATGCTGGAGACATAAAGGAAAAATTCTTGCCCTAAGAAACATTACATTTTAATGTGGAAAATAATATAAGAAAGGAAACTGAAAAGATAGAAAGGTATCAATGTGGAGGGGGCATAATGGTAGTTTCCTGAGAGTCAGAAGTATAGCTGAGAGAAGAAGTATGGACACCTTGGGCCAATCCCAAAATTGAGACCCTGGATAAAACAAACCAATGGCAGAAGAGATGCAGAGAAGTATGGAAGTATTCTAGGGGGAGAAGGTCCCAGGTAGAGAGCGAAATTCCAGGGTGAAAGAGCACCTGAAGGATAATGCCAAAGGCCTGACAGTCAAAAGCAGAGCATGAAAGAGAATCCCATATATGGGGACTTTTGTTCTGCTTCACTCTTTTATACTTTCTCTCTTTCTGTTGTTCACAGGTTCACACCACAGAAGTTGGGAGGTATAATTCTATCAGTCAACACATTTATTAAACATCTCTTATAAAATGATGCTAGGTACTGAAGTTATCAATATGATAATATTTTTTAATTTCATAAATAAATAAATTATAATTATCTCCTTTGCCATAAAACTTTTAATTGACAGGTAACAAGATCCCATCTAGATCATGCTGTCTCTCACAGAGGGTTCATAGAAAGATGCACACTAAATGACTGAGTAAAGAAAATATGTTTTATCAGTGGGCAGTTGGAGAATTTTCCTAAAATAATAGACATCAAATTTAATAATTCCACATTTTACACAGAAGAGCAAAATGAAGAAGATCATTGCTATTTTGTAATACACTGGATAAAACTCAATATGATGTTTTGCATGATACAGCATTATAAATATAGCATGATAATGGTTTTAGAGATGGTTTTCATCCCAAACCCTCACTTTACGTATGTGGAAATTGAGGCCTAAACAGTTTAAGTGCCCAGGGTCAGAAGTGTAATAAAAGGAAGAGCCCAGATTTAGACAGAGGTATTCAGATGCCTTATTACTGCATGAGTGGTTGTAATCAGAAGTCATCTTGAAATCCTAATCTAGATATTGGGAGATATTTGTTGGCCTTTATTTTATGTGACATGAGAAATGTGTTTATTGTTGAAGTTCCCATATAGGAAGAGAATCCAGAAAATGTAGATTAAAAAAAAAGGGTTTTCCCTTTTGGGCTACTTATAAAACAGAAGACCATAATTCATCTCAGATTTCTTGCTGGGGCTTCCCAAACTTATTGGGCAAATATTATTTCCAGAGCCTTTATCAAGGTAGCCTGAAGCAGCTTCAAAACTTGAGGTGTTACAGAGATGATCACACCTGCATTGTTTATTAAATGAAGTGAGAAATGGATTATGCAAATCAAAATTGTGAGTGTGGAAAAGTCCTACACAACAATTCAAAATGGCATATGCTTAAACCACAGATTTGGCCTGGAAGTATAAGGTAAAACTTTACAGCTCCAACCACTGAGGAGGTAACTAAGTGCTATTTAACTCTACATATATACTCTCACTTGTTTGTGGTTTCATGTGTATAAACTCCTCAGTTTGCCTTTTAAAGTCGCTTACATGCTAGTTTCAGGGGTGCAGAGTCAAGATGGCAATATAGAAGCAGAACTCCCCAGCTCCCCCCATAACGACCTCAAATATCTACAAAATATGACTCTAAACAAATTTTAGAATTCCAGAACCCACAAAAGTACAGAGAAACAAAGCTCTTAGTGAAGGCAGCCCAGCAGGTGGTATGGGAAAGGCTCATCTCAACATGCTGTGAGCTGAGACCAGTCATGGCTTCAGATCTAGGTCTGCTAGGACAAGCCATGGATGGAGCATTCAGGAGAGTGGATCACTAGAAGCTGTGGCAGTTTCCAGAATTATCCACCCATAAGAACCAAGGACAAAGTGAAATATCAGTGGAACTTGACTAAATTTTGGAGAGAAATGCGGATCTGGCCATCTGCCTCTAGGGCAAGAAAGTAGCAGAAGCAGCAGCCCAGCAGTGGCCTCCATGTGGCTGCTTCAGAGCTCATGGCCTGCAGATTGCATGGGGGCCAAGTGATCATTCAGAGGCTTAATGCTCTTGCCTTAACCTGCTTGCGTCAGGATTGTGGTCTTGGGTGGTAGTCCTGAGGTATGTGACCAGTGAGCCAAAGCTGGTGCAGACTGCAGAGATGGCAGCCTCCTAATAGCTCCAGCCGCTGCAAAAGCCTCAGAGATTTGGGACAAAGCTCTCCGCTCTGGAAGCAGATTTCCACAGAGCTAAAAAGTCAGATCATTGACTGACAACATGAGCAGGCAAAGGAAGCAAAGTAAAAACAGCAACCCAACTTCAGATTCCTTTTTGGGGGACAAACAGGATCAAAGCATGGATCAGGAAGAAGACATCAGTCAGAACTCCTGGGCCAAAAGCTTCCAAGAAAAATACAAACTGATTAAAATCCATAGAGGAGCTTAAGAAGGATTTTGAAAACCAAATAAGAGAAGTGGAGGAAAAATTGGGGAGAGAAATGAGATTGATGCAAGAAAATCATGATAAGAGAGTTAACAACCTGACTGAAGAAAATAACACCTTAAAAA
>CM053592.1:108719238-108745199 GCA_028646515.1 Pseudochirops corinnae | reverse complement strand
AACCAGTGTATCTGATAATGACCTCATTTCTAAAATATACAGGGAATTGAGTCAAATCTATAAGAATACAAATCATTCCCCAATTGATAAATGGTCAAAGGACATGAACAGGCAATTTTCAGAGGTAGAAATTAAAGATATCTATAAGCATATGAAAAATGCTCTAAATCACTATTGATTTGAGAAATGCAAATCAAAACAACAATGAGGCACCACATCTCACCAGTCAGATTGGCTAAGATGACAAAACAGGAAAATGATAAATGCTGGAGAGGATGGGGGAAAATTGGAACACTAATGCATTGTTGGTGGAGTTGTGAATTGGTCCAACCATTCTGGAGAGCAATCTGGAACTATGCCCAAAGGGCAATAAATAATTGCATACCCTTTGACTCAGTAATACAACTTCTAGGGTTGTATCTCAAAGAGATCATAAAAGTGGGTAGAAGACCTGTATGTACAAAAATATTTATTGCACCTCTTTTTGTGGTGGCAAAAAATTGGAAATTAAGGGGATGCCCATCAATTGGGGAATGGCTAAACAAGTTGTCATATACGAATGTAATGGAATACTATTGTGCTATAAGAAATGAGGAGCAGATGGACTTCATATTTACCTGGAGGGACTTTTACAAACTGATGCTAAGTGAGAAGAACAGAACCAGGAGAAATTTGTACACAATTACAGACACAACATATGTGTGAGGACCAACTGTGATACACTGAATTCTTTTCAGCAACACAAGGTGATAAGAGAACTCCAAAAGACTCACGATGGGAAAAGATGTCTACATTGAGAGAAAGATCTTGAAAGAACAGAGTTCAATTGCAGACTGAAGCAAACTACTTATTCTCTTTCTTTTTCATGTTTGGCTTTGTTCCCTCTTTCCCATTGTTCATTCCAACAGTTACAACCCTTCTTTACAACCAGACGAATGTCTAATGTGAAAGTATTTGCAGATCCTATACTTGTTTGCATGCTGCCATGGGGAGGTGGGGAGGGAGGGAGGAAAATTTGACACTCAAGGGATCGTGGAACTGAATCTCGTAAACTACAAGTAAACAAACAAATCAGTAAAAAAAAAAGTTAGAAAAGAAATCAGAAGTAATATTAATTTCTGTCTTTTCACATTCTATTTTTTATAGTTTCTTTTTCTTGACTTGTAGCTAGCATTTTTATGGCTATGTTATATAGTCTTGTTAAAAAGGAAATCTTTACTTTATCAATGTTCTCACTGGAAAGGTCTGTAGCATTTCTCCATTACATGTAATGCTAGTTCTTCATTTTAGAGATACTGTTTAACATTTTCCTGAAAGGCTCCATGCTTCCCTGTGTTTATAAAATTAAATTTTGTCAATAATTTTTGTTCATATTTCGATTGAGGCAATTGCATTATTTTCATTGTTTTGTTATAAGATAGCTTAAAGATTTTCATTTTCCTAATATTGAAGCAACATTGCATTACTGGTACAAATCCCGGCCTGGTGCTAGTATTAATCATCTTAAAGTATTAATTTCAATAATAATAGTATTAATATTTTAGTGTTAATACCATCACTTAGGCAGCTAAAGGGCCTGGTAACTCATTTGAAATAAGGAAATGTTGCTTTCAAATCCCACCTGAAGAAATGTTGACTGGCTGTGTAATTCTGGACATATCACTTAATTTCATCTTCCTCAGTTTCTCCATCTGTAAAATGAGCATAACAGTATCACCAAAATCATCAAATTCTAGTAAGAATCAGCTGAGATAACATATGTAAAGAACCTTACCTAACTTAAAGGACTATATAAGTGCTAGTAATAGCTAGAAATATTTTCTTTTTCTAATATCTCTCACTATTTTGTTTAATTAGATCATCTCATTGAAGGTATTTGGAAGGATGCCATTTTTCTCTATCTTATTGTAAAGCCATACACATGCAGCTTTCCAGAGAACTGCTGCTGTGAACAGCTTTTAAGATTCTGATTACATAGTATAGCAAACTCTCTATTTATTCAATAACAAATAAGAGTAAAACATTCAGAGAAAATCAAGATACAGCATTCACAATGTTAGAACTTATCACAGGGAATCAAAGTCCAGCATTCCCAATGGCTTATCACTAAAATGTCCACATAGTTTTCATCAAAGTGGTCACAATAGTTTTCAACAAAGTATATTTATTTAGCCACCCACAAAATTCTTAATTCAATCACAAAGTACAAAAGTCAAAGTTCTCCACACCTAGATCACAATAAATCATAATCTTCTTGATCAGTACACAATATCCAAGTTAATCCTTCTTTCAGCTTGACTCGAGGCTTCCTCTCAAATTCCATGGTTCCTCTTCCATGATCCCAGCTCCAACTGTCACATGGGTTCAAAGGCAGGAAGCTCCCAGTTCCTTGTGCATCACCTTGTCCAGTTCTTTGTCCATTTCACATTCCATACTGAAGCTCACAGTGTCCAGTCTACCTCAAGTACTTCACAGTTCCTGTTTCTGGGAAAACAAAGCTTGACAGAGCCACAATAATATTCATACACATTGCCAGTGCCATCATCAATTCACTATCTGCCTAAGACATCAACATAGACTCTCCAACAAGGTCCAAGAGGTCAGCACAAATAATCAGTAAAGTCCCAGGGCCTACAAAACACTCCTCCAGGACATCTATAAACATACAACCAGAAAATCCTCTTTCAGGGCTTCCAGTAAGGTCCCAGGGCTTCTATACAAAGTATCACAAACAAACATCAACACAGACAGAGCAGACAAATAGAGTACCAGGATACCACAAGTTTTCTTCTTCTTGATTCTGCTACCACAAGAGTCCTCTTCTCAATTCTTGCTTTCTCTAGCCCTGGGGACTTTCTTAAGGGACTTGATACAAGGCTCGAAAGAAGCTTGAACCGAAACAAGGTGTGAACTACTTCTGTGCTTGCCATTACATTTGTTCAAACAATATATTTAAAATTAGAATAATAGTAATTTTCATTTAAACATGTGCTGGACTTGTAAATGATGGAATTCATTCTTTCCATATAGAATTTAATGTATTTCTTCTCCAAACACTTTGTGTTTATGTGTTCAATCTTCCCTTTTTTTCTGGCTTTAATATAGTGAAACTCATAAGGTATTCTCTCCTCTTATATGCTTAGATTTGTGTATATTCCCCTTCTTAACCTTTCCAGGAATAGTAAATTAAAAGTTCTATTATTCTTCGTTTTTTTTACCAGTGTATCTTCCTTTTTCTCTATCTTTTCTTTGCCTTCTTAAAATACAAAAAGAACAAACCCACTCTCAGGTCTTGTCTTGTTTACTTTATTCCTTCTGTGACCAGATGAGTTTGTGATATTCTGACGAGACTTTGGAATCTTCTCCCTCATTAAAATGCAAATACTTCATTATCATTTAGCCTCTTCATTTTTATATTATTTTTAATATTAAAGTCTATTTAAATAATTTCCCATATTAGCAATTCACATTGATACCCAGTCCTGGTGTTTTCTTTGTCATGTTTGAAAGTCCTCTATATTTTTTAACCCTATAGGATAATACTCGAGTTTACAAATGAGGTTATCCTTGGTTGTCAGCCTTGGTATTTTTTGTCCTAGGAATACCGTATTCCAGGATTTCCTCTCCTTTATTGTTGAAGTAGCAAAATTCTCATTTGGGCCTTACTATGACTGTTTAGTACTTTAAACCTCTTTTCAGCAGCTAATGTTTCTTTTTTTAATTTTCTTTGACCTGAAAGCCCTGAATTTTACACTCAGGAGGTTACTAGTAGGCCATTTCTGTTTTTATTTTGTGTTTTGGTTTGAATAGATCTGGGTAGTATTCCTTTATGATTTCTTCTTTTCTTTTTTTGATTTGGTTATGATTTTCAGGGAGTCCACTGTTTCATAATTATTTCTCCTTGATCTTTTTTCCAGTTCAATTTTTTTATATTAAAACATCACATTTTCTTCTTTTTTTCAATCTTTTGAATTTGTTACAATATTTTTACCTAAGAAAGTAATTAAATTGTGTTTGTTACAATATATATTTCTAAGGAAATATACTATTTGATCAAGTTTTTGTTCTAAGCTATTTATTCTTCTAATGTTTACCTCCAGAGCTCTTATTTCAATTCTGATTTCTTTTTTTTAATCTTGTGTTTCATTTCTAACTGGTATTTATGTATTCCTATGGCCAGTCCATTCTTTGTGAGGTGGTAGTTGAATTTGTTTTGGAGTTACTTTCTTCTATTTGAGTTTCTTTATGAAATTTAATATTTTCTTCTGTTTACTCATACATACAGACTCAGTTTCTGAATTGAGCCTTGTTGTTTTTGTCAGAAAAGCCTCTCAGACTTTTCAATGGCAGTCCCTGCTTGGTTCTGACCTCTATGTAGTCAAGATTTGTTTTTCTTTACCTCTATATGCCCTGACTAGTTAGTACTAGGTCCTACTGTCTGTAATAATCCATGCTTTCTGGTTCCATCTTTGGTATAGAGGCTTAGTCTCCACCTCTTCCTTCATGCATAGTAACCAAACATGAGTTGACTCCATTCCTTATTTTGGTCCTGATAGGCCCTAACTAGACATTTTCAGTTTCATTAATAGTAAGTAGACTTCTTGGAAGATCTGCAGTGCTTGTCCTGCCCTAGAGTATTACTGATCCTCTCTCCTACTGCTATTCCAGTAGAGTCCACCTCAGTCTTTTACTGCCTAGGAGCTTTACTAGCTATCTTTCCTGATACAGTTCTGGAACTGGTTGCATTAAAGGTATGCTGCCTGTGATCTGAACTTCTGTTTCTTCTTGTGGTGCTGGCATGGGCTGTGAGTGCTTAATATTGGCCTTGTATCTCCTTTGGCTCTGAAGTGAGCCACCCAGGATTTGTAGCTTCTCTCTCCTCTGGCTTGTTTCTGCTCAGAGCAGCTGTTGGTTCCTGTCAGTCTTCTGTAATTCTGGACTGAGTTAAAGATCTTATAGGCATTTTTTTCTATGGCCTTTTTAGTACTGTTGCTCTCAATATATTTTTAGAAATTCACTGGAGTATTTGTAGGGGATTTAGGTTCCTCAATGGTCTTTCATGTCATTATCTTGGCCAGAAATCTGCGTTCTGTATTATTGGTGGGAGGACACATATCAGGGAGTTTGGAAATCTATTGATGTTTCAAACATCCTTAGTAAAAAGTTCCTTTAGAAAAATTCCAACTATGCTTATCTGAAAAAAAGGCATTTATTCACATCACAGGCAGGAAAAATAGAGAAAACATCATTTTCCTAGGTACTTAGCAAAAATACTCAGAGACAATGAACCTGAATTTTTTTTTTAAACCTATTGGGACTGGAGCAGACAAAAATAGGAATTTAGGAGGGCTAAGCTGAAGCCTAACTGGGAGTGTTGCCCCCAAATCACCTGAGTACTTAGAATCAAGTATCTCACTCTTTATACTATTAGTCATTTATGTAATAGCTCTTGACCTGAATGAATTTTATTGCATTCAATATCTAATTTAAAAAGTTCTAGTGAATAATAATATTTGGTACTTTAAGTAATTTCCGGTGTAAAATATAACCCTACTTATTTCAAAGTTCTCAAGCAATAGATCAAAGTCATGATGTTCTTACCCTCACCTTTAGGAGATGATGAAAGTCATATGGTTTTAATTTTATGAATGGAGAACCTTGAACTCAAAGAGTGCCCTCCTACCTCTGGACACAATGCTGTGTGTGTATACACATACATATATGCACATATATGCATGCACAAGTATACATATTATATACATGTGTATATACATATTATATATGCATAATTTATGTAATCATTAAATGTTTATATATTAATAATTATAGTAAATGAATAGCACTTAATAAAACATTTGACTACAAAGATATTTGGGAAATTTCATGAGTGATCATTTGATTTCCTAGTCCATTTATTGAAATGACAGACTGGCACAAATAACAGGAACACATAGTATAAAGTTCCAAGTCATATGTATGAACAGTAGTTCCTTTACTTAGTGTGAAGAAGTTTCCCTGATCTAATTAGAAGGGCAGCTTTCCTTTGACAGGCTGAAAATTTGACCTCATAGTGCCTATTAAGGAACAAACTTGTCAGCCCTGAGAAGCAGTTGAACTGTGACAACAGAAAGCAGATTCAAGGAGTATGAATTTTGGCATCAGAGAAGATAATCATGGAGGAAGAGCTTTAGCCCTATCTGGCCCTAGTTGAGCCACAGAGAAAAGCAGACCCAGGAATCCCAGTGAAGCAACCTGCAATGAAGTAGAGATACAGTCCTTATCTGCATGAAATTATGAATGTATTCTAAGAAATAACATAATGGAAATAGCACTAAACAAGATGGCATAAGACTTGGGTTCAAGTCTGAAGACCATCATTTACCGGCTTTTTGATATTGAGAAATTAAATCTCTTTGAACTTCAAATTCTTAATCCATAAAATGAATGTCTGAATAATTCTAAAATTGTCTTGAATTTTGTACCATTTGTACCATTTGTTTTATAATCTGTTCACAAAGACATTTTTTCCTGAAAAAAATGTAATTATTTCCCTACCTAAAGTAGAGAGATACTAAAGAGTATCTAAGGAAGAATCCTAAAGAACTGCTGACTGATAGGTCCATCGGATCATAAATCTAAAGCTGGTAATCATTCAGTTGACTGCAGAGAGGATAGTTTCTTGCAAACAAGTGATTGTACTTGGAGTTTTCATAGGTTGGAAGTGGTTACACTTGAAATTTTCCTGGGTAAGGAGCTGGTGACAAACACCAAATGCGTATGTGATTTTAAGTTATGTTATTAGAAGGGTAGCATCCAAAATGAGGGAAGCAATAATTCTACTCTGTTTTTCCCTGGTGAGACTTTGTCTCCAATGGGACAGTTAATTCAGGATGCACATTTTAAGAAGGATATGGACAATGAGGGGTGTGTCCAAAGGAGAGCAACCAAGATGGTGAAGGGAATTGAAACTTTGCTACATGAGATTTAGAGGAAAAAAAATGAACAGAGGATGATTTTGGCTAAAATAGAATTGTCCAAAAAAATAATTAATTACTCTGTAGTTAATGAATTCCCTTTCATCTATGGTCTTTGTGCAGATTCTGGATGACTGTGTTTAAAGATGCCTCTTACTTTACAGAGAAAATAGAGGTCATACCCTAACTGCTCCCTCTTCTCCCCTATGCTATGAACTAAAACCCTTTGACAACCCCCATTTTTCCCTTGATCTGTTATATTCCTATCTTAACCAGAAGCTTTCCTCCATAATCATTTCTCCCCTGAGAAATTCAATGTCTCACTATCTATTACTTCCAATGCTGCCAACAAACATTCTGGTCTGTTCATCCTAAAAACAAAACAACACCTTCATTTGAACCTACCACACCACCTTCAGTCAGGCATTTCAAGTGTTCTGTGATCTTTCCTTCAATTCTTTAGAAACATTCTTAGAAGATGTTCAGGGATTTTATCAGGTTTCTAAAGGGTCCATGACACACAAAAAAAGTTTAATAATACCTAACTATAGTGCTGTTCTATATTTCTCTTTTTCACAGCCCCAAATCCTAGGAGTTGGGAAATTCTGTACTCATTGCCTTCATGCTTCATTCTCCCACTCATTTCACAATTCCCTGCAATCCGGTTTAACAATTCACCCATCAAAAGAAACTCCTCCCCACTCCACTCCCACCCCAAGGTTGCCAGTGATCATGTAGCTGCCAAATCTGGTAGATATTTTTCAGTTCTGATGCTTCTTTACCTTTCTTTAACATATGACACAATTGGCCAGCCAGTCACTACTTCCTGGATATTATCTCTTCCCTGAAATACTGCTTTCTTCTAGGTCTCCTCCTAATTGTCAGTCTCCTTTATTAGATCATCTTTCACTTTCAGCCTACTGGTAAAACACAGAGGCAAAACTAGAAATGTGATCACTGAATTTATTTACATCAAGCTGGCAAGTATGCTACCTTTCATGTTAGCATTATTTCTTGTTATGCTTAAGCATCTTTTGTTCTAAATCACTGAATGTATGATAAATTATAGACCCACTATGCAAAAGGGATATCAAAGGGAAGTTAAAGTGAAAAGCCAAGGTGCCAAGGCTGCTCTCAAGGTTGAAGAAATCTGTGATCCAGGGTCATAGAATAATATCACCACAAGGGTATGGCAGGATGCCTTTTGGTTGGGAGTGTCATGAATGACTTTTTCACAGGGAGAAAAGAAGTTAAAGAGACTAGGTATTAGGGTTGTACCAATCAGCATGATTTAATAATTGTATATTGTGAAAGAGATTAAACTTGCTCAACCAAATCTACCTCCAACATTGAATCAGCAGGCTAGAGAGGATAAGGAATTGTCCCCTAATGTTAACCACAGCTTTAAATCAGAATTAGGTGTTCTTGGGTAACATTGTCCTATGTTATTTTCTTTCAGAGTAGTGCTTTTTAAAAGTTAACATAGTGTTTTTAATATTGGACCAAATCTAGAAATCTGACTTCCTTAATATTGTGGTGACTTTTTGTCAAAGAGTTAATGTTTTGTCTTGGATAAAGGAATAGAATTCTTTTCTGAGGATATAATATGAGACAGTAAATTGTGGCCATGTACAGCAATGCTGTGACCTTTTCAGTATTCAGAAGTTTAAATAGCCAGTCATTTCATCCTGCTTGATGAAAACCCCACTCATCATTAAGAAAGTTAATGTAAGATAAAACATTGCTTAAATGGCATAGCATTAATCCTTTCACATGACAGAAATTGGAAGGAAAACTGGTAAGACATTTGTAACAAATTGTTCCACTCCCTGCTAGAGCCAGAAAACTTGAAATGAGCTTCAGCCTGGGAGGATGAGACTTTGACCTGGTAGCAACTTAGATCTAAAACAAATTTAAGGTATTGTACAATCACAGGTATGCTCAATGTGCATGGAGACTTAGGAAGGATGTTGAGAAATCCTCAAATATATCTTTTCACCTTCAGGGAACAACTTAACTAAAATATTTTCCATAAGAACCATGATTGTAAAAGTATACAGAAATAGGAAATCTATGTCTGTCATTGAGGTGATTCAAAGTTTAACAACATTTTTCTTCCTAATATCTAACCTGAATCTTTCACAGTACACTTGAGCTCATTTCTTCTTGTTGCTATGAATCTAATGGAAAATAATTATTCATCAAATGAAATGAAGACAGAAATCAAACTATCCACTTCTGCATGCGTGATGATCAATCAATCAATAAGCATTTGTTAACTGCCTACTATGTGCCAGGAACTGTGCTTAAGTGAATTTACTGGAAATTTCAAAGTAATTAGCACTGTTTGTATTTATATTTCTTAATCGAAAAGTGAAGGTCAAATATGTTTAGTAACATACTGTAGATCACAGATTCCATGGGACTGTTGAAGGGGAAAGAAATAAGTTGAGAGCTTTTTTAAAAGTTAAATTAACTCCTTGCTTCATAGACAATTAAATCCTCTCTTTTGATGACCAAATTAAGTTTTGAGCCATGCTATAGAATGGAACTTACTCTTGAATTATTTGTTGTCATCCTTTCAGATATCTTATCAAGACAATGATTTTTATGATTATATGCATAACATTTTTTATATTTCATTGTATTCTCAAGTCAGCATGAAATATATTTAGCAGTGCTAATTCTCAATGTATGTATGTTGGGAGGGAGGAACAAAAGGAGAAGGAGAGAGAGGCAGAGGAGAAGAATCTAATCAGTTTTTGACAACAGAAATGAAAATTTAGGTAGACAAATTATTTAACTTGAACATGATTATACTTGAATGTCTACATATTTATATGAATCAAGACCCGAAATATATGTGTATATATAAAGATTTCTTTTCAAGTAGCATATCTCTGCTTGGAGAATAAAGTATGATATTTGGTTATCTATGGTTTCACTGAATAACCAAGACTTAAAATCAAAAGGTGCTCAAGAAAGCTTCCAATATCCAAGTTAATGACATTTCCACATTAAACTCCTTCTTTTAATACATAGATATGTGCTTGGTCTCTGTGGAAAGCTTTAACGTCTCAGCATTCTTCTTCGAAGGACTTAACATTTTCAAATCAGAAACATTTTAGTCAATAAGTCCCTTTGACAGCATCCTGCAATTCAAACCACTCTTTTTCATCTTATTCCTATTACCTGAATTCTGAGCAGTTTTGCATTAATGAATACCAGTTTACTGCTTTTGCAGCAATCATTGTATTTCTCTCACCACTTTCTACTCCCAACAGGAAATTAAAATTGTACTCTAATATGAGGAAACGTGGTGGATGGGATAATGGTACTTAAAATGTTATTTATATGCATATTTTAGCTCCGCAACAGAATTGTAATTGTTTAGAACATTGGAGTTTTGTTTTACATTTCTTAGTATCATTTTGAGTGCCTAGCACAGTGCCTGGCACACAGTAAGTGATGAAATTTGTTAAATGCACTAATAAACCATTGGTGTGGGTGTGAATTGTTCCAACTATCCTAAAGAACAATATGGAGCAGTATGCAAAGAACTATAAAACTGTGCATATCCTTTGATCTAGCCATATAATCATTTGGGTTTATATCCCCAAAGAGATTAAAGGAGAAAGGAAAAGGAACTACAGAAAAAAATATTTATAGTAGCCCTTTTTGTGGTGTCAAAGAAAGAAAAATTCTTATCAATTGGGAAATGACTAAACAAGTTGTGGCAAATGCTTGTGATGGAAAACTATTGTGCTATAAGAAATGGTGATGGGGTTGGTTCAGAAAAACATAGCAAAGGCTAAAAGAATTTACAGCAAAGTGAAGTGAGAACTGGGAGATCATTATACACAGCAATAGCAATGTTGTAATGATGATCAACTGTGAAAGATTTGACTGTTCTGTTCAATACAATGATCCAAAACAATTCCAAAGAATTCATGATGAAAAAAAAATGCTATCCACCTCCACAGAGAAAACTGATAAACTCTAAGTGCAAATTGAAGCATAATTATTTTTCTTCCTTCCTTTTTTCCTTTTTCCCTTCTTATTTTTTGCTTTTTTGTGATATAGCTAATATGAAAATGTATTGCATTTTTTCACTTGTATTATATATATATGTATCTATATATAAAATGTGTATGTGCATATATATAATGTGTTTGTGTGTATATATATAATATTATATATATATATATATAGTTTGTCTTCTCACTAGGTGGGAGAAAGAAGGAGAGAATGTGGAACTCAAACTTTAAAAAAGAAAATAATATAATGAAATATACTGTTTTTCACTTTCATTTTTTTCTTTTATTTGATTATTCTTATACAAAACGACTAATACAGAAATATTTTATATCATTACACATGTATAACCTGCCTATATCTGATCTCAGGGAGGGAGGGAGGGAAGGATAGAATTTGGAACTCAAAATTCCAAATCGAAAAAGTGAAAAAAAAATTTTGGCCAAAAAGATACTCATTAAATCCCTACATAGTCATGAAAAAGAGAAACTGTTAAATAAATAATAAAATGAGAGGAAAAAAGAAATTTAGTAAACGTATAGATGTTTATACATTATCCAGAAAATAGTAAAAACAAGTCTTAAGGGCATCTGTATTAATGCTTTCCCACATTTCTTTTGTAAAATAGTATATTTTACCAGTTCCATTTTCTGCCAGAGTAACACCAAAATAAGGGAAATAAATAATAAATGCTGCTGGGAGGTGAACTATGTCTGAATTCCACATCCTCCACAGTTAAATTTGTTTAATAAAATCCAGGTATGTTCTTGTTCTTCAGATAATGGTAATATTTATTTCTTTAGTACTTCAGGAATCTGTGATTTTACAGATAGTCTATTCAGGGGTTCTTTTGACTCTTGCTTTCTCTTCTGCAATCACCCAACCATAGATGAAAAGAGCAATATGGGTGTTCATACCAGTTGGATGAATTGTGAATCACTCTCTAGTCCTTTTGTTGAAATGGAGGATTAAAACGATTTATTATCTTCCTGTCTACCACATTCTAATGTCTGATAGAACTTAATCTATTTCTTGCAGCTCCATCTTCCCAGGTCTTTCCATTTGCCCTGAACTCAGTCCTCTTAAAGATGTTGTCTCACCCGATTAGATTTTGAGCACCTTGAAACGAGGGATGGTATCACTTTTTTTTCTGTTTGGATTCCCAGTATTTCACACAGTGCTTAACACAAAATAAGTGTTTAACATCTTTAAAAGTCCATCCATTCATTTTAATTGTTGGAAATGTGTTTTCTGACATCAAGCTTAAATTGACCTCTTTCCAAGTTCTACTTGTTCTAACTTGCTCCTGGTTCTATCTTCTGAGGTCAAATAGTACAAGTTAAATCCTCTTTCCACATGACACCCCTTTACTTCCATAAAGTGATCTATCCTATCTGGCCCAACTCTTTATTATTTCAGGTAAAACAGTCCCATGCCCTCAATAGTTCCCTATACGGCATGAACTCAAGGTGGCTAACCATACTGGTTTTCCTCCTCAGAATTCTCTCTAACTTATTTGTGTCCAAAAACTGTACTGACCAGCAGTGAATACAATGCCCCTGATGAGTCTGACAAGGGCAGAGTACAGAGGATCTATCACCTTATTTCAGGTAATTATAGCTTTCCTGGCACTTACCTAAAATATTTTTTTAAGTTCTTTGCTAATATAAAGACTCAAATTATAGAGCTAAAGATTAGGAATTTTGCCTACTCAATGCAACTAGGAGGTACAATGAATGTATGAAGCATTAGATCTAGAATCAGGAAGACCTGAGTTTAATCTGCCCTCAATTAATTAGTAACTTGAGCAAGTCACTTACTCTCTTTCTCCCTGTTTTCTCATGTTCCTCCTAGAACCTAGCTTCCAAGGTGGTGGTGAGGTGGATATAAGATAATAGTCATTAAGTGCTTAACACAGTGCTTGGCACATAGTAGATGCTTAATAAATGTTTATTCCTTTCCTATCCTGTGCTATATGAATAAATGCTATGATCAACATCATTATCATTATCTATCTTCATTCTGACAGAATCTAGATTACCAAGCCGTTAACTGGGATGATAATATTTAATGATGACTTAAGTGATGATAATATTTTAAAATTATTGCAAGAATATTTAGAATTCAGTTCAAGAAGTATCCATTTAAAAATATGCTGGCTAATTTAATCATATCCACAGAAGGGTCATGCTATATGGGGAATAAATGAAGAAACTGGTGATGGTTAGCCTGGAGAGGAGTAAACTTGAGAATAGAGTGGAAGTGCTTTTCACATATTGAAAGGGTCATCATAAAGAATAGGATCATCCATGTGAGTCCAGAGGGTGGAATGAGAAATAATGGTTGGAGATTACAGATGGACAAATTGCAACTTGATTTAGGAACAATTGCAAAATACATAGAACTGTAAAAAAAAAAAATGGTGTAATCAGAGAGATAATGGTTTTCCCAACATCTGAGGACTGCAAATAGAAGCCAGGTGAATATTTGGCAAATATATTTCAGAGATACTAAGTCTAAGTCAGGAAAATGTGGTTTCCAATCTTTCCGTTAACACAAACTGGCTAAAACTATAAGTTACAGAATAAATGCCAGCTTCCATTGATAGAAGAACTTCATTGCTTGGAGTTCTCTATCCAATGAAATCCTGAGTCTAGGTTTGATCATTATTCTTGCTTTTTATCAATAGCATTTTGAATAGTGTTTAACATATTATAGGCACTTAGTAAATACTGATTCAATTAATAGTATCAGAGACTCTTTGAGACCAGCATACTAATTGAATCTTCCTCTTTTTTTAACTCCATAACTCCATCCCTTCACCATCTTTTTCCTCCTTTCCCCTCCTTTTATCCCTCTACTACCCTCTCTCCTTCTCATGACCCCTCTCCCTATCTCTCATGAGCAGTACAATAGAAAAAGTACTGGACTGAGAGGTGCAAAGACCTGAGTTCAAATCCTGCCTCAGGCACTTACTAGTGGTATGAACAAAGGCAAATCTTTTAAAGTCTCTTATCCTCAGTTTCCTCATGTGTAACATGGAGGTAACCATAGAACATACTTCACAGGGTTATTGTGAAGACTAAGTGAGAAGATGACCAAATGAGAAAATGTGTAAAGTGCTTTACAAACCTTAAGTTACGATATAAGTTCTAGCTATTATTTTCTATTATTATTATAATTAGAAATCAATAGTAATTGGATAAAAAGGAAAATCTGGCCTTGTTTGTAAAATGGATTACATGAAATGAAAGGATCACAAGCTCTCAGAGGTGGGAAGAATCACATAGATATAGTCCAACCATGCCTGACTACAAATCTCTTTTACATGCCTGAAAATTTATCACAGGAATTTTCATGAAAGCCTCAAGTGAAGATAAACCCATTAACATATAAGGCAGCTCATTCTACTTTGGAATAGGTCTAATCACGCCTGCCTTCCCCCTACTTCCCCTTGCTCTAGAGTTTCTTCTTTTTTTAATTTTATGTTTAATTTATGGAATAAAATAAGTATTTTCATAACATAGTAAAATAAAAAGATGAGTATACACAAAACTGTAAATCTACCATGCACACCATGCTATTCCTTTCAAATATATAACAAAATTATTATGTATTTTTTTCTTTTTTTCTTCCTGTTCCCTCCTGCCCTAGAGATGGCTACCATCACACACACACACACACACACACACACATGTATATATATATATATATATATATATATATATATATATATATATGTATATATGTGTGTATGTGCGTATATATATATGTATATATATATATATATATGTGTGCAAATTTATTCTATACATACTTTTATTTATCAGTTCTTTCTCTGGATGCAGAGAGCTTCTTTCTTCATATGTCCATTGTAGTTAATTTGGATATTTATAATAGACAAAATTACATTCACTCAAAGTCACTCTTAAAACAATATCACTGTTGCTGCATACAATGTTCTCTTAGTTCTGCTCATTTCTCTCTTCTTTATTTCACGCGTCTTTTCATATTTTTCTAAAATCATTAAGCTCATCATTTCATAAGCACAGTAGTATTCTATCACTACCATATACCACAACTTGTTCAGTCATGAACAAGTTTATTCCCTGGAATTTTAAGACTCTCCAAACTAATTTTCTCTAGGAACATCAAAACAAAATATTTTTATTGCTCCATTCTATTTTTCCATGTTTTGTCCCTGAAAGCTACAATTTATTCTTTTCTACACGATTTTCCATCTCAAAAATTCTAGCCTGATCTATTGCCATTCTGTAATCATGTCTTCTCTATTGTTATTATTGTTGATGATGCATAACTGTTAGGATTTAGTAAAGTTAAGTTCACCACAAAAATAATTTTCTAGTTGAACAGTTTTCCCATTTTTGATAAAGACATATATGTGTTTTCCCATTGAAATTTCCCCAAAATACAGTTTTTAGGATAATAAATGTATATTTTAAGTTCTATTCTCAACAAATATATTATACTACTCATTTCCTTTTAAAGGAATGACCTATATAGTTCTGGTATACTGTATTATTACAGATGTCCAAAGACAAGACACTTAAGTCATATCGAGGTTACCACTATCCTTCCAGTTACTCAGGTTCACATTCAGACCATGTTCTTCTCCCCTACATATCTAATCAGTTGCCAAATTCTATCATCCCTACTCCAAAAATTCTCTTCATCCATAATCTCATCTTTAATCCCAAGGTCACCACCATATTTCAGGCCACAGGATTATTATTATAATCTTCTTTTCTAGGTTTCTCCAGTCACTCTATTCCCAGACTCCACCCAGCTGCCAAAGTGATTTCCCTAAAATATAGATCTAATATACAAAAGTAAAATATAGTGACCCCAAAATATAATATATATAATTATATACACATATAATTATATATATAAAATTTCTCTTTTGAATATTCATATATGTGTACATGTATTTTCTCCTTCCTATTATTGTGAATCCCTTGAAAGCAAAGATGGTTTCATTTTACTCTACATCTTCAGGACGTAACAAGGAATCTTGCTATAATAGGTTAATAAATGTCCCCTTTTTAAATGATATATTAAAAACAACAACATATTTCCAAAGGAGACTCATACAAGTAAGTCAAGAATAAATGAATGAAAGAGAAAACATTTATTAGATGCTTATGGTAAACAGAACATCAGTAATTATTGAGGATTCAAAGACAGAAGCAAAGATGGTCATTTCCATCAATCCACATGAAGGAGAAAAGAGAACACATAAAGGAGAGGCGAGACCTAGGAAAGACATTTCATGTTGAAAATTACAAGGATGTAGAATGGAACCTCAGGAGAGTAAATTGACCCATACTATCCAGGAACAATGACAGAGTTAATATGATTATGCTTAAAGATTTTTGGAAAGGGAGATGTTTATGTATGTGGTTATTGGATATCGTGGGAGAATAGAGAATTAGCAAAGGTTTAATCACTAGTATTCTCCTAAAATAGAAGCTGATGAGAGACAGTCATTAATCAGAATAGTAAAATCTCAGTGTGCTAATGTTTTGTTATTGTGTGTGTGTATGTGTTGTGTACATATACATATATATATTATATATATGCTCAATATATTATATATTGTATCTATAATATATATTGTATATAACTTCTGTGATATAGAATATAAGTATTAAAGATTATTAATGCTATGTTAATATTCCTTATATCTTAAACAATACTTTTGATTTTTTCTTCCCAAACTCTTTTTATTGGCCTATTTGGAACACTGGAAAAGCAGGAATAATCTCTCACTGCCCAAGACATGTATTCCCCAGCAGTGAAATAGATAGGGTTTCCTACATTGTATAAGCAAGCTTCAGAAAAGGGGACCTGAGACACTCTCTCAATTAAAAGGTAATTATAATGTGCTACCAATCATTTACCCACTGGAAGGAAAAGGAAATAATGAATAATTATCTGAATTATACAAAGATGATGCCACTGACCTAGTATTAGGTATGCATATAATTAAAATTATCTCCCTAGAGGTGAAGAGAGATTTAAATTGATTCATGAATATCATCCACACCATGTTACTTACTTAATCACTAAAATACATTTATATACCCCACCCTCATATAACATTTCCAACATACAAAATATTGCCGAGAGTTGTTTTTTCCTTATTGCAATAGCACAAATATTTTTACTCCTACATTCTTAGAACATGGGCTATGTGGAGTCACAAAAACAAAAAGTGGAAGTTTGGACCTCTTACCAAGTTCTTTCTAACACCAAACCCATTTCTTTTCATCATCCACTTATTTGCTCTTGAAGCCAAAATCAAACATTTGGAAGTTGTCTGGCCACTGGGAATGGCAGAATATTGTCAGAGGTCAGGTATCAAACCTGTAACATTGCCTGTACGTATTGAATAAATACCCCAATCAAGTAAACTAGCAATGAAGACAAAATAATTATTATTAATAATAAAATATTAATTATTATTTACACATTACTTTGTAAATCACTTTTAAAATATTATATCAATTGATACTCACAAGAAAACTAGAATTCATCTTACTATTAAAACCGATATTATCACCCTCAATTTACAATTAAGGAAGTTGAGGCAGACACAGATTAAGCAATTTGCCTAAGGTCATACGGTAGTAAGTGCTCAGTTCTTCCAGACTCCAGGTTCTACACTGCTACGTACCACTTAACTTTCTGTGACTGTGTTTTTGGACACTGGAAAGAATTAGGGAATAGGAATCATTGTAATCTTAAATATTCCTATAAAAGATCTTGAATAGCCTGAAGGAAGGAGTTATGTTGCATTATTTCTACACTTAAACTTCCTTTTAGTTTAGTGTAAGGCAGGGCCCAATATAAAACCTCCTTTATAGTAAGAGCAAGATATATATGCCTGAATAGGACATTAATTGGGCATTTAGGTGGGGAAAAGATTCCAGATAAGAGAGAAATGTTATCTTCCTTCTTGCCAAGTTAAGTAGAAAGAAATTGGCATCAATCATAGATAGAACTGACCTCTTGATTCCTTCTAAAATATCTACTAAAAACTTCACTGTTTTATATATACCTGTGTACATAAAATATTTAGCAAACTCTATCTCAGAGCAAATTTGGAAGACACAGTCAATCTTAACTATCTTGCTTTGCTTACAAAGATTTAGAGTGCTTTTGAGAGATTGCAAAAAAGCTTGAGCTATCATACTAGATAAAACCAGCACCATTAAAATGCCTGTCACCCCTACAATAAACAAGGAGATAAGCATGAACTGTTTATATAGCTGAGAAAATATTGTTAAGTAAATTGACAGCATATTTAAATAGTTCTGGCATTTCAGCCTTCTGTAAAAAAAAGTATATGCACGGGCATACCTAGTGCTGCTTATAAACGAGAGCAATTTCTCCTACAGTCTTTAATTCCATATAGGTCAGTTTAAAAATGTCAATTGACAAAGCATGGGGATTCCAATTTTATTAGATTCTCTTGTGAAAGCATGGTCATTTCTTCTGCAACATGAATGTTTGTGGTTGTTCCTCTTCTTTCTCATCCTATTTGAAGCCCCACCTCTAAATGAATGAATGAACAAATGAATAAGGAATAGAAGAAAGACCACTAGGATTAAAGAACTATGTATAAGCATCAATTTCATTCACTCATAGATTCTGTGGCCTTAGACCAGTCACTTCAACTCTCTAAGGCCAGTTTCTACTGCAAAAAGGGAAATTTAATATGTGATTTGTGTAAATGGTTAGGATTGTTTGTAAACTGTAAAGTAAGCTATTATAAGTTTCTCTTGGACTTCCAATGATCATGTACTATCAACACTTCTCTTCCCCCCCCACTCAATATTCTGAACATAGTAAGAGCTTAATAAGTATTTGATGATACTGGTATTATTTTTTTTTTTTAAGACATAGCAGTCTTCACTATCAAAAACCTGAACATATTAACTGTCGTGTAAGTTGCTGATGTTGCTGTAATAGAACCAAGGCAGTAGCACAGAGTGAGTCCTACCAAGGGGTTAGGAAAGGTATCAGAATTGGTCTGCCAGGATTTAGATGAATGTACCAAGTCTTTTTCATGGCAGAGGATCTGAGTTCAAATTCTGAATTTATCACTTTCTTTCCATATGGCCTTGGGTAACTCACAACTTCTTTGGAATTCATTTTCTCCATTTATAGAATGGGGAGGTTTTATTAGATGACCTCTAAGCTCCCATCCACCTCTGAATATGATCTATAATGATATGTGGAGTAATTCCAACCTGTCACTATGAATTCTGGCACACAAGGTAAACACCACAAAAAGAAGCATGGAAATCTGTTTTGGGTTTTTTGTTTTGTTTTGTTTTGTTTTTTAACATAAGCTCAGTATGTCAGAGGTAATATATGTGTTGAGGGGAAGACCTCATTGAGACACCTCAATCTGAAGGAAGGAAGGAAGGAAGGAAGATAAGAAGGAAGGAAGAAAGGAAGGAAGGAAAGAGACAAAAAAGGAGGGAAGAGAGAGAGAGAGGAAGGAAAGGAGGGAGGAGGGAAGGAAGGAAGATTCATGAAGCACCTCTTATGGGTCAGGTCCTATGCTAAGTCCATTACAAATATCTTATTTTATCTTTACAACAACTCTGTGAGGTAAACGCCATTATTACTCTCATTTTACATTTCAGGAAACTGAAGGCATCTGTCTTGCCTTCATTATCCTTTCCCACAGTCACACAGCTCAGAAGTTTCTGAGGATGGTTTTGAATTCAGGCCATTCTAATTCAAAGCCAGTGTTCTATCTATTTTATCACCTAGACACAAGGCCCTGTGAACAAGAAACCTCAAGACAAAATTGTGTAGGGGGAAAACCAAGAAGCTGGTTTCCATATGCATAGTCTTCTGTTTACCATGAGGCAATTGCTGGGGAGGCTATTGATGGGGTATGAGGAACAGGGTGGGTATGTAAATACCAGGTAGTCTGGG
Source organism: Pseudochirops corinnae (assembly GCA_028646515.1). Taxonomy (NCBI): domain Eukaryota; kingdom Metazoa; phylum Chordata; class Mammalia; order Diprotodontia; family Pseudocheiridae; genus Pseudochirops; species Pseudochirops corinnae. The sequence continues at coordinate 108,725,211 of CM053592.1, read as the reverse complement.
AAGGAGAGCATTAGCAATTGGGGAGATTGGGAAACATTTCCTGCAGAAGACTGCTGCCTGAAGTGCATATTTTAAAAAGAGAGGGACTCCATAAGAAAGGAACGTATGTCAGGAATGCCAGATAACCTGTTCAAAGACATAGGATGTGAAAGACAGTATCTTTTTGTAAGGTCAGGGAAAAGAAAAAAAAAAAAGGTAGGCTAGTTGCACAGTGCAGAATGGGGAGAAACATCCAATAAGGCTAGGGAAATAGGCTGGGGTTTGGCTGCATAGGATTTTAAAAGCTAAAATAAGTAGTATATATTTTATCCTAGAGGCAATGTGAAACCAATGAATTAGCTGACTAGATGAGTCACATGGTCAGATATATGCTTAAGGAAAGTTACTTTGATATTAGAGTGTAAGATGGACTAGAGTGGTAAGAGATTTGAGTTAGGAAAACCAATTAGAAGACTTGTAGTAGTCAAGGCAAGAAGTGATAAGAACTTGAAGTAACTTGGTAGCTGTATGAGTGGTGAGAAAATGTCAGGGGAGACATGTTGCAATAACAGAAAAAGTGTGAGGTGGAAATTAATTGGATAAGTAGGGGGAAGGAGAGAGATTATAATGCTGTGATTACTAACCTGGGAGATTGAATTGATGGTGTTGCCTTCAGAACAATAGGGAAGTTTGGAAGAAGTTAATGGTTAAGGGAAAAGATAATGAGTTAATATTTAGATGTGTTGATTTTAAAATGTCTTCAAAACATCCATTTTGAAGTGCTCAAGAGGTCATTGGTGATGTCACATAGGTCAGGGAAGAGAATAGGGTTAGCTACATAGATATGGGAACTTTTGCGTAGAGATAATTAAATACACAGAAGCTTATGAGATTCTGAAAAAGCAAGTGTAGAAAAAGAAAAGAAGAAGATCCAGGTTAGAACCCTAGGGAAAACTCAGGATTAGGGGGTGTGATGTGGATAATGATTAAAAAAATAAAAGAGTCTGAGAAGGAAAGGTCAGACATAATAGGAAGCAGACTAAAAGAGAATGGTGTCACAGAAACACCGAAAGGAGAGAGTGATCAACAGCATCAAATGTATCATATAGAAGGACATGTTTTTGAACTGAGAAATAACCATCAGATCTAATAAATGATCATTTTGGAAAACAGTTTCAGGTGAGTGTTGAAAAAAATCAGAAAACCAATTTTATGGGGTTCAGAAATAAATTGGAGGGGATACAACTTGTCTATACTTGAAGTCATTAAGTATAGACAAGTTTTTAAAGGAAGTTGATTGAGAGAGACAAGAGATATATGACGATAGTTTGAGGGAATAGCAGCATCTAGTAAGATGTATTTTTTTGAGGGTAGGGAGATTTGGGATTTAGACATGTTTAGACATATCAGGTAAGGAATCAGCTGAGAGGGAATGATTGGAGATGGGAGAGTAAGGGGGGGATGATTGAGGATTCCATCTGCTGGAGAAGTTGGGAAAGGATGTATGTACTAAGGGATTGGCTTTGGCAGGGAAAGGGTCTCTGAGACTAGAGTGAGGAAAGAATGAAAAATTTATGTCAAAAAGTTTTGAAATGAAGAAAATAGAGAATAGGGAGTTCACCAAAGATTTCATTTAATTTTTCAGTAAAGTAGGTTCAAGGTTATCAGCTGAGGAAGGATGTGAGGAGGGGGAACAGAAAGTTTGGAATAGTTTCTTTGAAGAGAGAGAGACGAGTATTCATTTAGGGAGAAATAAAAGGTCTCACTTGCTGCAGTGAGTGGCCAGATAAAATTGGATAACAAATTATAATCTACACTGTCCGCAGAGTCAAGATTATCTCTACCTGGATTTGGTGGCTGGTGAGTAGGAGTAGAGGAGGCAGATAATGTTAATAATCCTAAATTAAGGTTTGGCAAGAGAATCAGAGGAGGCTGACAAGGGGATAAGGGATTCAAGAGTATAATATATGGTAGAGTTGAAGTGACTACTTTTTTGCAGTTGGAGAAGGAGGTAAGTGAAGTAAGAAGAGAGGTTAGGACCTGACAAAAGTATTAAGAGGTAGAAGTATTAGAAGTCTCAATGGATTAAAAAGAAACAAATTTAGGAAGAATGAAACATATAGTTCTTGACCAAATGGTCCCCAAATATCTCCTGGCTCCAAAATTTTGTGACAATGATTCTAGAAAGAAGCTAGCAGAGATATCAACACCAAATCTTCCCTTCATTGGTGAAAATGTCTTCCTGGAATCCTAAATTGGAGCTAGTAATGCATTTTCCTGTATTACTGATATTATAAATGATGGTAAGGTATAACACTACCATTAAACTATGTAATAGGTTAAAATAGACTCTTAAGGACTAAGAAACTTATCTCTCAATTATACTATTGTTATTGTTTTCAAGGGTGGGCTGAGATTCCAATGAACATGCTAATTAAATTGAGTCATCCTTTTGAAGAAAATATCAGTAGTAGCTATTGAAAAATATCAGGATTCTAAATATTGTCCCTATGTTTCTAGTTATATCCTTATCTGTTAGTACTTCTCTTAGAAATAGAACCAAAGAACTAGAAAGCAGAAAGTGATGGAAAGAACTTTACAGATCCTCTAACTCATACACCTCTGATCATTTTTTTCAGATGAGGAGTCGGAAACTTCAAGGATTAAAGTGACTACTCCAAGGATATGCAGCTACTAAGAAGAAAGAGCTTTGACTTGAATGCAGGCCTTTTGACTGGTCCCAGTACTCCTTTACTATGCCAAGCATTCCTCCTAGAGTTCCCCAGGCCAGAATGGTAGGAGGTAAGTTAAGTTTTTCTCTTTTTTTTTGTTCTTTATCCATCCAGCTTCTATAAGTCTTAACTCATTAGAACTCAAAATCTCTTAAGTGTGCATCCCTCACTGATTTCTAATCATCTCAATAAGTAAAGGTTATAATTTTATAATTTTATATGAAAACATGCTAAATGGAAACTTTGGTAACTCTCATTTACACTATATTACCTAGATACATAGTATTATAACTTTCACACTCTAAAAATATTCAGCCTAGGACACATATTAAAGATTATGTCTTCATGTGCTGTTAAAAGTAAGTACAATTTTGAATAATTTTCCAAAGTCTAATTTAACCATAGAGCAAGAGTTATAAGGAACATAATTCTCCTTCAAGTGAAATTTAAAATTAATACTGTGCCAAGTAGGTTGGACTCTATAACATGAGAGTAATGCATTAATGATTTTTGCATTTGTTCTGATTCTAATTGTCCTGAACTTACATATCAAATGCCTTAACTTCAAATCTATATATTAAGGTGATAGGCAATATTTAAACATAGGGCTACAAAATATATTGCTCCTACTTTATATGAATTAGGATACAGCAGAAATGTAAAGTGTGCTAAGAAATTATCCAGTCTCAATTGGCACAAGAACATTTCAAATGAATATTTCCTTGTGGTACTTAAAGGTCCCTATGGGTGTGGTGAAAGCAATATTCTAACCCCATACTCATTCAGCACTATGCAAATTGGGCAAGTCTTTAAAAAAGATATGGAAAACATCTGGAAAACTTGATTGCCTTAGGGTGTTGATTGCTTGGGCTGTTAACTTCACTTCCTGGTCTCTTGACTACAAAACAGCCACGGGGAGTTCCAAACCTGTTGAATTTAGTAGAATCTGCCAGTTTTTGTGCCTTATTTGACATATTTTAATTTTCCAAGGACAAGATAGTGTAGTGGAAAGAGTGACAGGCCTGAAGTCACAAAGACCCGAGTTCAAATTTGGCCTCAGATACTTAGTAGTTTTGTGACCCTAGGAAAGTTACTCAATATTGTTTGCCTCAGTTTCCTCATCTATAAAATGAACTAGAGAAGTAAATGACAAAGCACTCAAGAATCTTGGCCAAGAAAATCCCAAATGGGGTCACAAAGAATTGAACACAATTGAAATGACTAAATGATAAAAAGTTAACAGAAGAGGAAATAGATTTTCTAAGAATGGAAAAATCATTCCTGAGTAAGAAGGTGATGGGATCCGTGAAAGCACTAGGGTGGTAGCCATATAAGTGGAGAGAAAGACATAGAATTGACAATACTACAATTTATTAGAAGGATAAAGATTATGATGGTGACCAAACCATATGGGGATCAGGTAAAAGGCCTAAGGACTTCTTTATCCATTGGCTCCTTCCTTGCCCCATATAGAAATGGTAGGGTTTTCCTGATCCTTAAGACAAAACACACAACATAACCCTTTACTTTATCCTACTATCCCCTCTCAAGCTATCCTGTCTCTGTTCTTGCTTTTGCTTCCAAACTTGAAGAAGTGATTGTCTATACTCATTGTATTCATGATACAGTAGAGCATTTCTCCCATGACTCTCATCAAATTGGCACTTCCAAATTGGCACTTATCAAACCACTCAACTGAAATAGCTTTTTTCCAAGCCTAACCATGATTTCTAAAAAGCTAAATCCAATGGCCTTTTCTTCTCAGTAATCCTCATTCTACTTGACTTCTCTACCACATTTAACACTTTTAACCATCCCTGTCTCTTTCTGTGACTTTGGTGAAATTAATCTCTCTTTGCCATTTTTCAGTGATATCTGAATCTTTATGGTCCCAGTTCAGTTTTTCTTGGCAAATATACTAAAAATTGGGGTAGCTAGAAGGCACAGACCATGAAGTCAGAAGGACCTGAATTCAAACTGACCTCTGACACTTGACACTTAACTAGCTGTGTAACCTTGGGCAAGTCATTTAACCCCAATTGCCTACCCCCCCCCTCCAAAAAAATAAAAATGAAAAACAAAAATACTAAAGTTATTTGCCATTTTGTTCTACGGCTAATTTAACGGATTAGGAACTGAGGCAAAAAGGGTTAAGTGACATACCTAGCATCACACAGTCAGTGTCTGAGGTCAGATTTGAACTCAGATCTTCCTGTCTCCTGACCTGGCACTCTCTTCACTGTGTTACCTTGCTGCTCTAATTCTTGTTTTACTTATCTGGATTTTCCTTCATGGTCTACTTTCCTAGATGATCGTTTTACTCATACACATTAAACTTGACATTCCTCGAGTCTTTGCCTTGGTCTCTCTTCTCTCCTTTCTCTGTAATTTCTCCCTTGATAAACTCATCAGCTCCCAACAAATTCAATTATAATCTCTATGAAGATAACTACTACCCAGTACATAAATCCAATCCTTATTGTTCCCCTTTACTACAGTGCTACATTACCAGTTACCTAATAGATATCTCCTCCTTGAAGTCCCATAGACATTTTAAACATAACATATTAAAAAATGTAACAATATATTTCCCCCAAAATTCATCACTTTTCCTCCAGACTTCTCTATTTCTTTTAACGGCATCCTTCTAGTGATGCTGGTCTATCAAGATCATGAGTTTGGGTTCATCTTCAATTTTTTTCCTCTCCCTCAATACCCTTATGCAGTTAATTACCAAATATTATTGTTCTTAACTTCATAATCTCTCTTGCATTCATTCCTGTCTCTCCATTCACAGAGTCTTGGCCAGGTTTTCATCACTCCTTTCCAGACTATTACAATGATCTTCTATTTGGCATCTTTAGTTGCCTCCTTCTCTGTCATCATTAACCTAGATTCCAAATTGATATTCCTAAGTATATATCTGACCACATAAAGTTCAATGGCTTCCTATTGCCTGCAAACAACAACAACAAAACAAATTTTAAAAACACACACAAAAAAACCCCTCCAGCTTGGCATTTCAAACCCTCCACAATCTGACTTCCACAGACATTTCTCATCTTCTTTCATATACTTTACCTTTTTTATTTAACTGGCCTGTTACTTTTGGAAGTGAGAACTTGTCCAGTCATCCTAGAATGTAGTTTGGAACTATATACAAAAGTTACTTAAATGTTCAAGCATTCTTGATGAAAAACCAGAGCTGAACAGAAAATTTGACTTTCAAATACAAGAAGCAGGAGAAGAATGAGAAAGTAAA
>CM053592.1:108701852-108718738 GCA_028646515.1 Pseudochirops corinnae | reverse complement strand
TTACACATGTACAGCCTGTATTTAATTGCTTGTCGTTCCAGTGGGGGTGGGGGATGAAGGAGGAAGAGAAAGAATCTAGAATTTAAAGTTCTATAATCAAATGTTAAAAATATATATGTATACAATTATTATTATTATTATTTTTAACTACATCCAACTGGGACTTAAGATACATAGGCATTGTGGTAGGAAGATCCATTCTGCCCTACCGGAAAATCAGAGGGGTGATGGGGGAGGGCATAGGAGAGAATAGATTGGGGGAGGGGTTATACAATGGGATGGCTGTTTTGGAGTGGTGGGTAGGGTAAAGATGGGGAGAAAATTTTAACTCAAAATCTCATGGAAATGAATGATGTAAACTAAAATAAATTAAAGTTAAAATTTAAAACAGCTACAACAACAACAAAATTTAAAGTGATCAGAATTATTTTGGTCCATGAGTTGAGGAGCCACCTGAACAAATCACTTAAGAAAAAATAATTAACAACACAGCAGTGAGTGCCAAATGAGTGGTACTGACAATTTGTGCTCTGGTATTTCAGAAGAGGGAGAGATTAACTTATTGCTGATCACGGATGACCTCACAGAGGAGAAACAGCATTTGGTAACAAGTAGCTTCTAGCAAAGGGAGAGAATGGTTGTGGACTATACTGAGGATACAGTGAAAAAAAATGGCAATATACCTCAGGAATCGGGAAGCAGAAGAAAAAATTGTGATTATGAGAACATTTTTCCCTTCTCAAACTGTATTTCAAAAAAAAAATAAAAAATCTCCTTCAAGAATCCTGTCAGTGAAGATTAAAAAAAAAAAGCAGCATGAATGAGTTTAATATTTTCTCACATGAGTACCTGAAAAGAATGGCATAGGATGAGAAGTTTTAGAGACTGCCATCTGCCTAGGTAGAGGGAGTGAGTATCCAACATGGATGAGATTTTGGCTCCAAATGTTGAAGTGCTTAATATAAAATTCTCTTTCATAATTCCAACTTAAATTTCACTGTCCTTTCCCAAAAAATGAAAGATAGTCTCATACATATGATCATAAATGCAGACTCACAAGGGATATTAGAACTCTTCCAATTCTACCCCTTTATTTTATAGAGGAGTGGGAGATTGTGACTTACTCAAGATTACATAGGGAGCAAGAGGCACAGTAAGGATTCAAACCCAGATCTTTGGACTCCAGTGTTCTTTTCAGGGGATCACACTGCCTCAGAACTACCACTTAATGTTGGTGGTTTACTAATTGGGCATGTAAAGAAGACCTTAATATAACTCTGCACCCCAGACACACAAATTCCACCTGATAATTTTTTTCCTCTTTTTGAGATAAGCACTTATTACTTAGAGGCATGTGGTTCTAATCTTTAAGATAAATTGGTTCATTCAATTCAAGCACCACATAACCATTCACACACCATTGAGTTTAGCACTATTAAAGGGTAATCTCCCCTCTGGGAATTGTGTCTATTGCAGCCACATTATCCACAGAGTCTTTTTATCATCACTAGGCAGGTAAGGAGATTAAAATAAAAGGTTTTGTCAAGTGTGCAGTTGCACAAAGAGGCTTCATTTGGAAATGACCCTGTATTACAGCCCAAAATAAACAAGCATGCAAAAAACTAGATCTGTACAAGCTAACACCAGTTAGAAGGATCACATGTTGCTTTAGAAGGCATTATGCATATTGATAAGGTAGGGATCTGCCCCGCCCTGCCTAAATGATCCAGGGGAAGGGGCAAAGTAGAGTGGAGCCCTTTTTGACTTTTTTATTGGAGTATAATAAAACCTAATGGAATAAATCTAGAATCATATCTTACCCAGCTTTTATAATCCCTTGTCCATTTTTAAGATACTCTCCATTTCCTTTATTTTCTCTGGTGTAATGCTTTTATTATTGCTTTTAATCTGCAAATTTTTATAGCTTGAAATGGGAGAAAATGTTATTTCTTTTTTTTCTTCTGTAAGTCTCTTTTCTCAGAAATAAAATGGCCATTGTTTATCCCTATGGGATCTACATAGCATGATGTAGTTTTGGCTCAGGCACTGGCTACACTCATTATAAAGGGTTGTATGCATCTTCAGTTGACAATGTATACATCATATCTCACCTGGTCAGTTGGAAGCTGTTGAAAAGGAGGAGTTTTGTTTTCATATAGCCAGTGCCCCCTATAGGATCTTATATCTAGCAGGTGCTCAACAAATGTGGAAAAGCAATTTTTAAAATAGCTGATGTTTTGAATTCTGTCTTTGTATTTTCATGCTCTGGAGTTCTAACTACTGTTGAAGTTTAGGAGAAAGTTCAAAGTATAGTCATACACTGAGTATATCTGTCTGGTTTAATGGAAAGAACATAGGGCCTATAACCACATTGATACCAAGAGTCTCCTGGCTTTCGTGAGAAAGGATTGCTTTTTATTGCCTTGAAGATTTTCAGTCAAAATAGGAGGGTGGGAAAGGTCACTGGTAGGGTTTTTTTTCTTATTGGAATCCCAGTCAAACCCAGGGGAGAGAAGTGTGCCATCAGCCACCAATTTACACATTTCCTAGGTAAAGTTTCCAAAATCTATGAGATCTAGGACTGCTGTTTAGGAACCCTAGTTTACACGATTGAATATTCAGGATAAAAACTGAAAAACTCAATAATTAAAATACTTTCAAATATTTAAATAATGGCTATTGGTTAATTAAAATATCTAGGTAAATAACCATATTCAGTAGTTGGTTTCTATGACTAAAATCTGATCTATCTATAATTTACTGTGAAATTTGGGGGCAAGTCATTTACGCCATTCTATGAATCATCTTTAATAGTTCAATGGTGTATGTGTGTATGGAGGGGGGACAGGGAGGAAGGAAGGAAAGGAGAGAGAGGAGAGGGAGGGGGGGGGAGAGAGAGAGTGAATAATGATGCCCAGTAGAGATGTTGATGAGTCCTCCAAATCACTTTCTTTTTTGACCAGGCCTGATTGGGTTCTGGCCCAATGAGGAAAGTACTCTTGAGAAAGTCATTGCTTTGCCTATTTACTTCAATTTCTGTTTGAAGAGCATGGGGAGAAAGGTTTTGACACTCTTCCTGTTCATGAATATGAAGAGATTTCTTTTATTTCAATTATTATTCATATTGCACTTAAGGCAATTAGAGAAGCTGTGGACCATTGAAGGGAATGATGTAAAAATTTCAGATTTAAATCATTCCTGGAAGCCTGCAATTAGCAGACATCCACAAATAAATTAGATAACTGAAGCAGGTCATTATTCCCTCTGAATTAATTTACTTTACCTGTCATAAATGCCATATACCTCTGCCTTATCCATTGCTACTTACTCTTTACTCCAACTAAAGTAATGAAAACAATAATTGGAATAAAAATATCACATTGAAAATCACTACTTACTAGAGAGAATGAATGATAGATTGAAGAAATGGCTTCTGAGTTAAGATGATCTGGGTCCAAATCTTCCTTCTGAAGAGAAGTGTGACCTATGGCAAATTACTTAACCTCTCAATGCCCCAGGAACGAGTTCTCATACTCACAAACTGCAGAGCAATCCAAAATTTCATAGAGGAAATTTATTCATCATGAAGTCTGATGAAATTGGAGGTCTGAACCAAAAATAAAATTTAGAGAACCTCACAGAATTTAATTACAATTATGTTAATATCCCTTAAAAAAAAAAAAACAGAATTCTTACAGAGAATTAACACTTTGGTATCTAAATAATATAGTTCAGACAAAATAGTATTAACCTTTTTGTTGTTGTATAATATATCAATAGATCATAGGTCTTCTGACACTCAGATTTTACATTTGTTATGTGTCCTTCCTTCCTGAGGACAACTTCATTAACAGTGCATGACTGGGGGGTTTGTGAATTATAAATTCCTCAAGACAGCCAATTTTAATGATTTTATTTCTTTCCACAAGATCGTGGCACACTTAAAACTGATAACAATTTTAAAATATTTTCTACACTTTCAAAGTCTGGAAAGGATATTATATACTATGCTAATCTTTTATTTAAGGATCTGTTACCTGAAACAAACCACTTAACTTTCTTGACTCCTTCTGTTTCTTCCTTTAAAAATGAGAGCCCTAGATTAGACCTCCAAAGTCCTTTTTACCTCTAAATCTTTGATCCTAAGTGTGGGGATACACCTAGCCTCCTCCCCTTCTCTATCCTTCATTGATGATTGAACAAACTTTGACCAAATTTTTTTCATGATGGCTTTTTTCTCACTCCAGATGGAAATGAAGTCCCCTCCCCTTGTTGAAGTCCTGTAGTATTGTACATTTCTTCGTACGATGATTATATGTGTTTATTTCACTCATAGTCCCTAATATCATGCCAGTGTTATTGAAAGCTGGATTCAGGTTGAAATCCTGATGGTACAATTCATTGTCTATGTCATCTTAGAGAAGAAAAATCTCTCTGGGCCTCAGTATCTTCACCTACAAAATGAAAAAATTGCATTGCATGACCAAAGTTCTTCTAGCTTTAAGTCTAAGATTCTTGTACATATAAAATATACTAAATACACATTTGTTCAATGACAATGCTGATAAAAAAAAAAGTCTGTGCTGCCTCCAGTTTCCCATTTATTTATCCTTCCCCTCCAGAGGTATTCTTTTTCATTACTCATTGAGATATCTGATATACTTACTAATAACATCCTCCCATCTGATCAGGACAAAATCTGGCATCAGTTATTTATACTCCAGCTTGAATTATTTTCCAATTAATATGTTGCTTCTCCCAAGCATTTATTTTAAACCATTTATCTCTAATGGGAAGAAAAAATATTGTCTCCTGTCAAGGAAAGTTCTGACTCAGCACATGGAATGATGTTGAAGGAATAGGAGGTGTCATATACTTAAAAATCACCTCGTGCCTAAGACTTGTTCTGAAATCAAAGTCATCTTAGTCATTGTATAATTAAAGCAATACATCTCAAAATTAGCTCCAGCGACCACTTGAGGTCCTCAAGATATTTTTGAAGATTTTCAAGGTCAGTTTTCAAAACATAATATTAAGATGTTTTAATTCATAATGGGTAAATATTGATAGAGATGATCCACATAAACAGAAGTTTTTTGGGTTGGTCCTTAGTTATTTTAAGATTGTAAAGATGTTGTTGTTCAGTCGTGTTCAGTCATTTTCAGTCATGTCTAACTCTTTGTGACTCTATTTGGGGTTTTCTTGGCAAAGATCCCGGATTGGTTTTGCTACTTCCTTCTTCAGCTCATTTTTTAGATGAAGAAACTAAAGAAAGTAGTGACTTGTGTCTAAGTGATTTGCCCAGGGTCATACAGCTAGTAAGTGTCTGAGACCATATTTGAACTTAAGGAAGAGGAGTCTTCTTGCCTCCAGGCCCTGGTTTGTTGGTTGTTGGCTTTTGTTCTTGAAGATGAACAAAATGACATCACTATGTTAAGAGTCAAGTTACAGTGTGTCAACTGTGGCTGATCAGACCAATACAAGGCACAAATAGTCCATGTGACCATTTACGGTGGCCTCTCTAAATTTGCGGGTCTGGTATTTCTTTTGAGCTACTTCAATTCTGTTTTGTTCATTTCTCTGATGAGGGCACACCACAGTAGGGGTCCTGAGTCAGTGTCTCCCATGTCACAATCAATCCCAATGTTTTTAAGAGAGACCTTGAGAATGTCCTTCTATTGTTTTTTTCTGGCTTACCATGTGAGTGCCTGCCCTGTGTGAGTTCTCCATAAAATAGTCTTTTTGGCAAGCATACATTTGGCATTTGAACAATGTGTCCAGCCCAGTGGAGTTGACCTCTTTGCAGAAGAGTAGGTAAAAATGGTAAAATGGTGCAGGGGATGTTTTTTGATTCATACTTAAGTTTAATTTAAGTGTGGCAGAATTGCATGAAGTCATTGACCGCACTCTTCTAGAGTCATCATAGTCCAGTGGCTGGACAGCATCAAGATAACTGGTGATATTGTCACCAGCTCAAGATGAAGTGGATGCCCTTGACAACTTTAATGTCTAACCAAGCTCTAAGTGCTCCACAGCACCTGCTTCAGCTGCCTTCATGGCCATTGAAACAAATTGTTCTCATCCATCCATTCCACCAGGGAAGTCTTCATATGTTCAGGGCAGACACCCCTCTAACTCACTGATATTTGAGACCCCTTGGTTACCCTCAACCTGGTTTAGCCTGTCTGCTGATAGGGTCTTCCAGAGTGTGGCTACAGTGCATGCTACAGCTTCTTGGAGCCAGAAGTGAGAGTTAGGTAGATCAGGGGGACACCAAAGGTGGTAAGCAGCCCTGAAAAGGGCTTGGCAACCCTCACACCTCTTTCCTAAACACATTGTACACTCCAGGTCCAGCACTCTATCCACTACACCACCTAGCTGCCCCTATAAAAAAAGTACTGAGACCAAAAGGTGTGAGGAGACAGTGGGATAAGAACTAGGAGAAATAGATTCTTGCCATTATTCTGATACATGACTTGAGGAAAATCTATGTTTGCCCTCTGGGTATCAGTTTTCAAGAAGATTTTGAATTAAATGATCTCTAAGATCTTTTAAAGTTTAATAGTCTAAGTATGACTATGTTGGAGAGAAAGAGGAAAGAAAATCCGCCATATCTTGTCTCTCTCTCCCACTATCAGATTCTTTTGTCTTCCTCTGTGGTTGATAGAGGGAAGATATCCAGTTGTGGCTGCTAGCCCTGGCTAAGCTTACCCTCAGCCTACATTGTCACAGCATGGTCTATACCCTTTCCTACTCATAAACATCTGTTATGGGAATCTGAAGATCTTCCCTGACCCTAGGCCCTTTGATAGGCTTAAGTGACTCTGAGAACCTTCCCTGGTTTGGAAGTGTTCTCTGCCCCCTAATAGGCTGAATGTGGTCACATGGAGCCTGTGGCAGGAGGCTTGTTCTTCAGGAATGCCCACGCCTTATTACTTTGTGATTGGGCAGTGGGTCAAGAGGGCTGTGACAGGACAAGGGTATATATACACTGATGTGAGTTTTTGCTTTGGGGTTCACTTTGAGAAGAATTGTGTGATTTCACCAGATGAGACTCTGAGAAGCCATTGAGCGCCCCCTCCCCTTTGAAAAACCCAGATGTTGGTACTTCCCTCTCTGGTAACTGAATAGGTATGGATGTAATGGTGAGAAGGCTGGAAGCCCATCTGCTGATCTGTTTCTTTGTCTGCTTGTAACTTCTACTTGTTAACTTGTGTTTGTATTCTGTTTGCATTCTCTGAAGTTCAGGGTGCTGACTTTTTCTCCTGAACTAGGTAAATGATATATGTTTGATTAATTAAAGTAAGATTGTTAACCCATGTTGAGTTCCTTTCTTTTAGAAAAGCAGATCTAAGAACCTGTGCTAGCAGCCTTCCTGGGTATGCTAGGGTCTTGTGTTACAATGTCTAACCATCGTTCAAGATATAGCTTATAGCCAACCTTTTTGTGATATTCCTTCTTTGATAACCCCATGCAAAATTACATTTTTCTTTTATGTGTACATATGCTCTCCTTCAAATCAAAGCCTTCTGTTCCTCATGACACTCAATACAGTCAATGTTTTAAACATAATAGATGTTCAGTAAATACTTGGTTTAATTTGTTCTATGAGCCTGTATTGAGTAGAAGAAACTTAAGCCAGGCAGTGACATGAGTGATAGAAAAGATAAGAACAAGGATGGGCTCCATTTTCTTGAGTTGTGATATTCTTATAGAAGAAGGAAATTCGATTAGAAGCCAGAGGAATATTCAAAGGGACTCTCTCCTCTATTCTACATCTTTCTCTAGTTTTTCCATCCTCCATTTACAGGTCAATATGTATGACTAGCCATGACTCATCACTTAACCTTAATCACCATTAAATGAACCAAGGAATACCCATAGTGAATCAAGTTCTGTGACCCTAAGCAAGTCACAATGTCTTTGGGCATCAATACCTTCATCTTTTAATGGAAGGGTTAAATTAGATGAAATCTAAGGTCCCTTCCAACTCTTAAACTATCTCAAGGAACCATGAAGAATACTAGCATAAAGGATATCCTTGATGTTAACTATGTTAATAAGAGGGTAAATGTTCCCAAAAAATCTCAGAGAAGGATCTTAACAAGCCTCACGTTAAATAAGTAGCAGATTTGCCTAGCTACTATACTTATTTTATTTAAATGTTGTTCTCCTCTGGTCAGATATCCTATTAGTTTGCACATGTGGTATGACATTCCTTTCACAATTTAAAATAGAGTGGATATTTTTCTCTATTTCCTAATACTTCAAGAATCTAGCATTCCATTCTTATAGAGAGCCCCTCCACCAATCCAGATTACAACTCTGATATTAGCTCATATTTTATCTTCAAGACCCTCAAATAACACACCTTTACCAATCTGTTGATGAGTTTCTATAAACATAGCTAACCTAGTCCTCAAGAAACAATGAAATGCAATGCAGCAAACATTTATTGACTTTCTATTGCCACAGAATTTATTTTGTACTGAGGAGATGTGGTTTGTGTATGTGTGCACTTGGGTACACACACACATATATTTGTATATATGTGTATGTAATATAAATGCTTGCTATTATATCAGCTTACTTAAGATTTGTTTCAGTCAACTTGACATCAGAAATGCAAGTGGACTAAAGCTTAGACTGATTAGGTTTTTGTTTATCAAAGTGCTTACTAGAGTTTTGTGTAATTTCTGGAGTTGATATGTGCTCTACTGAAAATAAACTGTTTTAAATAGTTATCTTGGCAACTTTCTTAAAATTTGCCTAATAGGTAATTTAGCTCAAAAGGCAAGTATTATATTTCAAAGAAGTGGCGTATTTCATTCTACACATCTTCAGTGTATAATTTGGCCCCGAAAAAGAACTGTCTTTTTCACTGCTTTCATCACTCTCTCCAAGGAAATAGGCAGGAAACAAGATTAAGTGACTAGGTATAAGATTTAAACCCATCTCCTCCATAGAAGTATATATAATGCTATTGTACCCCTGGGCCTCCAAGAATACTGACACTTTGTAAAATGACAGCAATAGCCCTAGGCTTGTTTCCCTCACAGCAAAACGTAGACAGGACAGGTATCTACTAACAGTAGTTAGGGAAAGCAACAACTTAATTAGGTGCTTTAGGAAAGGCAACCAGGACCAGTAAATTGTAATAATCCTGTTTTCAGTGATCCATGCTAGACAATTACCAAAATAGCTCATTCAACATGCCTAAAGGCCTTTCTGGTACAGAAAAACTGTCAACATTCTGCATGTTTCATTAACTGCCAGGAGGTTTGAATTTTGTAGATTTATTTCCCCAACAGCAAAGATTTACCTGAGATTAAAGATAAGTCTAGAGAACATGTAGCTTATATTCAGTCTAACCATCCCACTATTTGTTCTCTCCCATTTCTCCTTTTAGGACCACCCCAGAAAACAGTGTCACCCAAGCAAGAACATGAAGATAGGAAACAGGATAAAGTCACAGACAAAGGAAGTGAAAGTGGGACTTCCTGTAATGAGCTCTCCACTTCCAGTTGTGATAGCCACTCAGAAGCTAGCACCCCACAAGACAACCCAGCTAATGCCCAGCAGGCAGCAGCCCACCAACCAAACACTTTGACATTGGATCGTCCCTCAAAAAAGGCACCTGTGCAGTGGATGCCACCACCGGACAAACGCAGGAACAGTGAACTCTTTCAGACGCTAATTAGCAAGTCTCGTGAAACAAATCTTTCTAAAAAGAAAGTGTGTGAGAAGTTGAGTGTGGAAGAAGAGATGAAAAAATGCATTCAGGATTTTAAAAAAATCCATATTCCAGATTATTTTCCAGAACGCAAACGGCAGTGGCAATCTGAACTGTTACAGAAGTATGGATTATAGTAATTGTCTGCTTCGCAAAATATTTCAAGTAATATCCAATGTTGATTCAATTACCTACCAATACTGACTGATGTCCTCCTTATGGTCTATTCTGCAGTTGGTGTGTCCTTGCTGCTCCTCTTTCCGTAAACAGTAGATGGTGGACAGTACTTGGTTTTGTTTTGTTTTTCTAAAAAATGAAAAAAAAAAAAACCACAAATGAAACAAACAGAAATACAAAATGAAAAATGATGTGTCTGACCTAAAGCAGTTTGTAAGCGTGAAGTGGAAATGTGCATGATCAAGAATCTTGGAATCTTGATTTTTCAAGCTCTAGTCAACTGGACATCTTGTCATTTTGTAGTCCATCAAACACCAGTCATCATATCACCCCATGTTATGTCACCAATAAACATGACTTAATATGGATGAAGCAACATGAAGTATAAAATATTAGAAGATGGTTATAGAACCCAGTCCCCAACTGTCTCATTGTTAATGCAATAAAGCAAATCTCTCTTTTGCATGAGCACAATGTTAAAATTAAGTCACACACAAAAAAGGAAATACCGGTAGGTTGCTCGAATGAATATTTGTTTCAGGCCAAGCTGATATACTTAAGATGTGTTGGGGATTGAATTAATTTTGTTCCAGATCTGTGGTTTTCCTGTGTGTATGGTGTTCTCTATGTAAAGATGGTGTAAATGTGCCTTATACTGTTTTATTATGGCACCAACATTCATCTATTAGTGCTCGTCAGAATTATTTCTGTGAAATGCAAACGTTTGCAGCAGGTTGTGAAAATTGGTCTGATGGTACTCTGAAAGTTCCTGTTTATCATGTTAGTCAACAAAATTGGACAAATGAAAAAAAAAAAGATCTTAATGTGTTTATTAAAAAGGAACATGTGATAGAACGATTTGATGTCTATGGTCTCATCTTTATAACCTAAACCAATACGGACAAATGCAGCTAGAACTTTCCATATCTGGGGCAAGGCTAATAATGCGGAACCCAGGCAAGCAGCATGAAAAGCACCCTCAAATCAACTTTCTGTGACAAATTCCATTGATTATGTTGCGAGGCAGCAATCCTGGGGCATCAGCCTTAAAGGGCTACATTGACAAGACATAGAGCTCAGCAGGGGAATTGAAATCTGGGGTGGAGGCAAGGACAGTTTAGGAGATTCCTATTTTAATTAATTATAAAAAAAGCCAACTAAGCTTACTCTGCTAAAGGAATGTAACTTCTATGAGCACCACCTAAATGTAAGGCCTTGGGCAGGCCTGCATAACCTGGGGCCCATAGGATGCAGTTTGTGCAGGCCTACCTTAGGTTAAAACCCAAGTTGCTCCAAATATTAAGATTCTCTAGACACATTCTATTAGAGGTTAATCAGAGGTCAAAATGGAGATTCAGGTATAGGCAGAGAGCATCTATCATTGACAACTAGAATAGCTCATAATTACAACAAAACAAAAGTTCATTGGAAAATGCATTAAATTTTAATTGAGCTGGCAAAAAATATCAAAAGTGGCCGTAGAAAACTTTGGGAATGTCTTTATTATAAATGAAGCATGGAGGTGGCTCAGTGGGTAGAGTGCTGGGCCTGGCATCAGGAACATCTGAGTTCAAGTTCAGTCTCAGAGACTGACTAGCTGTATGACCCTGGGCAAGTCACTGAATCTCTATTCACCTTAATCCACTAGGAAAGGAAATGGCAAACCATCCCAGTACCTTTGCCAAGAACACCCCATATGAGGTCACAAAGAATTGTTCACAACAACTCTTATAAATCAATAATCTAGAAATCAATTGACAACCAAGAGGTCAGGATGAAGAAGCTGTTTCTTTATAGTCACACAGAAACTATAACCTTGATTTATCACTGGCAATTCACGCATTAAAATGCTCTTCTTTTCATATTACTACTAAAAATCTTGAAAGAAGTAGGTTAGAGAATAAGTATGGAAGAGTAAGGACATTTTTTTCAAGAAATATATTAATATCCTGTGTGAGTAGTAGATATAACATTGAGTGTCAATTGTGATAAGTTACTTTTTCAGAATAATAAAATGAAATAGAGAGAGGTAAATTACATAGCTCACTCAAATGCAGATAGAAAAAATAGACATTTTCAATGTCTATTTTATAATGTCATGCCATTAAAATCATATAATTTTTATATATAGGAGGTATCTAGTCTGATCTAAACCAACTAGAATTCAGGAGGAATAATTTGCCCAAGGTCACACATCAAGAAATTGACAGATCTGGGAATTAAAGCCAGGTTTTTTGATTACCATTCCAGTGTTTACCGTGAAATTGTTTCTCATCTGATATTCCTTTATATTTGAGTCAACAAATCTACTATAGCAGAAAGAGCTTAGCATAAGAAAGTAAGAGACTGCGTTTTGTTTCCCTTCTAAGAATTAGACATTGTTAGACCTTGGAGAAGTTACTGAAAATCCAAACCTTGAGTTGCCTTATCATTAGTCATCAATGTAACTATGAATACTGTCACTCTCTGAAATCTGAAGACTAGAACACATAAAATCCTGAGGGTATTTCTAGATATCAGATCTATAACTTTATGATATGAAAATCCATATGAAGTAGATTATTTAGGCAAACATACCAACTCCCCATGAATGCAAATCCCCCCCTTTTAACTTGAGATATCTAAATTATTTAAATTAGAGGTTGGAGATATGAATTTTCCTAGTCTTTCCACTTCATTTCAAGGATCCTAAAAAAATGAAATTCATATATTCTGACCCCCTTTAAGTAACAAAAACACAAATACCCTCTGTCTCAAAATAATAGCATTATTTAAAGTGTGTGTGTGTGAGTGTGTGTGTGTGTGTGTGTGTGTGTGTGTGTGTGTGTGTGTAAAAATATTGAATCATAGATTTGGGTTAGGAAACCTTAGAAATTATGATTTTACAGATGAGCAAACTGAAGCTCCAAAAGATTAAGTGACTTGACCAAGGTCAAAAAGGAGGAAGCAGAACAGGCATTTAGTGAGTACCTATCATGTGCCTGACATTGTTCTAAGTACTTTATAAGTGTAATCTTCACATTGGTCCCAGGGAGTAAATATGAGAGCTGTGATTTGAACCTAAATTCTGATTCCAAATTCAGTGCTCTTCTAATACACTATGCCGTTTCTTAAGAAGGTTTCTAGGATTTCAAAGAAAACTTTTTCAACTCAATTAGCTATTTTTTTTTTTGCTTTTGGGAGGGCAGTTGGGGTTAAGTGACTTGCCCCAAGTCACACAGCTACTTAAGTGTGTCAAGTGTCTGAAGCCAGATTTGAACTCAGGTCCTCCTGACTCCAGGGCTGGTGCTCTCTTCACTGTTCCACCTAACCAACCCTAACTTACTATTTTTTTAATGTCCTTTCCTTGCTATCGTAAAAAAAAAAAAAAGAAAACTTAAGGGTAACACAGAGTAGTTATCTGTTATTAGTACTTTTCTTGCCCTCCCCTATAATGTCATCAACCTTGTGATCCCTGAGTATGCAAACCCCCATATACTGATACTGGTCAGTATCTCCTCTATAATTTATAGTCTTACTTGCCTTGAGGTATTGAAAGGTTAAATTTCTTACTGATGTAGGTATCTAAATAGGTATTGTGATAGTATGCATGAAAAAGCAAGGGGTGAATCTGTCTTCCTAACTTGAAGGCCAGATCTCAATTCACTCTGCCATTTTTTCTCAGTGTCACCATTAATTGCTTAGTAAATGAATTAAATTAAATTATGTTGGGTTTGTAAATACACAAATAAGATTCAGAGAAATGCCAGTGGTCTCTACTGGCATTTAATTTCAACAATTAAGAAATACAGGGGAGGTGGAGCTAAGATGGCAAAAAGGAAGCAGCAACTTCTCTAAGATCCTCTAAGAATTCTGTCCCTAACTCTAAAAAGTGAATTTAAATGGATATTAGAGTCACAGAACACATTGGGAGACAGAGCGTGGTGGATTCCCAGCCCATGAAAGTGCCTACACAGGTCTGGGCAGGGGGAACACGGAGCACACAGGGGTTGCACCAGCGCAGATCTGAGAGCAGACTACAGCAGAGTGAGAAGGAGCACCAGCCAGCTGACTCACCCAGCCAACCGCGATCTGCAGCCATCTCACCACAGGACAGAGGATCCTCCGAGCAGGGTAAGAGAAAACGCAGGGCCTGCTTCAGGGACAGCAACTTCTCCTGGGGCTACCAATCCACAGCCTGGATGTTTAAAAATTATGTGCCCGAACTTCCAGAAGTCAAGATGGCAAAATAAAGCCTAGTTGTTCTGATTCCCCCTCCCTGACCCAGAAAACCCAGATGAATGTGCCACCCAGAGAGTAAAATCCTGAATTAGTGGAAATAGCCCCTGGCTTGGGAGTCACTGAGAAAGGGGGAAGTGAAGCAGTATTGAGTCTAAGCCCAGGAGGGTAGAGCCAGCAAGCACTAACAACACAAGCTCAGGTGTGCCTTAGCACCACCTGGGGAATCAGCAGACTGCAGCCCTGCCTCTGGCCTCCAGCTACTGAGCCTGCCTGGGCTCTAGCCCAGAGACACAGAGGTGGAAACCTGAAGTAGCCAGACCACCCTTCCCCAACCATTACTCAGTGAGCCTCAAGGTAACTCAGGGGAAACACTGAGAGTCCTGGCCTTGGCCTCAATCTAGACACTCAGAAGCTACAGCTCACAAAGTTAATAACCAAACTCCTATCTACCAGCCTGAGAAGCTCAATACTTCTGCACCCCAGAAGCAGATATCCACTCTAAAAATTCAGGACATACACAATAACAATGGGGAAGAAGGAACCTACCAAATCTAGGACCATAAAATCTTTTTATAGTGAGCAAGAACAACCAAATTTAAAGGGCAACATGGACTCTACACTCACAGTGGAGACTACAGAAGGAAATGTGAATTGTTCTCAAGCCCAAAAAGCATTCTTGGAGGAGCTCAAGAGGAACTTTAAAAACCAAATTAGAGAGGTAGGAGGTAAAAGTAAATCTACAGTGACCAAATTGGAAAAAAATCTCACTGAAGGAAATAAATCTTTAAAAAGTAAAATTGGAGAACTAGGATGGGATGTGCAAAATCTAACTGGAGAAAATACCTCCCTAAAAATGAAAACTGAACATATGGAAAAGGAGCTTCAAAAACTAATTGAGGAAAACAATTCACTAAAAATTAGAATCAGTCAAATTGAAGCTAAGGACTCTATGATGCAGCAAGTCAGTCAAACAAAACATAAAGATTGAAAAATTCGAAGAAAGTGCAAAATATCTCACTGGAAAAATGACTGATCTGGAGAACAGATCCAGGAGAGATAACCTAAGAATTATCAGCCTACCAGAAAGCCATGATGAAAAAAAGCAGCCTGGACAGCATCCTCCAAGAGATTTTCAAAGAAAACATTTCTGAGGTCCTAGAATCAGAAGGTAAAATAGTTATCAAAAGAATTCACCCATCTCCTCCTGAAAGAGATCCCAAATTGAAAACTCCAAGAAATATAGCAGCCGAATTCCAGAGCTACAAGATCAAGGAGAAAATACTGCATGCAGCCAAAAAAAAATGATTCAAATATGGTGGAACTACAGTCAGGATTATACAGGATTTAGCAGCTTCTACATTAAAAGATCGGAGGGATTGGTATTTGATATTTCACAAAGCAAAAAAGCTAGGATTGCAACCAAGGATCATCTACCCAGAAACACTGAGAATAATCTTTCAGGCAAGGAGATGGTCATTTAATGAAATAAAGGACTTCCAGACTTTCCTGATGAAAAAGCCAGAGCTCAATGGAAAATTTGATCGCAACTTACAAGACCCAAGAAAGACATAAAAAGGTAAACAAGGAAAACACACACACACACATACATGCACACATGCATACACATGCACATAACTTGGGACTCAATATGAGCAAACTGTTTACATCCCTATATGAGAAGCAGATACCTGTCAATATTGAAATTTCCATAATTATTGCAACATTTAAAAGGGATGTACGTGGATAGAGGGTGTGCGTATAAGTGAACTAATCTGAAGATTTTTTAAAAAACTCTATTAAGGGGAATAAAGGGGTTGCAATGGGAGGAAAGGATGAGGCAGAAAATGGTAAATTATGCCACTCAAAGAGGCATAAAAACATACTAAAGCAGAGGAGAAGGAAGGAGATGAGCATCATATGAACATTATTTTCATTGGTTCTGATTCAAAGAGGGATCAATATAAGCAGTTAAGTTTAGATCATAACATGAAGAGACACAAAAACTCATAACAATAGAGGGAAAAGAGGGAGGGAGAGGAGCACTGTACAAAATTTACTAGCATTGGTTTGGGTTGAAGGAAGGAATAACATACTCCATTAAGAATAAAAATCTATTGTGCCCTACAGGCAGTAGGAGGGATAAGGGGGTGGGGGGGTGTAAGAAGAGGGAGGGTGGTTAGAAGGGAGGGAAAGAGTAGTAAGGGGAAAGGGTAGGTAAAGAGGTGGGGGTCACAGGGAGGTGGTGGTCAAAAGAAAAACTCTTAAGGAAGGGAAGAAAAAACAAAGATACAAAGATATAAACGGGAGGGAATGAGATGGAGGGAAAGTCACAGATAGTAATCACAACTGTAAATGTGAATGGGAGGAATTCTCCCATAAAACAGAGGCAGATAGCAGAATGGATTAAAAAACACAATCCTACAATATGCTGTCTACAAGAAACACATTTGAAACAACAGGGTATGCACAGGGTAAAGGTAAAAGGATGGAGTAGAATGTATTATGCTTCAGCTAAAGTAAAAAAAAAAAGCAAGTGTAGCAATCCTTATCTCAGATAAAGCAAAAGCAAAAATAGATCTAATTAAAAGAAATAAGGAAGGAAATTACATCCTGCTAAAAGGCACCATAGAGAATGAAGCAATATCATTACTTAACATATATGCACCAAGTGGTATAGCATCCAAATTCCTAGAGGAAAAGTCAAGGGAATTAGAGTAAGAAATAGATAGCAAAACTATACTAGTGGGGGACCTCA
>CM053592.1:108684649-108701352 GCA_028646515.1 Pseudochirops corinnae | reverse complement strand
TAAAAGACAACTCTGCAATCCTCAGCATGGAAGGAGAAATCTAAACTCAGAGAAAGATATAGAAAGACTATAGTTTAAACGGAGACTGAAGCATAACATGCTATTGTTCTTTTTCATGTTTGGTTTTGCTTTGTTTTCCCAGTGATCACTCATAGGTTGATTTTGTGTATATAAAACTATTACATACAACTGTATGAAAAAAAGTTTCAAAGGTGGGAATAACTGGGGTGGTATCAAGAGAAGAGGACTAGATATTTTATTTCATGACATGAGAAACTGCATTTGGGAATAAATATTTATATTTATTTCAATATTAAGTGGGCAAATATACCTAATTCCTGTATTTTAGCTCCTCTTATCCATGGTCTTTTGCAAAGCCAAAAAAAAAAAGTCAATGGTTTTTCTCCCTGCCATGACATCTAGTAAAGCATGGAAGAAAGCTTTTTTCTGAATTGTATTTTAAATTGTACCAAAGCAGGTTTTCTTGCCACAGAGGTGGGGGGAGGTCAGGGAAGACTTCATGAAGAAGTGGCACCTGAATTTAGCCTAAAGGAAAAGAAGGATTTCAACAGATGGAATTGCGGAGATTATAATCTAGGCATAGGAAAGAGTTACTGAAATGGGTGGAAGTAGGTGAAAGTAAGACCAGATCAAGGAATTCAATTAACTACTGCAATTCAGCTAGAATATATATTGCATGAAAGGGAGAAATTTGAAATAACATTGGAAAAGGGAGCTGAAGTCAGAATGTGGAAGGCTAAGGAATTTATATTTTAGTTAACAGAAAACTGCTAAAGGTTTTGGAGCAGGCAGATTATATAAACAGACTGGTGCATTCAGAATATTATTTTTGGCAAATACATCCTTAATGGATGAACTAGATAGGGTAGCTATGTGGGAAGGAGAAGAATGGTTAGTACCAGGTGATATGATGAGAGCTATAGCTGGGGTTCTAGTAATCAGTCAATGATTAAACCTTTATTAAGCACTTAATAAGTGGAATTTGACCAATGAAGACAGCACAATCC
The DNA here is from genome assembly GCA_028646515.1 of Pseudochirops corinnae. Lineage (NCBI taxonomy): Eukaryota > Metazoa > Chordata > Mammalia > Diprotodontia > Pseudocheiridae > Pseudochirops > Pseudochirops corinnae. The sequence goes on along the minus strand of CM053592.1, from coordinate 108,700,324 downwards.
TAGGACAGGAATTCTAAAAGTAAGGGGAATTGACTTTCCCAGAGAAGTTAAAATATTTGGATTTGTCAGGCATTGGTATAGATTTAATATTCAAAGCAATGGAATCAAATTAAATTGCCAAGGAAGAGAATTAGATATAGTGATATATAACTTGGGGCGTCTAGGTGGCACAGTGGAAACTTGAGTCTGGAGTCAGGAAGATTCATCTTAGGCAAGTGATCCTAGGCAAGTCACTTAACTTTGCCTTAGCCTCCTCCTTTGTAAAATGAACTGGAGAAAAAAAAATGGCAAACTACTCTAATATTTTTGCTAAGAAATCCCCAAAAAGGGGTCATGAAGAGTTGAACATGACTGAAAATGACTAAACAACAAGAAGAAATTTGCTCAAGATCACACAAAGTTCCAGCTCCAGCAATCAGACCCAAGTCTCCAGTTACCAAGTTTAGTTTCTCTCCATTATACCACTCTGCCTTACTGTGGAGTACACACTCCTTCCACTAATACTGATCATAGTCCTTTCTTTAGGAGATGATCCTCACTAGTTTCTTTTGCTGCAAAATTGATCACCATGAGAAAAAAATCACTCTGAAATGGGGTAAATTGTGCCTTAGATGATAGACACAACATCTCTTACTGGTTCCACACTAAAAACATCTTTTTAGTTTAGTAGGACTTAGCAGAGTTGAAGCTCTATTCCAGAAATTAGGATCACTTCTATCCTGAGGGGGTCTAGGATTAGAACTTGCATGGAGGTAGGTGAATATTGTTCTGTCTGTATATAAATGTTCATCTTCCTGTTATGTTTTCAGAAAATCAATTAAAAATTGATCAATTAAAATCAATTGTAAAAAATCAATTTTCTTTTGGGAAACTGGCATTAGAATACCCTCCCCTCTATCTACCCAATCCCACAAATCATTCATGGCCCACATCCTATATACATTAGGAAACCTCCTCTGACTATGTTACCCATAATAGAGCTCCCTCTTTTAAACTCCCTTGGTCTGTACCATGTAATTGAACACTTAATTATATGTTTTTTTGCTGTTGTTTCATATGTTTGTTTTATCTCACTAAATGAACTATAATCTCCTTGAGGGCAGAGACCCTATAGTTTATATTTCTTCTTTATCACCTATAACAGCCAACACGGAGAAGAGAACATCTGTAGGCAAGATAAATAATTAAATCTACATACTCTTCTCCTACTTGATCCCTTCCCACTCTTACCCAAACTTGCTTTCTATCTACTTCTGCTTTCTCTCTCTCTCTTGTCTTCATTCCAATCCAGCTCTGCTTCCAGGGTGAGTTTTCCCCACCCATGGATACTTTCCCAACTCTACTTCTGACTCCATGGGCTTCCACACTATCTCTACTGCTCTGATCTCATCTTAGAACAACCCTTTATCATGCCAGCCCCTTCGTCTCACTGGTTATTTTCTCTCACGAAAAGGATTCCATTTTGAAAAGGATTTGAGGATATCCAGCCTTCATTCCCTTCTTGGCTCTACTTCTGAATCTCTGGACTTCCATATAATAGCCACCCTCTGTACCTGGTACCTTCCCCTTCCCACTCCATTCAACCCCTATATGTCTTGCCCATTAAGATGCAAACTCTTGAGGGCAGGTACTGTCTTTGAAAAAAATTTTATTTGTATCCCCAGTAACCACTTAACAAATGATTGTTACCTGTTGCCTTCCTGCCTACTTAAAAATATGACCTGTTCTACGGTACAGATCAATTCAAATCCTCTTAACAAAAATGGCAACAATAAACATGTGTGGTACTAAAACATAGTCTTGATAGCCTAAACACACTGAGGAATATTCTTATTACTTTAATTTTAAATATGGAGCAAAACATTTATTAAATGAAAATACAGTAAATGTCATTATACAGGAAGAGTGAAAATAAAGTTTCATTTTTGAGGAATTATTTCCCTAATATTAAAAGTATAGATCGGTAGTAATTTAGTCCAAAATAACATTTATAGGAAATCACAACGGGATTGCTTAGCTTAATTTTTAAGATTTGTATGGAAACATTTACTTTATATGTTATATAATTCTCTAGGAAAATAGTTTTATCAAGTTTAATTGAAAGCTAAGGACATTTTAATTTCACATTTCTTTCTAATTAAGCTATCTAATTAAAATGTCAATAAACTGAATCCTTTAGAATTCTTTGGGGAATTTATAGAAAAAAAACTGCATGGAATTGATTATGGATTTTAGCCAAGATCTGGAGGGTTTGGTTATCTTCCCAATTAGTTTCAGCTCATTAGCCATGTACTTGGATTTAATGAATCAGATAGCACTTGCAAAACAAAATGAGCTTTTTTCTGAAAGAAGAGAATGAACCTTACCTGCCTCATTCTTCTTGAAAGGAAATGGGGGGAGGGGTTATTCCATCTAAGGACAACAGAGTATGAATTGACCACCGTTTTATCTCTAAATTTTGAAATCCTTCAGGTCTTGGAATAGGGCTAAATAGTTCCCTGGATACTCTCTGGTAGTACCATTACCAAATAAACAACTTAAGAAATACTTTTGATAATGATATGATGAGGCACAAAGAAAAAAAAATAAACATCAATTTTTTACTTCAATCCAGAACCTTTCAGCCCATTTTTCTCCTATTTCATAAAATGATCTTGAAACAAAAGGCAACTGTGAAGAGCAGGAAATAAGAATTTGTGGGTATTATTTTCATTGATGAGGTTTGTAGAATGGTCATTTTTGAACAGCATTTTATGGAAGTATCATGAAGCTTATTTTTTTTTAGAGGTTTTCAATGAATGTGGAAAGGCAAAATGGCTAAAGAACCAGTCTTGATGTCCAGAATGCCCGGCTTTAAGTCCCACATTTAATACATACTGGCTATGTGATCATGGAGAAGTCACTCAAACTCTGCATGTTCTAGATAACTTTTTAAAAACTAAGCTGCAAAAAAGGTTCTAACCTGCATTGGTGAAGAAAGTTCCCTTATCTGGAAGTTTCCCAAACACACGGACTACATAATGTGGACTATTTGTGCCCAACCTGTGGTAGAACCCTCCAAGCTTCTATTGGGCTGATTGGCCACAGTAAGACACACAGTATCTTGATTCCAACGTAGTGATGTCAATTTGCTCCTCTTTGAAAATGAAGGACAACAACCAACCAACCACACAAATGAAATCAAATTCTAGGCCTCTTACTATCAAAGTATTTCATCATTGATTATTTTAGGATATCATATTCTAATAGATTATTAATAAAAAGGCAAATAGCTATAAAGAAGCCCATTGAAATACCTTTCCAATGTAGTGAGTGTTAATAAGACTAGCTGGCTCCCCAGACTGCATTCCTTGTTCACTGGGCCAAAAATAGCTAGGAATAATAAATCCCCCATAGCGTTAATATCATCAGCATGCAAACAGAATGGACTAGGTGTAACTGAGGGGAAAGGGAAGAGACCATTGGCAACGTTCCTCCAGGCTGCCCCAGCACATGTGGCTTCCATTCTATGCATACCAATGCATATTAGTAAGCTTTTGTGTGAAGAATCAGGGGTGGTATGGTTACCCAATCTGCTACCTCTCCAAAGACACAGACCCACAACTCAAGCACATAAGCCATCCATAGCATGATTTGGAGAAAATTAGAAGGCTGATACAGACAAGGGTTAGTGACAATTAATGGAAAAATAGTCTTGTTACCTATAGTATTCTTATCATGGTCATACTTTGATTTTTTTTACTTAAAATAAATTGTAGCCATTTATACTCTTCTCTAGTTTAGAATGAACACATCCTATGCTTCACTTTTTAGCTTGAGATTATACAGAAATACAACCTCTTTCCCAAAGAAGACAGAAGTAATATTGATTATATTACAACCAATGCTCATTGATCAACCTACTTCTTGACTTTGGACTTTTTGTTAGCACTGAGCTGTGCTCATTTCTAGAAGAGATGTCTGACCTGAACATTTGTCTTTTTATATCCTTGTAATGATTGCATAGCTCAGATTTCACAGAACAGCTGCAAATTTGGGGTCCTTCCAGGGTGGTATGCTATAGGCAAAACTTTGTTCACTGCCTTCCTGGTCTGATGCATGTTCCTGACCCAGGTTTTGTTCTCTGACTTGTTTATGTTTGAGTATCAATAAACTGCTACTGAACTCACTTGCTGTTAGCCACTTACAAAGTTCTACAGGTTCAGACTGACTGAACTGCTTGACTCTCCTTTTGTGTTGAGTTCTTGTTGTGGTTAATACACAGGGCTAAAGGTTAGAATCCAGTCCCCGCCCCTTTTACTCTTTGACTCAGAACTACACAGATAAGTTTTTTTGGAACTTTTTCCTTGCTGTGTACACAACTAGAGCCTCTCTTGCTCATGGCCTTTATCTTTTGTCTCCTCTCTAAAACTGTGATCTGGAACTTTGAAATAGGTGAAAAACTGCTGACTACAACCTGTTCCTCTTCTCAGTATTGGTTCAGGGGTCCCTTGGGATGACTTTCTGCTGCAGTGCTTCCAGCTCTGATGTTCCGTCTTATTCCCCTTCTTATCCCTGGGCACTAGAATGTTCCCCATGCAGGTTGCCTCTGCTACAAGCCTGGCCATCCCCTTCCTCAGTGTCAGCAAACCTCTCTATCTTCCTAAGCTGTTCTAGATTGGAAAAATTACTCCCTGTGACTTTTTCTTGGCTTTCCTGATCAGAATTCTGTATAATGTATCTTGTAGCTTGTCGCAGCAGAAGTAGGTTGGGTGAGCTGGCCAAAAATGCTGACTCTTACTACAACATCTTGTCTACCTTCATCACCTATTTTCAATATCTCCCTGTCTATTGGCTCTTTCCCTACTACCTACAAACATATCCATGTCTCTCCTATCCTCAAACAATTTTCATTTGATCTTTCCATCTCTACTTTTGTCCTATATTTCTTCTGCCCTTTGGGGCTAAACTCTCTAAAAATACCATCTACAATAAGTGGCTCCACCCTCTCTTTTCACTGTCTTCTTTACCCATTAAGATGTGGTTTCTGATCTGATTCCACCAAAATTGTTCTCTTTAAAGTTACCTTCTCCTAGTTGCCAAATCCAATGACTTTTTTCCTTAGTCCTCATTCTTGTCAACCTCTCTGGAGCCTCTGACACTATTCCTTACTTTCTCCTTAATACTATCTTTCCTCTAAAATTTTAAGACATCACCCTTTCCTGGTTCTCCTCCTACCTACCTGCCGATTGCTTCTCTGTCTCCTTTACTAAATCCTTCTCCAGATCATGTTCTGAGCCCTCTTCCTTTCACCCCCCTATATTACTCTATTTGGTAATCTCATCAACTCTCATAGATTTCACTGCCATTGCTATGCTGGGGATTCCCACATACACCTATCTTGCTCCAGTCTCTCTGCTGAACTCCAATCTTGCATCTCCAGCTGCCTTTCAGACATCTCAAACTGTATCTCCAGTAAATACCTTGAACAAGATATGTCGAAAAACAAAACTCATTATTCCTAGCCACAATCCCCCCCTTCCTACTTTCTCTACTATGGTGGAGAGCAGCACATCTTCCTATGACCTCAGGCCCCCAACCTTGGAGGCATCCTTGACTCCTTACTCCCTCTCACCTCCAACATCTAATCTGTTACCATGACCTGTCAATTTCACCTTTGCAACTTCTCTCAAATATGTTCTCTTCAGAGGAGACTGACACCATCCCCACTCTGGCACAGAAATCAGAGATCTATTAAAGCATAGAGAAACAATGTCTACTAAAAAAATGGAAGTCATGATATGCTAGTAATCTACTCTTCTGTCACCCTTAACCACTGATTTTTTAAGTGCTCCTGAATGAATCATTGGCTTTCATTGGTTTTATATAAATATGAAATATGAAGTAATTACAATAAATCTAGGAACTGTGATTTTCATGAGTGAAGTACTGCCCTTCCTACACAGTTGCTTGAGACACACTATAGTTAAGTGACTTACCCAGGGTAACAAAAGCAGTATCTCCTGCATGCAGGATTTGAACCTAGGAAGAACCTTCAATCTAAGACCATGCTTTTTTCAGTTATCATATCATTAGGCAGAAATGTGAGGATGTTCTTTTACTTCATCAACTTTTTTAAAGTCTTCAATTTTTAAAATGGCTCTTACAATCTTTTTAGTGATCATTAATCAGTAGAACAGTAAAATCAAGTGAAATTAAAAGTAAAAATTTATACTCAGTTCATAATTTCTAGAATTTATCTGAAACAAAGTTTTTATATAATGCAAGTTCAGTTCTTTTTAGTTTAAGGAAACAGGAGATGCCACAAAATAAAGCCTTAAAAATCAATTTTACACTAGTTTTCCACATCTACATAATTAATCATTTGTGACAGCAGACACTGCAAGAGATAATTGTTGGTTACCGAATCTTTGTGGATGTGATTTACTTGCCATTTATAATTAGTCTATTATATGGTGACCTAAATCTGTGCAGGTATGTTGATCTGAGGCTTTTGTAAAATTACCTATGTAATTTTCAGAACCCATCATTGCATATTTTATTGAGAAAAAAGCATATTTGCCTTCCTAATTGAACTGAAAATATGTATTGAATACCTAGATATCCAATACTATGGTTAATGTTGTAAAGAAAACAGACTTTGGAAGAAATACTACTTTAGACATTAGGGAGCTTATAATACTGTTGAAAAGAGATGTATATTGAGCTATAAAACTTTGTGTACCCTTTGATCCAGCAATACCACTCTTAGGTCTGTATCCCAATAAGATCATAAAAAAGGGAAAAGGACCCACATGTACAAAAATATTTATAGTAGCCCTTTTTGTGGTGGCAAAGAATTGGGAATTGAGGGGATGCCCATCAATTGCAGAATGGCTGAACAAGTTGTGATACAGGAATGTAATGAAGTTCTGTTGTGCTATAAGAAATGATGAGCAGGTGGACTTCATAAAAACCTGGAAAGACTTACATGAACTGATGCTGAGTGAAGTGAGAAGGACCAGGAGAACATTGTACACATTAACAATACTGGGTAATGATCAACTCTGATAGACTTAGCTCTTCTCAGCAACACAATGATCCAAGACAATTCAAAACAACTCATGATGGAAAATGCTATCTACAACCAATGAAAGACCTATGGAGTCTGAATACAGATCAAAGCATACTATTTTTCACTTTTTTGTGTTTTTTTTTTCTTTCTCATGGCTTTCCCCTTTGTTCTGATTTTTCTTTCACAACATAACTGCGTAAATGTTTAATATGATTGTATATGTATAACCTCTATCAGATTGCTTGCTGTCTTGGGGAGGCGATAGGGGAGGTAAGGAGGGAGAAAAATTTGGAACTCTAACTCTTACAAAAATGAATATTGAAAACTATCTTTACATATAATTGGGAAAAATAAAATATTATTAAGTACAAAAGAGATACACATTTATGGGAAAAATAAGACAACACAAAAATTTTCTCTTTTTGTATCTCCAGTGTTTAGTACAGTGTCCAGCACATAGTAGGTACTGTATTCAGCAAGTGTTTATTGATTTATTGTATGTTTCCTATGCTGTGAATGATACAGGTAAAGAGAAATGTCAGTGTGGGCCAGTGTCACTAGAGAAACTATTGTAGGTGCAGCTCTAAAATCATTAGTTCATATTCAATGTTGGGACAAAACGAACAACTCCCAAGGAACTAAACATTTAACAAAAGAGGTTTACTTTTCCCTAATAGAGCAGGGATATGCAACAGGGATACAGTGACATTTAGTTTCTCTGGATGCAGCTCCCCTCTTCTCCATCTGGAAATATCCATGATCAGTCAGTTAAAGCATTATCAGGGTTATAGAGACTCATATGGTCTTAGGTACCCACCAAGTCTGAAAGGCTGACTACATGAGGTTGGGACCTTATATGGCCCCAGACCAGGAAACCAAATTAGGGAAGTAGAGGCCAATCGGCTTGGGTTGGGGAAGGAAGCTATGTCAGGATAAGGGAAGCCTACTGCATCACCACAGAATTCTTACTGGAGGTGGCAGAAATTGAACTGGGCCTTGAAGAATGATTAGATTTTGGATAATTATAAAGGAAAGAGGAGAACTTTCTAAACAGGGAGAAGACTAATAGCAACAGTATAAGAAGTGATATGTACAGAGTGTGTTTTCTGTTTATGTGTGTGATAGTAACAGAACAGGAATGGTTCCTGATTTATCACAGGGAACCAGTAGATGATAAATTTAGACTGCTAAAATAGGATAATATTGAAACTTGCCTCTCACATGAGAGACTGAAAAGTTTGGTTTTGATATGATAAGCAACAAAAAAAAAATCACTGCAGCCTCTTTGAAGAGAATAAAGAGAAGAAAATAATATTTTAGAATGGTTAATGTAGAAATGGGTATTTAGACTATACTGAAAAGGAGAAAGTTTAAAGGCAGGAAATTGTGCAGAAGGCTACAGGCAAAAAGGGGGTAACAAGGCAAAAAGGGGGTAACAAGGGGTATGTCAAATTGGTTGACTCACAAATGTGCTTCCTTTCCTTTTTTTCTAGAAAGATGACACCAGGTTTGAGGTGGTACTGTCAATAAAATGGGGGAATTTGAGGAGGGTTCAGGTAAAGATGATGAGTCTGGTTTTGTACCTGTAGTTTGACAGTGGCATCTTATGTTAAAAAATGGATATGCCATTTGTGGTTTCTTTTCTCCTTTCACATGAGAGGACCTACAGTAATCCAAGGCCAGATACCAATGTGAATGATTCAGTGCCATGGTGGGACTAAATCCAAGCAGCCGCGGTCTGCAAGATCACAGAGTGTCATTCCAGCCCATATGTTATCTGCCTGAACCTGCTGCTTTCTCAATAAAGGAATAGGCTGATTTATATAATTACATTAGAATTACTGGAGACAGTAAAGGTGTCTAGCTGTGAAAGGTTACTGACCAATGTTAGACACAGATGTCAGTCTTTGGTCCTAGAGCACAGGCTGCTCTGATTTTAAGTGCCAAATTATAGCAAGGTCTATGACGTAGGCAGAAAAAGAAGAAGAATGATGTGTTTTGGTTTGGTTTGGTTTTGGTTTGGGTTTGGGGGTTTTTCTGGTTTTTTCTTTCTCTTACAAGTAAGATAAAACCCAGCTTTCAAGTAAGAAAGACTAGGACTTAGCACTTACTGTGGTGTTCCTTGGCCAAAGCAGAAGGGACAGATCCTGAATAACTGTGCACAGCAATAAGTAACCTCCTGCCACAAGCCTACACACAGTTTGTGATTAACACTGTAGGCATTTAATGCAAATCCTGCTATGCAGCTGTCTTTGTTTCATTTATTAGGTGCAAAAGAAAAATTATAGGTAGTGGGGACAATCTGTTTATATTTACTGTGTAATGGAAATGTGTAGGATATAAACAGCATAACTGTGGAATAATGGAAAATTAAGGCACAGTGTAGAGTCTAAATAGTATTAACTATTTCCTTATATGCTCACATTTTTTTTCTCCCAAGATTCTTTATTCTTGGTTATAAGGGAATTAGATGATAAGGAAACTATGTACAACTGTAACACTGTAAGCTGACCACCTATCTAAACATGGTGTATTTGTACTCAGTTTCCCACCCTCAGAAAAAGGGTATTTGGTGTTAGGCCTGAAGTGAGACATCCTAAACCTGAAAGTGATTTTCTTCTCTTCAAATTTCCTAGAGCATTTTGTCTTCATTTCTCCAATATACTTACTACATTCTCCTCACATTCAAACTCTACAGTTCAAAAACAAATAAACCAATTAATTTATTAGATAATAAATTTATTGTGTAATTAATAAGGATGATGATGACTATGGTGATGCTAGACAATGTAAAACTTTACATTTGGCAAAGCATTTTATATGTTACTCATTTGATCTTCATAAAAACCCTATCAGCTGGTTCTATTATTACCCCATTTTACAGATAAGGAAATTATATCTGAGAGAAGTTGAGTTCTGGCCAGGGCCACACAGCTCATAAGGATCTGAAGCAAAATTTGAAGACAGATCTTCCTGTCCCTAAGTCAAGCACTCTATCTACTGTACCACCTAGCTGCCCAAAATAATATGTAGCATTTATATATAGCACTTTTAGGTCTGCAAAGTATTTATATATGCTTCCTCATTTGTATGAGAAACCGTTTTAGGTGCCGCAGAAGACAAATAGAAGTATGAAGCCAACTACATACCTTTAAAAGAGTGAACAAGCTAATAAGAAAAGATAGATATGAAAAATTAATATTAATGGTCATAACGATCACTGTGTAATAGTGTTAAATAGCAGCAATATTAATAGCCAATTGAGTGGCACAAACAAATGTGCTATAGAAGCATTTACATTTTCTTAACTTCAATCCTGTGAACTCATTTGCAGAGCTCAGTTCTAGACAACATGGCTTACAAATTAGGTAACTGGATTTATTCTAGATTAACACCAGGAAAGGCTTCAATAACTTGCTTCTCTGGAAGATTAACTGGGAAAAGAAATAGCAGCGCTGCAAGAGAGTAAATAGTCAAATGCACTTCAGTGCTTCCACCTGATAGTTCAAAGGAAGTGGTATTGCTTATGCCCTATTTGTTCTCTCTGATCCTCGTAGCTGTGGCCTACCCTCCTAATTCAGCTGGTGAATTTCAAACGACTCTTCCAGTAGTTATTTTCTACTAATAGCCTATAATTTATGTAGGCCACAAGTCAAAAATATTCCAAAATCTAAACATAATGATAAAAAAAAAATGTGATTTCTAAGCCCATCTGTCCATCCATGCTGGACAGCTCCAAGTATGCCCCCCCTGAAAATCAATTTTACCTGCAAATTTAGAAATGTGGTTCTAAATTTCTCATGTTTGTTTAGTTATCATCTGCTAGATGTCAGAGATGTTGAGTAGTAATGACAACCCAGACAAGCACATTTAGGTAATGATTAGGGATTCCAAAACCTGATCCAAGTTTTGGTTGCTATTCAATAAGCTCAATTATCCTCCAGCTGTCAGGTAGCTAATTTGGTACGCAGATAGTGAATATCTATTTCACCTCAGTCCCAACTGCTCAGACTGTATCTTATATTCCCAGGTCTTCCTGTAATTGGTCTAATCAATGCCATAAAGCATTAAGTGAATATTCATAGAAAATCAATTCAGAAGATCATAATTAGCCAAGCACAATGAGACATTAGACATTAACACCAAAGAGTCAATACCAAGAAGTAGTTTATCTTTACTGAAGTGCAAGATTATCTGTTATTTCTCAAAACTGAGAAATTGCTTCTAGATACTCTATTCTCTCTCCCATGTTGATTTCTGCATCAATTCATTTTTATTCCTTATCTCTCTTTACCAGATTTCTTATATGAATGTCACCTTGAGTTGTGTTCCATCAAATCTGTACTTTTATTTTTAATTTAACGTAAGAGTTAAGACATGATAAACCACATGGAAATGGTAGTAAATATAGTAGACTAATATCATTTGTGAAACAATTTTATGCATATTCAATCTGGAATCTGTTTCTTAAAAACAAAATCATTACCTGTACAATTCATCACTTTGGTTGACTGTAAGGGCCTAAGATGATGAAGTAGGATCACGAAAATGAATTAGCTAAGAAATGTCCCCTTACTGGACCATGGTATAAGAGAATATTTGATGTAGTGGGGGAAGAACTGAACCTGGAGTGAAGAGATTCAAGTGCAAACCCTTGCTCTGTCATTTCTGAGCTATGTGACCTTGATCCCAATTGTCATAACTAAGGAAATTGTGAGAAGTTACACAGATGCAGATTTCAGTTCAATAGGGGGAAAAGCTCTCTCTAACAGATAAGCATTGCTTCAAAATGGAATAAACTTTCTTGAGGGTAAGTGGGTTCGTTATCACTCAAGAATTTCAATAAGAGGCTGAATGATCATTTGAAAAGGTTTTTTTGGAGTAGAGGTGTTAAATACTTCCCAGTACCCAAATCAGATTAAAATGTAATTGGGAAATGCCTAAAAAAACCCAAATACAAATACAGAAAATACGAATAACATTACATTTCAAAGCTAAGTCATTATGTGGTTTCCAATGTGGCCCCTTTTCTATTTGAGTTTGACACTACTGGTGTAGAGGGTATCCAGGACTTGGGTAGAGGTTGCATGAGATCACCCCTGAGCTCGCTGCCCATCTATAAATTCCCATGATCCTGCTATAAATTCCTATGAGTCTCCCATTTTAGTGCTATCTTTCTATGGAGAAATCTCAAGTTTTTGGTTGTGTCCTCCATAAAAGGTGAGCTCTTACTAAATCAAATGTCATTCTGACAGATTAAAAATTGTCATTAAATTGGTGGCCTTATAAATTCAATTGGCACTGCTTTTGTATTACTATACTGGAGCTTACTCTTATATTCTGTTTTGTCTAAGATGATCATAAACTGTGCATTGTGAGTAACTGGGAGGCAGTTTGGTATGATAGAAAAATCCCATAGTCAAAAGACTTCATTTAAGTCCTACTTCTGCAACTTAAGAGTTGTCTAACTTTGAGAACATTACTTAATTACTTAGTCTAAGCCTTCTCATCTATAAAACTACAGTGAAAACAACATCTTTCCTCTCTCTCATAGGGAATTTGTGTTAAAGGAGATAAAGTACATGAAAATATTCTATATTTGTAATGTACTGTATAAATATAAGCTATTGTAGAAGGACTTATTTGGTCTCAACAAGCTCTTCAAATAAATCTCCAAGTCCGAGTGTGTATTCTTTTAGTTCATAACTCTAGTACTCTTTTTTTTAATGGGAATTTTTTTAGCTTGTATAGATCTTTTCTACCTGGCTTCATCTTCTCAGATGGATTACATGGTTTATTAAAGATAAAGCTTTTGACCATTTTTATCTTTCATTCATTTTGGAGTAGTCTTGCAAATCTAATAATCCCAAATATAATTTGTTTTTTCTAGCAGTTCCCTAATTCATCTCAGAACTGGTTTCTACTCCAATTTCACTGAGTTTGTTTACCTTTTTAGTAATCAGGATAGCATTTGAATCTCAGTCAATTCCTTGATTTCATTAAGATTAGACTTGCTTTAATACCTTAGATGCATCTGCCCCCAACATTTACAGACAGTTGCTTGAAGGAAAGAGGGGAAACAGATTGCTCTCTTATTTAGCTGCTATATAATGTCACTCTTCTTCTGTCCTTTTTTCCCTGCTATAAACTCATCATAAGGGATATAAGAAATAACCATTGTAATAGGAATACAATTGACCACCTGAATTCTCTCGTCTTCAGAAAGTAAACAAAAGTATATCATAAAAAGTTGCTGAGATCTTTAACTATTTCTTTCAAAAATCTCTGAATCCTTACATAGTAAAATCACAATTGGTATGGGGATAGAAAGTATAGCATTTCAAGGAGAAAAAAAAGAAAAATTCAATTAATATGATAATCCATTGACTTTAGGTTGTTTTTTTTTTTCTCTTGAAGCTTGACTGTAGAATTGATGAAGTAGAAGAATCTGAGATCAACGTGATCTGGAAGCTATACTATTAAGACAGATGGTTGAGGAGCTGGGCTTGGTAACAGATGGGTACAGAAAGGAAAGGGGAGGGTTTTTGAAGAAAGATCATTTAGGGTGTCTAGCCCAAAGTTTGGGATAGCCAAGAAAAGGCAGCTTCTATTTCTTAATCCTAGTATCGTTCTCGATGAGGGAAAAGGAATAGTGAGGATCTGTGGTTGTCCAACTGCTAATAGATCAGATTAGTTATATAGCTAGATTTAATTATCTGCTGCAATGTAATTCTACTTATGGTCAGTAAGGCAGGCACTGATATGTGACCTTAAATTAAAGTGGTATGGAGGCTTAGAAAACCAAGACTTGGCTAATTAAGATAATTCCTCAAGGGATATCAAAGTACATATTCAGTCAGTTATTGTTTGTTTCATTCTATACCCTGCAAAACTTATAGCTAGATTTAACATTATTTAGCATGTTTTTAATGACCTGGATGATCTATTAGAAACATTAAATATGAGAATATATAAGACCAGAAATATTACAAGCTGTTGTATTGAGAATACTAAGGATTGAACTTTATATGTAAATATATACAGTGGATGGGACTGTGTCATACTCTGTCTTTAAATGAAGCCAGTATTAAGGCAGAAGGGAGACCTGGCCAATATAACAGATTGTTGAAATGCAAAATATGTGTCTGAGGATCATAAGATCATAGATGAAAAGCAGGGAGGGATTTGAGAAGCCTTCTAGCCCAATCCTCTGATTTAGCAGATAAGGAAACTGCAGGCCAGGGAGGTTAAGTGACTTGCCCTTTTTCATGCAAATAGGATGTGTCATTGGATGTATTTGAACCCAAGTCCTCTGAATCTATAGCCAGTGGCCTATCCATTGTAACATTCAAGAAACACTTATCGAGTATCTCCTGTGTGGGAGACTCCATGCCAGGAGCTATGAGGAATATGATGGTGTATAAGGCACAGTCCCTACACTCAAAGATTAGTAACAATTGTTACTTATCAATTAAGAATCATTTAATTGCAATTCAATTGGTAGGCCTCTTTACATTCTCCCTATTCCTGAAATTCCTAAAATTCTATGACTTTATGTTCATATGTGAGTACAGTCAAGGTTTACTCTACAAATATACACATCATTTCAAAAGATGGGGAAAAATAGCATCAAATCTCTTATTGTCATTCAAATCACCAGCTACTGAAACTGGTATTATATTTGTTTGTATTTCCTACAATACCTAATAGTGCTTTGCACATAGTAAGCTCCAAGGTAATATTTACTGACCAGATTTGGCAGATGCAGGACACAAGTTTTCTATGTGACCCTGAGTAAGTTGCCTCACTTCTCAGGGTTCTAGGCAACCCTTGAAGACTCTAAGTCAGATACGAGGTGTTGCCCTGCATTAGTAGAGGGAGTTTGTCACTGGGTGCTTGCTACGTCAATGAAATCCCAGGTCTAGTCCATATTCTTATCCCTAATGGATTTATTTAAGCCCTATACATGAAATTGCTATTTCCAAAAAGAAGTCCTACTTCAACACCTACAGTAGTATGAAAGGAAATTTTATTTCTTGCAAGCTATGCCAATGGAGCATAAGCTCTGGCAACTTCTGCTAAGCCAGAGAGTCTTCAAGTGGACCTCTCATCCAAGGATATTACCAGCCTAGCTACATCTAGAGAGGCACAGAATCATAGAGCAGACTCATACGTGATGAGTTGTATTAGCCACAGCAACTCGTGACAACGTTCTACTGGGGTTGAGGGAAAATTTTGCATTCTATATCACTCATGAGAATACGTGCACTAAATACATCAGAAATGATGAGAGTAGCAGTTCACTGGGAGCCAATATGTCCATCCATAATAACTTACACTTATGTAGTATGTTACAGACATCAAATATTTTCACATACTTCAAGACTCACAACAATCCTATGAGATAGAAGATAATATGCAACCTAAGTAAAAGCTCTATATCTTTTTCAACAGAAAGATGTCTTTTGTCTTGCCTAATAATACATTTATTTTCCTTTATCAACATATACATCTCTATAAATTACTATTTTCTAAGACATGTCAACACATGTATAGCAGGAAACAATCTTCCTATGTTTGTCTGACTCTTTCTTCCTCTGTGCATGTGTATGTAGAGAGAA
>CM053592.1:108671393-108684149 GCA_028646515.1 Pseudochirops corinnae | reverse complement strand
AAAAAAAAAGAAAGTGATATGAGAATGCCAAAGTATAAATGTTAAAAAAAACTACTACATGCCTCCAAAGAGAGAATTGATAAATTCTGCGTATGAGCTGAAGCATACTTTTTTTTCACTTTTTATTATTTACCTTGTGTTTGTGTGTGTGTGTGTGTGTGTGTGTGTGTGTGCTTTATGCTGCAACATGGATAAAATGGAAATATATTTTGCATGACTTCACATGTATAATCAGTATAATTTTTCCCCCTCAATGAAGTGGGAGAGATTATGGATCTCAAAATTTTAAAGACTGGATATTAAAATTTATAAAGTAATTGAAAAATATTTAATTAAATGAATAAAATGTTTGAAAACACAATAACAATTAAGAATATGTTGTGGAATTCTGCTTTCTAATCCTTTCTGATGTCTTCTTCTATTTTATAATTCTATCTCATTCAAAGATATAAATTTAATATTGTGTTTCACTCTAAACTATCCTCTCTAGCTCTTCCTTCTTTTTGTTTCCTTGATTCCTGTGTTTTTATTTAAAAGTTTCACAACTATTCTGATATTTTAATCAGAAATGCTCAGAAGTCCATTATTTAAAGGTCGTTTGCTTCCTGTAGTTTATATTAAGTTTTGCTGGATAAGAATTTGTTGTTTTTGTTGTAAGCCTAACTTTTGCCTCCTAGAATACCCACTTCTCTAGCGTGGTGCCTGCTAAATCTTGTGTAACTCTGTAACTCTGACTGTAACTCCTATGTACTTGAATTCACTCTTTCTGACTCCTTGAGAATGTTGTTTTTTTTTTTCTGTGATCTAGGAGGTTGAATTCTGGTTCAATACTCTGGGAGTTTTAATTTAGTCGTTTCATTCAGGAAGTAACTGATGAGTTCTTATTTCTAATTTCCCATCTAGTTTGAAAAAATCTAGGCAGTTCTC
The DNA here is from genome assembly GCA_028646515.1 of Pseudochirops corinnae. NCBI lineage: Eukaryota > Metazoa > Chordata > Mammalia > Diprotodontia > Pseudocheiridae > Pseudochirops > Pseudochirops corinnae. Next base: position 108,683,222 of record CM053592.1, on the reverse strand, counting down.
CTTTACATTTCTTGAAATATGATGTCTAGAAACATTTTCTGTTCATGAAATTCAGGTAGTCTATAGATTATTATTTTATCTCTCTTCAACCTGTCTTCTAGGTCCAGTAATTCTTATTATAAGATACTTAACATTTTCTTCCATTTTTTTCAATCCTGTGACTTTTTAAAAATATTTCTTCCTGTCTCATAGAATCATTTTTTATTTGGTCAATTCTCATTTTCAGATAGTATGTTCCCTTGGCAAGATTTTGTATCTTTTGTCCAAAACTACTTATTCTTTTTTTTTCCATTCTTTGCCCCATAGCTCTCATTTTTTGTTAATTTTCCTCTAATTTAATATTTATTCAAATTTTTCGCTCTTAAAAAAATACTCTTGCTTTATGGGATTGGTAATTCTAATTGAACTTTTGTCCAAGCAGCATTTTTATTTGTGGCTTAACTTCTGGATTTTTTGTGTCATTCTCTCCTTCTAAGTTTGTGTTCTGATTGCCCCTGTCATCGAATTAGCTCTTTATATAGAACTCAATTTTGTATGTGTGTGTATTTTCAGCTGACTCTCTGACTTTACACTTTATGTTTTGACCAGACTCTACAAACTTCTGGGGTAATGGTTTGACTTTGGGGAGATGGAGAATTTTTTTATTAATCTGCCATTTTCTTGGGTTAGTAAATGTTGTATTATTCTGAGAACATCAGGGATGTCTCTGGTTAGGGTGCAATTTTTTAGTAAATATCAGGGACATCTCTGGTTGAGGTAGGAGCTTTCAAACTTGCATTGCTTCCAAAATGGTCTGATCAAGGCTAGGTCTGATCACTGCCTTCCTGGTCAGAGTTCTGCAAGATTTTGACTTGTCTTTGTATGTGCATAATACTCTAGCTGACTTACTTCTGATTGGAAAGTGCAACAGACTGTTGGTAGATAGTCTTAGTCATCTAGAAAGCTGTTCAAGTTCTGCATGGCAGAATTGTATGCCACTTCTATTTTACCACCTCTGTTCTTGTCCCAGATGCATTAATTTTGTGTATGCAAAAGCTTTTCAAATTCATGTGATCAAAATTATCATTTTATCTTTTGCAATTACCTTTATCCTTTGTTTGGTTAACAATAAATCTCTTACCCATATTTGTAAAAGATATATAATCTGCTTCTCTGATTTTTTCCATGGAATTTTTAATATTAATATTAAGATCCTATACTCATTATGAACTTCTTATGGAATATGGCATAACTAGTCACTTTTAGTAATGAGTATGTGTTTATATTAAAACAAATTTACCGGGGGGGGGCAATATAATTCAATATAAATATATTTTAAACTAAGTTAAAAAAGAGTTTGGTTAACCACTTAAAAGTGTGATCATTGATCACACTTGATCACACTTGATCACAAATGATCATTGACTTTGTTTAGAAACCTCTCTGATGTTCCAAAACTTGATGTGGTTATCACAGTATCATAAGGGAGAATGGTTATAAGAACTTATCATCTGTGGAAATTCCTTCTTCCCTTTGGCCTCTAGTTTAAATAAGCTCTGTGGGAGGAACAAGGTATCTTCTGTGAGTGTGCCATATTTCCATGGGTGCCTTACTTGATATTAATGATTAGGGGGATACTGACTTGAATTATCTATGCTATTGGATTTCTTGAAAATTTGGGATGGTTCTGATATGTATGGAAGATATCTTATTGTCGGACGCTGTTTGACATGGCTTTTTGCTCTGGTAAATAAAATATTTTTGGCTGAGAAGCAAATGAAGAGGAAAATTTTTGTTGGATGCACCTTTTGAACAGTTGTATTCCTGCACAGATGTAATGTCACTATGCAATATCATTTTAGGAGCATTTCTGTTTCATTCCAATGCCTTCATTGCGAGTATCCTTGCATGTGGAGACTATTCTCTTGTATATGACAAAGTACGCTTATGAACCAGGAGTTATTTGGTGCTATTTCATTCCCTTTAACAGTGAGATCTATTTTTTAAAATTATCAAACTTTTTTGTGTACCACCACTCTTTGAAAATAATTTTTAAAAATAGAAAATTCTTTTATCAAATAACATAAGCATAATCAAGCAAAATAAAGTTCCACATTGGCTATGTTCAAAAATGCACTTCACATTCTGCATATTAATCTATTACCTCTCTGATATGAGGTAGACAGTGTTCTCCAACATCATTTCTCTAGAATCATGGTTAGTTATTACATTGATTAGTGTTCTTCAGTCTTTCAAAATGGTTAATTTTCACAACATTAATCCTAGAGTATAAATTGTTCTCCTGGTTCTGTTCACTTCACTTCATATCAGTTCACATGCTAATTAATCATTACACTTTATTGACTGATAAATAATCTGGCAATCTCCTTATACCTTAACCCCCCCTGTGATCCAGTGACACTGGACTCCTTAATGTTTCCCCCATAAGGCACTCCCAAATCAGTGCATTTTCACTGGTTCTTAGTATGTTGGGAATGTTCTTCCTTCTAGCTCCTGGTTTCCCAGAATTCTTTATGTCTCTGCTATAATCCTATCTTCTGCAAGAGGCCTTTCTCCATATGCCTTACAGTCAATGCATCCCATCTCAGATTTTGTCTAATATATGTGGTAGAAAGGTTGCTTTTATATTATCGTTTACATATCATTCAGCCCATTAGATTGTGAGCTCCCTAACAACAGGTGGTGTTTTCTACTTTCTTTGTATTCCCAACACTTAGTACAATGCCCTGAACAAAGTAAGGATTAATAAAATGCATTTTTACTTGGTTTGACTTGACTGTTAAACACCTTCCATGTGCTAGGCACTGTGCTAGACATGGGGGATGCAACCAGACAAGTTGAAACAGTACCTGCCTTCAAGGAGCATGTGTTCATCATTTAGTTTTAGAACTTCTAGAAAGGGAATTACAATTAAAATGGAGCCTTACTAGAAATTCAAATAAAAGCTTTGATTTTTCTCTAAAATATAGACTTTATCATTTTTTTAAAAAAATCATTTTGTCTTACCTGGATAGTCAATAGTAGGTGATTGAAGCAGCATGGCTTAGGGACAAGAGGATGCTGAAATTGGAGACCTAGGTTCAAAGTTGTAACTGGTACTGTCTGTAGGACAAGTTACTTACCTTTCCATTTACATTTCATCATCTATAAAGTTGGAATAATAATTCCTGCATTGTAGGGTACAAGTACAAAATGTGTGATGGTTTGATTATAAATGCCACTTATCCTTAGGAAAATGTCATTTACTGCTTTAACAGCTTTTATCCTCAGCTATATCAGATATTTGTCATGTTTTCATGTCACATCTATATCATATGCCTAAATTCTAGCATTGCTTCTTAAGTATATTTTGGAAATAGAAAGTAGTTGCCAAGCTCTACTCCTTTAAATCACTGTCTCCTTGTATATGAGACCAGGTCTGAGTATGTTGCAGAAACAATAAAGAAAAATTGCAAAGTATCCAGTGTGATAAAGATAGGAATCCATTTACTTGGGGCACTGCATTCATGTTTCAGGTTGAAAAGCCCATTTCATGGGTGTCCTGAAGGAACTTAGTGCTACCTAGTTGTAAGCTAGTCTTACAAAGTCTAGCCATAGGCAGCTTTCTCAAGGTGAACTTAGAGTTTTCCCACTTTCTCCACTGATAATATTAGTTCTGAGAGTCAATTTTAGCAAAATTATACTCCACTGGCAAATTTTCTGAGGAAGGTGAATATTTCAGGCAGCCAACTTGATACTACGGCCTGATTCAATCAAGTCTGGGATCCAGGATATTTTGAAGGTGACTGAATTTATTACATGCTGTCATAGCTTTAGTTTGTCCTCTATCAGCAAGGGTACTTAACTTCTAAGTAATCAGGAACATGTTTATATGCTATTTAGAGCACACTGAGAAGTAGAGCTATGTAAGCATTGTGGGGTCAAGAAAGACAGGTCCAAGTTACCTACCTAATACAGACTAGCTACATCACCAGGAGCAAAGGCATTGAACATTTCAGTGCCTCAGGAAAAGCTTTTAACACCCTAAATTACAGACCAATTACTAATCCGCCGGGGTGAAGTGAGTTTCCATCCTAAGAGAGTGTATGTGTGTGTTTACATGTGTGTGTCTGTGTCTTTGTATCATGCCAGTAAAATCAAAGGTCCAGGGGTGGGAAAGTAGAGAACTCTAGAAAATTTGGAAAAGCTTTAAAGAATTGATTTTACTGATTATATTATTATTCTTCTTTTAAGGAAAACCTTGAAACAGCAATGATTTTTAATATCACTAGAAGAAAAGGAATTTTCATGTGTTAAGAAATGTATCTTAGGGTGGCTAGGTGGCACTGTGTATAGAGTACCAGCTCTGGAGTCAGGAGGATCTGAGTTCAAATCCAACCTCAGACACTTAACACTTACTAGCCCAGTGACCTTGGGCAAGTATCTTAACCCCAATTGCCTTGCTTTCCTTCCTTCCAAAAAAAAAAAGCAAAAAAAAAAAAAAAGGAAGAAGAAGAAATGTATCTCTTGATGTTTAGCATACTATTTGGTCTAGTGTTCCTGTTGAAGTTTATTTAACTAAGTGAATGTTTTTTTTAAATTATCATACTAACTTGAAGTGATTAGATTGCAAAAATACACTAAGTAAGAGACTTTTTTCTTTTTTTTCACATTCTATGAAATAAGAAATTGGACTTGTGGAGAAATTGATTGGAAAGGGAAAGGCAAGGCTACAAGCATTGATCATAAAGCACTGTTGTGATAACTAGGGACACAGAAGCAAAAAGAAGGATGTTCCCTGCCCTCAGAGAGTTTGCATTCTTATGAAGAAAAACACACAAAAGGGAGTTGAAAAGTGTGAATGGAGTGGGAAGGACTTGGTCTTGTGAGATTCAGGATAGATGTTATATATAAACTAATAGCATCTTGGAGTTTTAATGAGAGGTTTTCAGAACCTTGATCCAGCACAGAAAATCTTTGATTTATTATTTATGAATAGGTTTTACTGAGCAGCAAACAAATGTAGGATTTCATAACTTGACAGAGCAGATTAAATTTGTTCTCTAAAGAAGAAGAAAAATATCTTTCAGGTAATTTTTAAACGCACATTTGGAATGATTAGTAATCGCCAGACATGTCATCATATAATAAAAATATGGCTATATTTCTCTTAAAATCTCTTAAGGTACATTTATGCACTGTTCAGGCTTCAATTTTTATTAGCCAGACACTAATAAAACCAGGATTTCAGAGATTACAGCCAAATACTATGTGATCAAATACCTAAAATGCTACCATGGATCAGTTCTTAAGTCTGCTAGGCAAACAAAGAGATTTCTATAAAACTAAGCTATATTTACAAAACTTCTGTAGAGTTAATTTCTGTTCAGTTCTATTTCTGCAAGAGTTTGGGAAGCACCTATTCTAAATGTTGGAGATAGAAAGATAAAAGTGAAATGGTCCCTGTCTTCAGAGAATTTATATTCTATATACATAAAACTTAATAAACAGAACACTTCAACATCCTAAATATCAGGCTCATCTAAAAACCCAAAAATTCAGTATATGGAGAGGGGAAAAGAGGAAGATTACATAACCCAAGGTCAGGAGTCTTGGCCGTAAGGGTTTAAATGGATGTCCAAAACCATACATTAGGACTTGGAGGAAGAAGAATGAGGCCATTTGACCCTAGAATTGGAGCCATAAGAGATATTAAAGGTCAATTGACTCCCTCCTTCCTCCCCTATTTCACAAATAAAAGAACTGAGGCCCAAAGAGGCTCAAGATCACATAGTAAGGGTAAGCCAGCAAACGAAGATATGCCATCTGATTTCAATTCAATATTTTAGACTGGGAGTCAGGAGACTTGGTTTTAATTTATGACTCTGGCATTTATCAATCATGTGACACCATGTAAGTCACTTACCATCTCTAGACCTCAGGGTCTTCATTTGGAGAATGAAGTAATTGAATTAGTCTCTAAAGTTTCATTTCAACTTTTAAAGTTTTATTTTTAGATTCGATTTTAGCCATGTAGTCACATTTAGATATTCAGGGTGGGGGTGAGATAGGGAAAACCATTGAATTTATTGATAGAGGATGCTATATTATAAGAGTCCTACAGAGCAGCCTGGGAGCTACAGAGATGTTAAAGGACTTGATTAAAGTCACAGAGCCAGTCACATATCAGAAGTGGGTCTTGAAATCAAGTCTTACTGACTCCTAAAAGTAGCTTCCTATTTACAGCTCCATGCTATCACACTTACATGTGTAAAAGTGATAGATATAGAACATAGCAAGAATGGTGTTGTGAAAAGGTTATTAGTTATGGAATGAGAGGACCCTGGTTTCACATCTAAGCACTGTTGCTATGACCTTGGGGCAGCTCCCTAACAGTGGTTATCAACTTCATTTCTTTCCCTTAGTAATATTTTATTTTTTTCCAATTGCATGTAAAGATAATTTTACACTTTCATTTTTGGAAATTTTTGAGTTTCAAATTTTTCTCCCACCTTCACTCCCCTCTCCCCTTCCCAAGATAGCAAACAATTTGATATAGGTTATACATGTACAATCATGTTACACATATTTCTATATTCGTAATATTGAGAAAGAAGAATCAGAACAAAAGGGAAAAACCATGAGAAAGAAATAACAAAAAAACATGGAAACAAAAGTGAAAATAGTATATTTCTATCTGCATTCAGACTCCATAGTTCCTTCTCTGGATGTGGTTAGCATTTTCCATCATGAGCCTTTTGGAATTGTCGTGGATCATTGTATTGCTGAGAAGAGTTAAGTGTGTATTACTTATACTGAGATAGCATAGCTAATACTGTCTTAACAATTGATCATTACAGCATGTTGCTGTTGCTGTGTACAATGTTCTCCTGGTTCTGCTCACTTCACTCAGCATCGGTTTATGTAAGTCTTTCCAGGATTTTGGAAGTATGCCTGCTCATTATTTCTTATAGGATAACAGTATACCATTACATTCATATACATTACATTCATTACATTACATACATTCATACCACAACTTGTTCAGTCATTCCCCAATTGATAGGCATCATATCAATCTCCAATTCTTGGTCATCACAAAAAGAACTTCTTTAAACATTTTAGTACATGTGAGAACTTTTCCCTTTTTATTTTATTATTTATTATATTAGGATACAGACCAGTAGTGGTATTGCTGTATCAAATTTTCCTGCCCTTCAGGCATAGTTTGAAATTGCTGTTTAGAATAATTGAATCAGTTCACAATTCCAGTAACAATGCATTATTATTTCAATTTTATCACATCTTCTCCAACATTTATCAACTTCCTTTTCTCATATTAGCCAATCTGATAGGTATAAGGTAGTACCTTATTAATTTTTATTTGCATTTGTCTAATTAATAATGATTTAGAGCATTTTTCATATGATTAGAGATTGCTTTAAGTTGTTCATCTGAAAACTTTCTGCTTTCCAACTACCTTGGACCATTTATCAACTGGGGAAAGACTTGTATTCTTAAAAATCTGACTCACTTTTCTATATATTTGAGAAATGTGGCCTTTATCAGAAACACTGGCTAAAAAAATTGTTTCCCAACTTTCTGTTTTACTTCTAATCCTGGTTGCACTGAGTTTGTGCAAAAAACTTTTCAATTTAATGTAATGAAAATTGTCAATTTTTCATTCCATAAAGTTATCTATCTCTTGTTTGATTATAAATTCTTTCTTTCTCCATAATCATTCAAATATCCACAGATTTTTACAAGAAAACTGTCCCTTGCTCTCCTAATTTGCCTATGGTATCATCCCTTATGTCTAAATCATGTACCCATTTTGACTTTATCTTGGTATAAGGTATGAGATATTCGTATATGACTCATTTCTGCCATACTATTTTCCAGTTTTCCTGGCAGTTTTTGTCAAATAGTGAATTCTTATGCCAGAAGCTGTAGTCTTTGGGTTTATTAAATACTAGATCACTATAATCATTGACTTATTGTGGATCATTGTCTTGTGTACCTAACCTATTCCACTGATCCACCATTATTTCTTAACTAGTACAAAATCATTTTTAAATGCTGTAAGTAACTTCATTTGCCTCAGTAATATACTTTCCAAGCATATACACATTGATATTGAGGTGGATGCATGTATTGCCAGAGATAGTTCAGTGTTTGGGAGACTCTGAAGGAAAGTGTGGGAAAGAAGTATTAGACTAACTATGAAACTGAAGGTCTGCAGAACCATTGTGCTGATGTCATTATTGTATGTCTGTGAAACCTGGACAGTACACCAGCACCCTGTCATGAAACTGAATCACTTGCATTTTAATGGTTTAGGAAGATCCTGAAGATCACCTGGCAGGATGGGATACCAGACACTCAGGTCCTTTCTTTAACTAAATGGCCAGCCTTTCAAATTATCTTGCAAAGAGCACAACTTTGATGGGTTGTCCATGTTGTTCAAATGCTAAATGTAAACTTGCCCAAAAGACTATTCTATAGAGAACTCACACACGGCAAGTATTCACATGGTGGTCAGAAGACGCAATGCAAGAACACTGTCAAGGTCTCTCTTAAGAACTTAGGAATTGATTATTTGACATGGCAGACACTGGCACAGGACTACCCAGCATGGCTTGGTTGATCCTTGAGTTCCTAGCAACAGAAGTTGTGAAGGGTTTGAGATGTGCTGGACCCTGTGAAATTCAGTGTGTAACAAAAACTGCCCAGAGGACTGGGCGAGATGCTGTGAGCTGTCTGCCTCTGAATTCAGGTGACTGTTTGGTGGATTCAGGTAGGAGCTGGCACCATGGAAGGGGATCCAGGAAATTTGAGAGAACACCCGAATCAAGATGAAGAAAAGGCCTCCCCTTGGACACATGATGAAATTGAAGTGTTCTGGACACTGAGGGGTGGAGGGTTTGTGTAATTTTCTAATGATTATACTTAGTGATTAACAATACTTACTGACTGATTGTTAGATAAGTGACTGATTAAGTTAATCTGTGATTGCCCCATGAGTGGAAGATTGATTGTTGTATTGTGGAATGACTGAATGATTAAGGAGGGTTTCCCCCCTTAGGGAAACCAGATGATTATTATTTTTGCTCTTTGTTCTAAATATTGTCGTCACTGTGGTGAAAACTATGTGGCCATTCTAATGTTAAGCTGTTGCGAACACTATATTGTGATTTTCTGTGATAAGATGTAATATTGTGAATATTATATTGTGATTTGTTGTGAATATTTGCCTTGATTTGTAATGGAATAAACAGTGTTCACTATACTATGTAATTAGAACCTTAAAAGCTGTTCACAGTAGCATTCTTTTGGGAATCTGCTAGTGCATGGCATTACAAGTGACTGGTCAGTTACAAAACTAGTAAGGGTCTCGAATCTATGTATGCCAAACCTTAGATTGATGTTCTTTCTTTTTAAATTTTATTTTATTAATTAATTTATTTTTAGTTTTCCACATTCATTTCCACAAGATTTTGAATTCCAAATTTTCTCCCTTTCTCTACCTCCCCCACCCCAAGATGGCATGCATTCTGATTATCCCTTCCCCCAGTCTGCCCTCCCTTCTATCACATACCCCCCTTGACCCTTTTCCCCTTCCTTGCTTGTAGGGCAAGATAGATTTCTATACCCCATTGCCTATGTAGCTTATTTCCCAGTTGCATGTAAAAATCTATTCTTTTAACATTTGTTTTTAAAACTTTAAGTTCCAAATTCCCTCCCTTCTTCCCTGCCCACTCACTCTCATTGAGAAGGCAAGAAATTCAATATAGGTTATACATATGTATTATCAAAACACTTCCATATTGATCATGTGAAAGACCAACTATATTTCCCTCCATCCTATCCTTCCACCGACCCTGAACTTATTCTATTTTCTCCTTTGACCCTGTCCCTTTTCAAAAGTATTTGCTTCTGACCAACCCACCTCCCAATCTGTCCTCCCTTCTATCACCCTACCTTATCCTCTTCCCCCTTACTTTCCTGTAGGCTAAGATACACAATTGAGTGTGTATGTTATCCCCTCTTTAAGCCAAATGTGATGAGAGTAAGGTTTACTCATTCCCTCTCACGTTTCCTCTCTTCTCCTCCATTTTGAAACCTTTTTCTTGCCTCTTTTGTGTGAGATAATTTAGCCCCATTCTATCTCTCCCTTTCTCTTCTCCCAATATATTCCTCTCTCAGCCCTTAATTTTATTTTTTAGATATCATCCCTTCATATTCCACTCATCCTGTGCCCTATATCTATCTATCCATCCATCTATCTATCTATCTATCTATCTATCTATCTATCTATCTATCTATCTTAATCTATCTATCTATCTGTCTATCTGTCTATCTATCCAACTACTACCTATCTATCCAACTACTGTAATACTGAGAAAGATCTCATGATTAACAAATATCATATTTCCATATAGGAATATAAGCAGTTCAACTTTAATAAGTTCTTTAGATTTCTCTTTCCTGTTTATATTTTCATGCTTCTCTTGAATCTTGTATTTGAAAGTCAAATTTTCTATTCAGCTCTGGTCTTTTCATCAAGAATGCTTAGAAAATCATCTATTTCATTGAATGTTCATTTTCCCCCTGAAGTATTGTACTCAGTTTTGCCAGTTATGTGATTCCTGGTTTTAATCCTAGCTCTTCTGACCTCCAGAATACCATATTCCCAGTCCATCAGTCCCTTAATGTAGAAGTTACTAGATCTTGTGTTATCCTGATTGTATTTCCACAATACTTGAATTGTTTCTTTCTGGCTACTTACAGCATTTTCTCCTTGACCTGGGAAATGTGGAATTTGGCTACAATATTCCAGTACAACAAACCGAGGTGGGAATAAACATTTCTAGAGTAGAGATTCATGATAGGGAGAAGTTAAAGAGGAGTTGAGATAGGTAAATTGAGTTTATTTGAGATACAGCCTGGACCATTAGACTAAGAGATCTAAATTTTACCTTATCAAGAATGAAGAAGTTGTTGGATAAGGCAGAAGGATTGATGAATCTGGCAAAAGTATATAGAATTGATTGTCTGAGAGTCTGGGAAGTTGGAAGACCACTTAGACAGGACTGCAGTAATTCAGGCATGCAATCAATTATAATGTGTTTTAGAAGAACAATTAATATAGATAGTTTTTGTTTCTAAAATTGGTTCTGTGTGGTGACTAACACATGATAGATTCAGGGAAATGCAGGGAAGTTGTATGTCCTAGCTCTTACCATCTCATATTTTAAAATGTACATACAATGGAAGAAAAAAATATAACAAAGCCCCAAAATATAAGTGTCACAGAGCCCTAAACAAACTAGAATATTGTCCAGAGGGCTAAATGACAAATGGAGATTATATTATTAAAAATGTCAACCACCTGAACCTCTTCCAACTCCCTCACCCATAAAAAAGGAAAACAAACAAACAAAAAAACCTTTATTCAGATGGAGATCCTTGAGAGCTGACACTATTTTTTTTGGTTTCTGTTCTGAAATTCTGTGCATTACCTAGTTTGTGGTAGAATGTTGTAAAGTCATACATGAGCAGCTTTCCAGAAGAATGCTACTGTGAACAGCTTTTAAGGTTCTGATTACACAGTAGAGTGAACATTCTATTTATTCCATAACAAATCAGAGCAAAACATTCACAGAAATAAAGGTACAGCATTCACAATGTTACAACTTATCACAGAAAAAAAAAATAAAGCATTCAAACAACTTATCACTAAGATGGCCACATAGTTTTCACCACAGTGGTGACAAAGTTTTCAACAAAGAACAATCTAATGCTTCACATTAGATACAATTCTTGGGACTAAAATTGGGCTTTGTTGGA
>CM053592.1:108658146-108671293 GCA_028646515.1 Pseudochirops corinnae | reverse complement strand
TCCCTGTTCCAGTGCCTGTATATTTATTTCCCAGTTGCATGTAAATAATAATAATAATAATAATAATAATAATATTTTTAAACATTCAATTTTAAAACTTTGAATTCCAGAATCTTTCCCTTCTTCCCTCCTCACCCACCCTTACTGGGAAGACAAGCAATTCAATATAGGTTGTACATGTGTAGTTACCCAAATTATTTCCATAGTGGATATATTGTGAAAGGCTGACTATGTTTCCCTACATACTTTCCCACACCCCATTTGTTCTATTTTCTACTTTGACCCTGTCCCTTTTCAAAAGTGTATGCTTCTAACTACCCTCCCCCCCAATCTGCCCTCCCTTCTATCATCCCCTCTCTAATCTCCTTCACCCCCTACTTTTCTTTAGTGTAAGATACCCAATTTAGTGTTTATGTTATTCCCTCCTTAAACCAAGTTCAATGAGAGTAAGGTTGACCCATTCCTTTTTGCCTTCCTGTTCCTCCCCTCCATTGTAACAGTTTTCTTTTGCCTCTTTTATATGAGATAATTTACCCTATTCTATCTCTCCCTATCTCTTTCCATTATATTCCTCTCTTACTTCTTAATTCTTATTTTTTAAATATCATACCTTTCTATTCAACAGATCCTGTGCCCTCTATGTATACCTGTACACATATATATATACACACACTCACATATGTATTCATATACACACATACCCTCCTATATAGACATATATATGTATGTATATACACATATATATTACACACATACACACATTTATGTTCCCTTCAACTATCCTCATATTGAGAAAAGTTTTATAAGTTACAATTACTGCTTTTCCATGTAAGAATTTAAATAGTTCAACTTTGATAAGTTCCTTATGAATTCTTTTCCCTGTTTACCTTCTCACGCTTCTCTTGCTTCTTCTATTTAAATGTCACACTTTCTATTCACCTCTAGTTTTTTCATCAAGAATGCTTGAAAGTCCTCTATTTCATTAAATGACCACATTTTTGCTTAAAACATTATACTCAGTTTTGCTGGGCAGGTGATTCTTGATTTTAATTCTATCTCCTTTGACCTCCGGAATATCATATTCCAACCCCTACATCCCTTAATGTAGAAGCTGATAGATCTTGTGTTATCCTGATTATGTTTCCACAATACTTAAATTGTTTCTTCCTGGCTGCTTGCAGTATTTTCTCCTTGACCTGGGAACTCTGGAATTTAGCTATAATATTCCTAGGAGTTTTCTTTTGGGGATCTTTTTCAAGAGGTGATTGGCGAATTCTTTCAATTTCTATTCTGTCCTCTGGTTCTAAAATATCAGGACAATTTTCCTTGAGAATTTCTTGAAGGACGATTTCTAGGTTCTTATTTTTTGATCGTGGCTTTCAGATAGTCCAATAATTTTTAAATTATCTCTCTCAAATTTGTTTTCCAACTCAGTGATTTTTCCAAGAAGATATTTCATTGTCTTCTATTTTTTTCATTTGTTTGTATCTATTAGCTTCCATTTGCTCCAATCAAATTCTAAAGAAATTATTCTCTTCAGTGAGCTTTTGAAATTCTTTTTCCATCTTGCAAATTCAACTTTTTAAGGCGTTCCTTTCCTCATTGGCTTTTGGGGCCTCTTTTGCCATTTGAGTTAGTCTAATTTTTGAGGCATTATTTTCTTCAGTCAGGTTGCTGACACTTTTTTCATGATTTTCTTGCATCATTCTCATTTCTCTTCCCAATTTTTCTTCCACTTCTATTACTTGATTTTCAAAATCCTTCTTGAGCTTCTCCATGGCCTGTAACCAATTCATATTTTTCTTAGAATCTTTTAGTGCAGGAGTTCTGACTTCGTTGTCTTCCTCTCATTCCATGCTTTGATCCTTTTTATCCCCCCCAAAAAGAAACTAAGGTTTGATTGCTTTTCCTCCTTTGCTTGCTCATGTTGCCACTGAATTACCTGACTTTTGAGATCTTTGCCACAGTAGAACTATGCTTCCAGAGAGGAGAGCTTTTTCTCAAATTGCTGGAGTTTTTGCAGCTGACAGAGCTATTAGTTGTGTACCTTCTCCCCAGCCCCCACAAGCCTTGGCTCACTGGTCACACACCCCAGAACCTCCACCTAAGACAACAATCCAGATCCAAGCAGGTCAAAGCAAGAGCAATTACCCTCTGAATGGTTGCCTGGTCCCCCTACAATCTCAAGGCCAGTAGCTCTGAAGCAGCCACATGGAGGTGGCTACAGGGCCATGGTGCCTCTGCTGCTGTGTGTCTTCTTGCCCTGGGGGCAGTGGCTGGAACATGCTCTCAGTCCCCCTATTCCCAAAAGTTCCACACTGACCTTTCACTTTGTCCTTGACATTTATGGGTTTATAATTCTTGAAACTGCCCCAGCTGGGGGTGATCCACTCTCCCAAAATCCACTCCAACCACTGCTGGTTGGGGCTACCCTTAGGCTAAAACCACAGGCTCACACAGGGCTGGGCTCAGCTCTCAGCACACTTTGATGGACCCTTTTTGTAGGTCTGCTGGGCTGCCTTCAGCAGGAGAGTTGTTTCTCTCTGTCACTTTGTAGGTTATGTAGCTCTAAAATTTGTTCAGAGTCATATTCTATAGGTATTTGAGGTGGTTATGGGGGGAGCTCACAGTTTTCCTGCTTCTATGCTGCCATCTTGGCTCTGTCCCCTCTTTTTTTTTTAAACAAATTTTACTCAGTTATTTATATATTTGAAAAATGAGGCCATTGTCAAATAAATTTGTAAAATGTTTTGATATTTACTTCATTGTCTATTGCACCTTTTAGCAAAATGTTGTTTCTCTGATTATCTCTTGTAATTAGTTCTATTTTTGCTCTTGCTTTGTCTGAGATCATGATTGCAACCCTTGTATTTTTTACTTCATCTGAAGTATAGTAGATTCTGAAAAAGCCGCTTATTTTAACTCTGTATCTCTTTCTGTTTTAAGTATGTCTCTTATAAATCACATGTTGGATCCTGATTTCCAATCAATTCTGTTATCTGCATCCATTTTATGGGTGAGTTCATCCCATTCACATTCACAATTATGATCACTGTGTTTTTGTTCTCCTTCCTATTTTCTTCTATTTATCCTTTTTTCTCTTTTTTGCCCTGTCCTTTCTTAAAAGTCTGTTTTCTTCTCACCACTACTTCATTTAATCTGCCTTCCTTTTTGACATTCCCCCATACAAACATTTCTCTTATTCTTTTCCTTCCCTATGGTCCTCTTGAATAAGATTAATTTCTGTACTCATTTGTGTGTGTGTGTGTGTGTGAGAAAGAGAGAGAGAGAGAGAGAGAGAAAGTATGTGTAAGTGTATATTCTTCTGTGTTTGAACAAATTCTAACAAGAGTAAGGTTCAAATATTTCCCAAAATATCCCCATTTATGCCTCCAATTTAAATGTTCTTTCTTGTGAACCTCTTCAATGTGACATAAATTCCCCCATTTTGCCTCTCCCTGTCCTTTTCTCCTAATGAATTTTTCTTTCTTACCCATTTATTATTTTGAAGATCATTCCAACCTAATCAATTCAGATTCATGCTCTCTGTCTATTTACACTCCTCCTTACTGCTATAATAGTGATAACATTCTTAGGAATTACATATGGCATCATCCAATATGGGAATGTAAATCAAATTAAGTCCCTTGACCTAGGAGCTCTGCAATTTGACTACGATATTTCTAGGAGTTTTCATTCTGTGATCGCTTTCAGAAGGTTATCAGTAGATTCTTTTAATTTCTGTTTATTCACTAGTTCTAGGATATTGGGGAAGTTTTCCTTTATAATTTATTGAAATTTATGATGACTAGGTTCTTTCTTTGATCATAGTTTTCAGGTAGCCTAAAAATTCTTAAATGATCTCTTGTCAATGTTTTCCATATCAGTTGTTTTCCCAAAGAATTATTTCATACTTTCTTCTATTTTTTTCATTCTTTTGACTTTGTTTTATTGTTTCTTGAAGTTTCATGAAGTCATTGTCTTCTACTTGCCCAGGCCTAATTTTTAAAGAATTATTTTCTTTCATGAATTTTTGTACTTCTATTTTCCATTTGGCCTGTTCTGCTTTTTTTTTTAAGAAATTATTTTCCTCGCTAAATTTTTGTGCCCCTTCTACCATTAGGCCAACTCTGTTATTGAAAGATTTTCTTCAGTATTTTTGTGCCTCTTCTACCAAGTTGATTTTTTTCATAATTTTTCTGGAATCACACTCATTTATTTTCCCAATTTTCTCTTCCATGCTTATCTCTTTCTTCAACTCTTTGAAAAATTCTTGTTGGGGTTGTGTCCAATTAGCGTATTTCTTTAAGGATTTGCTTATAGCTAGATGTTGTATCATCATTGTCTTTTTCTGAATCCGTTTCTTGTTTTTCCTTGCCACCATAGGAACTTTTTGAGGTCAAGTTCTTTTTTTGTTGTTGTTGTTTACTCATTTTTCCAGTCTATTTTTCAAATTTGAATTTTACTTTAATATTGATCTCTGTTCCCCTAGGGGTGGGGAGGCACTGTCCCAAGTTTCAGAGTTTTTTGTGTTGATCTTTTCAGTCTGAGAAATTTGTTGTTCTTTCAAGGTAGTAAAGTCCAGGGATAAGTGTGGCCACTGCTCTCCTGATCTTCACTCTGGTCTTTATCCAAGAAGGGTCTCTGATCCCCTGCAGTCTGAAGTGTTAGCACTATTCTTGACCATAGAACTGTAGACAGGTCCCCTGCTCACCTGCAGCCACATGCACTAATGCTCTTCTCTCCCTTGGAACTGGGACCAAGGCCTACGTTCCCTTGTGACTAACCACAAACTCTCTTCTCCACCCTGAAACTGAGACTCAAAATTGTCTATGGGCAAAAAAGTTGCCAAACAGAATCTAGTTCTGCTCTCAGTGCCTGCAAAGGGTCCCATGTAATCTTCTCTGACCAGCTGTTCAATTCTTTTACCATCTTTTTGTTAAATGTTTTAGAAGTTGCCACTACCACTATAACAACTGCCTCCGAGCCCCACCACTGATGTTGCTGTAGCATGTGCTTTAGACCAGCCTCCACTGAGGTGTCACACATTTCTTTTGCCAACCACTTAGGTTATCCTGAGCTGTAAAAATGTTTTACCCCCACCTTTTGTTGGGTCTGCCACTCTGGACAGAAATCAATTTGAGGTATTATTTTAAATTTTTTTGGAGGAGAATATTGGGAGAGTTCAGCTGGATTGCTGCATTTACTTTCATCTTGGTTCTATTTTCCATGTGTTCCATTGCTCATAACTTAAGAAACCTCACCCCTCATCAGGAAATCCTGGGTTTCCTATAAAAAGATAAATTTTGCAAACTCTAGACTTGGCAAACCTGTTATCAAATCCTTAGCAAAATTTGAGAAGGCCTTATTAAACATTGGATAAGAACAAAGGTATCACTGGGAGCTAAAACAGGTTTACTGTAAGTATGTTAAGCTAAGATAGTCTCCTTTCCTTCTTCAGCAGACTTATGCTTTTAGATAAGAATTGTTGTGAACACAGTGAATTTTGGGAAAGCATTTGGAAAAGTTTTACAGGGGATCTTTTGGGGAAAGATGACAAAATATAAGTTTAATGATCACATTGTTAAATGAATTCATAGCTGATTGAAACATTTTATCTGAAGAGTATTCATTAGAAATTTGATATTAACATACCAACAAAATAATTTATATGAAGGTATGTAGCCAGCATTCTGTGGGCCACCTCAAGGGAGAAGGTGAAGAAACGTGGGCCAGGCAGAATAGCAAGCAAGTTGCAACCAAATTAGCTTATTGATCTGAGGGTGCAGAGTTATATAGGCAAAGAATACATTGTTTTATGGCCACTCCCATGGGACATTTCCCAATACTGTAAATCAGTAGGTGACTCCTAGCAAGTTGATCAAAGTTCAAGGAGAAGGGTGATCTGAATGCACAAGGAACAAAATGGTGAGCCAACAATCCTGAGATACTTGAGCCCTTACAGAAAGAACAGAACATGAGAAAACTCTGGCCTGGACTTCCTAAAATGGACTTCTCAGAGCTGGCCCTCAATACGGATATGACCATATGAATCCCCAATTCAATCAGTTCCAATGGCTCCCTATTTCATCTATCATAAAATTTAAACATCTGTTTAGTTTTTAAAACCCTATATGACCAAGTCCTAATTTCATCTTTCCATTCTCCTTGGATATTACTTTTCTTCCCACACTCTATGTTCCAGCCAAATTGTTTTTTTTTCTTTCTTCCTGAAATATAACATCCCATCTCTTTTATCTAGGCCTTTGTACTGGTTGTCCTGCATGCCTAGAATGTGCCTCTTTGTTGCCTCATATAGTACTTCCCTTTCTATAACAAGGCTTTCCTGATCTTTTAACTGCTTGTGCCCTCCCTACCAAACTAACTTGCATTTATCTACTTTGAATATATTTGAATTTATTAATGTTAAAGTTTTTAAAATTAACTTATTTCCTCAATTAGAATTAAAGCATCTTTTGGTGCTTATTTTTTGTACTTGCATTTTCAGCACCAAGTGCAGTATCTGAAAAATAATAAATAGTTCCTGATTGATTACTTAAACATAGCAGAGTCTTTAGAGAAGTGACATGTCTCTCATCTTGACCTTGTCTTTTTCATTATTTTTATCAGTATCTTGCATCAAACCTTGTTAAATTTAAAGATGGTACCAACTTGAGAGGGATGGCAAATAAGGACTATGCCACACTTGCTCTATGTGTGTAGTTTGTCCTTCGTTCTTGAAGATGACCATGACATCAGGGACGTTATGACACAATTTGCAATTTATGCTGATTTGAGTGAGAGAGGGCTATGCAAAGTCACCAGTCTCACT
The DNA here is from genome assembly GCA_028646515.1 of Pseudochirops corinnae. Classification (NCBI taxonomy): domain Eukaryota; kingdom Metazoa; phylum Chordata; class Mammalia; order Diprotodontia; family Pseudocheiridae; genus Pseudochirops; species Pseudochirops corinnae. Next base: position 108,664,461 of record CM053592.1, on the reverse strand, counting down.
GGAGATGACCCAGTAGGCAGTGGGAGACCCTTGACCCTTTTAAGATAAGACCCTTAGGTTTTGGAAAGAGAGTTCTGCTTGAGGTTAAGAGACATACATCCAACTCTGGCTTTAATTCTTACTAGCTGTGTGAAGATGTGCTAGCTAGCTAATAAACTCTCTTAGTCTTGGGTCTTCACCTTTAAAAGGTGAAAGATAATTCATAAATTATCTCCCCATAATGGCTTTTGGGAGGAAGATGCTTTGTGAACTTCAAATTATCAAGAAAATGTGAGTTCTTATTAATGATTCTAATAATCATCATCATAATCGAAAATGATCTTGAAAAATTGGGAAGCAGGATTCAAACCAACAAGACACAAGTCAATGTGGACAATGTAAAGGATGGCATGAAAATTGGGTTGTCAAAATCTAGACTCTAGAAGAACAGGTAAAAGAGCTGAGGATTTTAAACCACAAGTTTATTGTAAATCAACACTATATTGAAGTTGATGATGGTGGTGGTGGTGGTGGTGGTGGTGGTGGTAGTGATGATAAAAAGCACATAATCTTAAGGTATATTAATAATATATTCTAAAATCTAGAAAGTAAAATCTGTCTCAATTATATATTTATAGATTCAGTTCAACAACAAAAATAACAACAAAAACAGTTCCTCCTCTCAAAGTACTCTCAGTCTAATGAGAGACACAACATGTGATGAAGGGCTTTGTAAAATGAAAGGATTTCTTATGGAAGAGTTAGTATCTTTTAGAGAAACAGTTAAAGTTATACTGTTGAATCATAGAGTGATAGTTAGATGGGTCCTTAGAGATCTTCTTCAGCAAACTCCCTCCCAGGATAGAAACCTCTTTTGTAGCACCCTCAGATAGTACTAGGGACTACATGAAAATAAAAAAAAAAATAAAGAGCTAATTCTCTTACACATCAATCTTACCCATGGCTGCACAACTCTATCTAGTTCTAAATTCTTCCTTATATTAAAATGAAATATGACAACTGGAATTAGGAACACCTGGGTTCTAATCTGGCTTCAGACACTTACTAGCTGTGTATCTCTAGGCAAAACTGTTTGCTTCAGTTTCTCGTTTATAATGTCAGCTGGAGGAAAAAAAAAATATGGCAAACCCCTCCAGTGTCTTTGCCAAGAAAACCCCCAAAGAGGGGTTACAAAGAGTTGGAAAAAACCCAAAAAATGACTGAACAACAATAACATGACAACTATAACTTATGATCATTTCTCTGGAAAGCAAATAACAAGCTGTGATCCACTGATACTTGCCTTCTTACTGTTCCTTGCACGTGGCACTCTATCTTCTGCCTGCAGGCACTTTCTCAGGCTGTCCTCCTGGAACACCAATGCAATATTCACAGTGCCCAAGGTAGCTATGAATATGCTGGTGTTGTTGTTAATCACAGAATGTAACAGACTCTCCACATGAAGGACAGACCAAAGCATTTATTCAACTACCAGAAAACCAAATCCTAAAACCAGAAAGCCAAATTCATCATAGCAACCAAGAAGTTGCTACACATAACCAATCCAGTAAACACCAACATTCGCAAGCCTTCCCTTTGTCAGGCCTTCAAAACAAAACAGGTCCACTTAAGCAAGAATGCCTCTCTCTCATGCTAGCTGCTCAGCCTCCACACTGCTTGCTCCCAGCAGTTCTGGCTCTCTCTCCTGTTCCTTCCTGCTCCACTCTTTCTGTTCTACCCTTTCAGTAAACTCCTCCCCCCATGGGCTCCATGTGATTACATTTGTCCTATTAAGGGGCAGGGAAGATCTTCAAATTTCCATTGTCATTACATTCAGCCCCCAAGATCTTTCTTTTCGCTTACATAGGTCAATGGGAGTTTAGGGGTAACTGGTGTCAATAGAATTTTACAGCAATTAAACAAGGATAGCACATAATAAACAGAAAACAATATTTTAGGGTGGGGCTTGAGCACAAGCACTCCATCATTCCCCTTGAACAAATGGGACCCAAAATCTTGAGGTAAAGGGTGAAGTTATCTTCTTCTATGACTACTTGCTGCTGAAATTGGACATAGAGCTGTCCCTGTCCCAAGAGGTCCCATTTGAGAGATCAGTTATTTAGCCATTGGAGTGTGGTTGATACCAGGTCCAGTGGTGACATATCACAGTTGTGGACAGGGGGTGACATCCACCTTAAGCTATCAGGCTTCTACAGGTGGAAGATACCAAGTCTGCAGGAAACAAATCTAGAAACCAAGACAAAAGCCAAGAAGAAACAAGGAGACGATAACCAGAAAAAGGATAAACACAGAGCAACCATGCTTCTGGAGTCCATAAACCCACTATTGTAGCCTCACTCACAGCAAAATATATGAGTTAAAGGTATAATTTGGTAATCATCTTCTACTGAATAAATAATAGTTATGGTATTATCCTTTCCATGTGCTATAATTTCTACAGCCTTTGGACCATCGTCTGGTTTCCGTTTTTCCCATACTTTAACTCCCAATTTTATTCTATCAGTAGAACCAAACCCTTCAGTTCCTCTGATAGTTATTTCAGAAGGAGGGTTAGTTTTTACAGGTGGTATTGTTTCACAATGTATAATAATCACTTGAATTATTCTATCATTTTTACAAAACTGTATGGGTTCTTCACCTAAATTATGGAATGTCACAATAATTTCTCCTTGATAATTAGAACCTATTTCTCCAGTCAATACATGTATTCCTAGAGCTGCTAATCCTGATTTAGGTAAAATCTGTCCAAAATGTTTTTTAGGGATTCTTATACATATTCCAGTGGAGATTTTTCTGTCCAATCAAAAGTCCTCTAAACAATGCAAATCATAACCTACCACACCAGGTGCTCCTGGATGTTGCTGGGACATCTGACCTCACAGTCCAATACTCAATATTTGGCATCTTATATGTTCCTTTTTTTTTTCTAACTTGCAGTTTGGGGTCATCATTCTGGCTAGAGGTATACTTCTTCCCAATGGTCTATTATTCAAATTATGTAAAACCATGAACAAATTATCCTTGCAATGTTGATATGAATCATTAGAAGTTAATTTCTTAACTATTCTTTCAGTAACCCATTCATTCTTTCAGTTAACCCAGATGCTTGTGGATAATATGGAATATTATCTACATTGTTTAGTATATAATACCTCTTCATTTCATTACCTTTGAAATGTGACCGACTGTCACTTTGAATCTGCATTGAGGTTTCATAATATAGACTTATGAGATCTAGAGTTTCATAGGTGTTTTTCTGGGTTGCACTCTTATAAGGACAAGCCACTAGTACACCTGTCAACACAAGTACATATAAATTTGCATCCTTTATATATCTGCCAGATTTGGTCTGGGAACTTTCCTCTTGCCATTTCTCCAGTTGCAATCTGAGGAATAGTTCATTCTTTTTCCAACTGACATATATCACATGCCTCTGCTACCTGTTTTAACAATGAATGTGAGATACTAATACCTCAATCTGGTACCCACCAGTGTGTGGTCTAAACCCCTAAATGGCCAGATATTTGATGGGCCCATTTTGCCAGTACTGGATCATCAGTTCTTGTCAGGGTAGGGACAGTATGTTGAATAGCAAACTTTGATAGTCAATCAGCATGTCTGTTGTACTCACGTTCTGGTATGGTGAGAGGGAAAACTGACAAATTAGTATTCAAAGATATATCCCATATATTTTCCTATAATTCTTTGCCCCAGCCTTGTTCACCATGAATTTCCCAATTTTGATTTTTCCACATGGGCATCCATGTAACTCACTCTTTAGCTACTGCCCATGAATCAGTGAATATATGACACTGTCCTGCTTGTTCTATTTTGAAGACTTGATGTACTGCCATAAGTTCAGCATATTGACTACTTCCACCTATCCCAGTACTTTCCAAAGTCCACCTAGTACATGGGTTATAGGCTACCACTTTCCAATGTTTTTTGTGACCCAAGTATTTTGCTGTCTCATCAGTAAAACATGCATGTCTCTTTTGTTCTTCAGTTAATCCATCATACCTCTCATTCTGTTTTACAGAGGATTGTACCAACTGCTGCTTTGTCTCAGGGGATGTATCATTCCCCTTAGTGTCTATGTTTGCTATAGATTTATGTGGAACAGAGACTCCACTTTTGCTTATTTTGGCTCTATTTTGAATACACCACTTCCATTTGATTATACTAGCCTGTTGGGCATGTCCAATTCAGTGAGTAGCTGGGGTACTCATTACCTAGGTCATAATTGGGATTCCAGGTCTTAATATCACTTCATGGCCCAGAGTCAGTTATTCAGTCTCTTCCAAAGTCAAATATGCAGCTAACAATTGCTTTTCAAAAGGTATATATTGAACTCCAGATGAAGGGAGTTTCCTACACTAAAATCCCAAGGGTACATTTCCACTTTGTTGTTTTTGCATTAAACTCCAGTGTGCATAATCATCCTATGCAGTCACTTGTAATTCCCCTGGGCCATTTTTCATAGGCCATAAATCTAGGTCCAATTGTTTAGCACCCTTGGTGTCTTTAAAATCTTTACTCTGCTCAAATCCCCAATTGAATTCATATCTCTTCTGAGTAATTTTATATAAAGATTTCAAAATCTGTCCCAGATGTGGAATGTGGTGCCCCCAAAATCCAAACCATCCTATGAACTTTTGGGCCTCCTTCTTATTGGTAGGGGTAGGAAAATCCTGAATCTTTTGTTGGGCTTGTGGAAGAATCTTTTGCAGTCCCTTATTCCATTGTATACCCCAAAATCTTACATTTTGAGCTAGTTCTTGAATCTTTATAGGGTTAATTTCCCACCCTTTGCTTTTCATATGCTAAATTAAAGGGTCACACTCCTGCACTTTTTTTGTATCTTTTCCTGTATTATGATATCATCAATGTAATGGGTAAGCTATACACCAGGTAGCTTTCATTCATCCAACTGTTCAGTCACAATCCTATGACAAATAGTGGGACTATGCAGGTATTCTTGTGGCAAGTGGGTGAAAATATATTGTCTGCCCTGCCAAGTGAAAGCAAACTTTTCACATTGTTTAAAGTCTACTGGGATGGTGAAGAAGGCATTTGCAAAGTCAATAACTGCATAGCAAGTTCCATCATATTTCTGAATCCTTTCTATTGAGGAGATGGTATCTGGAACAGTAGCATACAAGAGAGGAATCACCTTATTCAGTTCTCTATAATCCATGGTCATTCTCCACATCCCTTCTGATTTTTGTATTGGCCAGATAGGATTATTCCATCGTGTGGTTGTAGGGACTAACACTCCTGTTTCAACATATTCTTTTATAATAGTGGTAATTTCATCTTGCCCACCTGGCACATGACACTGCTTTAAAGTAATTAGTTGAAAAGAATCACGTTAAGTGATTGGGTTCGTTTTAATTTTTTCCACTGAAACTGTATTAATTCCTATCTTCCTTACTGCAAATTGGTATCTTCCTTCAGGTAAATTCAGTGTCATACCTCTCAATATATGTTTTCCAATGATGTATTCAGGAATGGGTACAATAACCACAATATATTCCATGTTAGATAATTGTCCAATTTTCATTGTTAGTTTAAGTTGTCTGGCTGATATATCAGGATCTCCCAGTCCTGTGATCATAATAGGAGTTCCATATTTAAATTTATCAGGGTTTCCATACATAAGGGAGGCCTCTGCCCCAGTATCTATCAATGCCTTAGTTACAATAGTTGATTCATTTTTCAAATATATTGTTAAACTAATATAAGATCTGTAATCTTGTCTGTCTATTTCTTTTCTTTTTTAAAAAAAATTTATTTACTTTCTTGTTGACATAATTGATTTTCATGAGATTTTGAGTTACAAATTTTCTCCCCATCTTTCCCCTACTCAACACCTCGAAACAGCCATCCCATTGTATAACCCCTCCCCCAATCTGCTCTCTCCTATGTCCTTCCCCTCACCCCTCTGAGTTTCTGGTATGGCAGGATAGATCTCCCTATCACATTGCCTGTGTATCTTAATTCCCAGTTGGATGTAGTTAATAATAACAATAATAATAATAATAATAATAGTAATAATAATATATGTATATATTTTTAACATTTGATTATAGAATTTTAAATTTTAGATTCTTTCCCTTCCTCCCTCATCACCCACCCGCACTGGAAAGACAAGCAATTACATACAGGCTGTACATGTGTAATTACGCAGAACCTCTCCACAGTGGGCATATTGTGAGAGACTGATTATATGTCCCTCCTTCCTATCCCACCCCCTCCTTTTTCTATTCTCTACCCTGTCCCTGTCCCTTTACAGAAGTGTGTACTTCCAGCAAC
>CM053592.1:108606767-108657646 GCA_028646515.1 Pseudochirops corinnae | reverse complement strand
ATCATGATGGAATATTGGCATGGATTGGCAAGGGAGCACCACCATAAGAAAATGCTGCCTTGAGACAGGAATTTAATGCAGACCAATCATCTTTCCCCTAATACTTACTGTACAACTCCCTTTCAAAGTTCATTCTAGATCCTGTTTAGCTTCATTGGCTTTACATGACAGTATACCCAAGAGAGTATAAGCTCCTTGAGGGTGAGGACTATTTCTATTTTTGTTCTCTTATTCTTAGCACCTAGCCAATGCCTACTTGGTACCTTTGAAAAGCTTGTTGAACTGAACTAAATTGAATTAAATTACCTGTATTGTTCTCCATTTCCCATATCTGCTTCTGGAATTGGAATTTCTGATGAACTTTTGCTGAATCTAACTCAATTCCTGATTCTGCTTTGAAGTATTCACCTTTTCTACAACATGGGGTCTTCCTTATTCATTTTTAGCTATGTGAAAAGGGACAGATATGTGACAATTTCAACTATGCCCCTCATTTTAGTTTGACTTTGGATTTGACTAGTGTGTTGCACTCCTGGCATAGAAACTATATCCTCCAATGTAGATCAGTAACTGGTTTGTAACTTAAAGTTTTAAAATATCTGGAACACTGAGAGGTTAAGTGACATGATCATAACACAATCAGTAGGAATAAAAGGCAGGTACTATGCGTGATCAGGTATGTCACCAAAGTGAGGACTTCAATCAATGATCAACATCATTTATACAGCTTTTTACCATGTGCCACTTCTCTTGACACTGGGTATAAAAAGGAAAATTAATTAAGTTGTCCCTTTCCTCATATTATTCAATAAAAGGGACCATGACTGCAGAATGCGTCTAGACAATGCTTTCACAGAACAATTTCTGAATATAATGCATGTTGTGTGGCGCAGAATAATAAGTAACAATTATGTACATTTGCAAATCACTCTATACAATATCAGATTTGAATCATACCACAGTTCATTGAAGTGCAGGCATGACCCTCACGTTATAGATAAAATAATTGAGGCTCAGAAGAAACTTGCCCATGACAGATGCCATTTGAACACAAGTTCACTCTGAGTCATCTATTCTATCCACTGTGCTTTTAATATATTCTAATATTAATTATTATTAATTTGTAAATTAATGAATCATTTTAACATTAATTAGGGTATTCTATCCACTGTGTTCCTGATATAACAATTGCCATCTTCTGCAATAAAAATGCCATTTTCTCCCTAAAAGGTAATTCTTTTGGTCCAGAACTTTTGTTAATTGGCTTAGAAATACCCTGAATTTCTTAGGCAGTTAGGCCACTGTCACCAAATCTGCAACAGTTCAAGACATGAACCAGTCTGAGATCCGATACAAATAATCATGAAGAGACAGGTCAGGAAACTCTTAACATCAAAGCTTCCAGAGAAAGAGGTAATTTACTGTCTAGGATCTGTAGTGACACACAGCTAAGGGCAATGATATTTCTTATTAGTCATCCAGAGCTGTAAGTAAATTATATAATCATAAGCACTCCACAGAAGTTCCCAATGCTCTCTATGTAAGAACATAAAGGTCAAAAGGATCACTCAGTTCAAACCTGAATAGGGCTTGTACATTTATCCTTAGAAAAGAGACACACAAGAGGCCTGTGAGCAGTATGAACTATAAAGGATTGATTTTAGATATGGTGGGAAAACTTCTTCACTCTTGTGATAACTGCAAGGCTCTTTTTTTTCTTTTTGGAGGGCAATTGGGGTTATGTGACTTATCTAAGGTCACATGGCTAGTTAAGCCTTAAGTGTCTGAGCCTGGATTTGACCTCAGGTCCTCCTGACTGCAGGGCCAGTGCTCTATTCACTGAACCACCTAGATTCCCCACAAGGCTTTTTTCTGTTATGAAAAATAGTGTTCAGGTCTGTTCTATGGGTGACATCATTCTTAAGAACTAAGGAATTCATTCTCATTGCATCACCTGGTGATTGAACCTTGATGCAGCCCTGATCATAATGTAGCATGTCAATAAAAACAATGGTGTGTGTATGTTCCTTATAATGTTGACTCAGTAATAATTAACTTCCTGTTATTCCAGAGGTCATCCTCTCACACTTGGGTCTCAGACATCATTTTCCAAAAGGTAGTTAAGTGGATTAGTAACAACTACCTTCTCTGGAGACAAAAAAAAAAGTGGTTAAAATGGGAATATTGAATTTTTGCTTTGGTTTAGATATACAAACTTTATGTTAGGTGGATAATGAGTGGCACTGATGTGGTACAATCCAGGAAGCTCTGATTTCTACTTTTTTCACTCACATACCTAATAGGTATATAACCTGTGCGTCACTGCTAAATCTGAGTTCAAATGGAAATAAATCACATTTTGGACACTTTTCAATTATAAATACTTTCTCCAGCTTGTATTTGCTCTCCCAGAGAAGACACCTAAAGAAAGTGTATATTTGACTCATGTTGCACCTCTTGAGGAAGTGTCCTTAATTGTCTTGCCATTACCAAGATAACAAGGCATGAAAGTTTATCACAAACAATAAACAATACTGAAACGATTTTTCACTTCATAAAAAGTCATGAAACATACCTCATCAAGAAATCTACACAAATACATAGATTTACAATACTCTCCTATGTTTGGAACCTCCATAAGCAGAGAAAGAATTCCATGGTTTCAAAGGAATCAAAAAATCCATTCCTACGGTGAGCTTCATCTTTTCCAGTGACCCATACAGTGGCTATGTACTTATAGGGCTACCCTAGTTATGAGGTTCCTTCAAGCATGCAAAGAATTCTTGTTCACCAGATTTGACCCCTCTTTTCCACACTTGCACACTTCACAAAATTTCTAATGCCAATGGAAATACAGATCCAAAGTTGCAGAGGAAACTGGGAAGACCTCTATCATCTGAGGCAGATTGAAATGAGCAAACAATGAGAATGTTCTCTGTAAAATAACAGATTATAAAGTAAACGAGCTCTGGAAGCCTTCAGAACTCTGACCACTGAAATGACAAAATGCCGTTCCAGAGGTATAGAGATAAAACACACTACTGATTTCCTGACAAAGTGGGAATGAATTAAAATGCAAAATGAGATTTGCATTTTTGGACATGTTCAATGCGAGAATTTCTTTTTTCTTGATTATGCATATATGTCATTAGACTTACTTTTTTTTATTGTTGTTGCATAATGGGTGAGAGAAAGGTAAAAATAGAAAACAATAGTTAAGGGAAAAAATTATAAAGTTAAATTGTTCAAAAATAAAGGGATTAGGATAAGATATAATGGAGAGGAAAGAGAAGAGAGGAAAGGCAAGGAAAAGGTGGAAAGGAAGAATGGAAAACGCAGAAGAGCTATAAAGGAAAAAGAAAGGGAAGAAAAGTTTCAAGTTTGTTTCTTCTTCCCATAGCTTTGTGTCTTTGGTTCTCATGATTTAGAAAAATTATTTTGGTAACTGAGTGTAGGATGGGTTGGAAAAGAAGACAAGTTGGAAGGAGAAAATCACTTAGAAGGCTAGCATATAAGAGAAATAGTGAGAATTTGAACTACAGTGATGGCTTTATGAGCAGAGAGAAGGAAATACATGTAAGGAATGATAGGAAGGTAGAATTATAAGAACTAAGTAATTTACTAGATATGGAAGATAATGAAGAATAAGAGTTGAGATTGGCTCTATTATAATCCTTGATGAATAGAAAGATCCTGGGTATCTCAACAGAAATAGGGATGTTTCTAGAAGCAGTAGGTCTTAGAGAAGTTTTGAACATGTTTGAGTGATCTATAGGAGGTCCAAAACAAGATGTTCATCAGACACTTGATGATGTGGGACTGGAGTTAAGAAGGGAGATTAAGACTGAATATGTTGGAGTCATCCATTTAGAAATTATAATTGGTCCCATGGGATTTGATGAGTTCTCCAAAAAAAGGTAAATATAAAGAAAGCAAAGAGGACATAGAATAGAACCTTGAGAAAATCCAAATTTGGTGGGCAAGAGACAAGTGATAATCGAACAAGGAGATTAAGGGTTATACAATAGATGGGAGGAGAAGCAGAAGATAGAGTAATGTCACAGAAGTCCAGGATGGGGGGGTATCAATAAGCTTCTGTATCAAAAGTTTCTGAGATATTGGAGCATGAAGACTGATAACACCATAACGTTTAACAGTTGAATACCTTGGAGTGACCATCTTTGATCAAGTGGTAGGGTTAGAAGTTAGATTGCAAGGGGTTTGGAAATGAATACAGTGGGACAGTGAATAGAGCACTGGCCCTGGAGTCAGGAGGACCTGAATTCAAATCCAACCTCAGATACTTAACACTTACTGTGTGACCTTGGGTAAGTCACTAAACCCCAATTGTCCTGCCTTCTCCTCTCCAAAAAGACCAAATAAAAAGTAAATAAGAAATGAATGGAGATATAGGAAAGAAAGTAGCCAGTAAATACAGGAAATACTTTCTGGGTATCTGAAAGTAGAAGCAGGGAGCAACACAGAATAATTATTTTGAGGGAACGGTACCTGGGAAGGAATTAGAAATATTTTACCTAAAAAGAAGATGAGGCTGAAGTGGGAAGGCTGGGATGGAGGTGTCACAATAGTTGTCTTCAAATATTTGAAGGGATATCACATGTAAGATGGATTAGACATATGTTTTGCTCCAAAGAGCAGAACTAAGATCAATGAGTAGAAGTTGGTAAAAAGATTTTGTCTCCACATGAGGAAGAATATATTATCAATGAGAGCTATCCAAACAGGGAATAGGCTGCTTCAGAAAGCAGATGATTTCTCCTCACTGGAAATCTTTCAAGCAGAAATCTTTCAAGCAGGAGTTTCTGGCCTGGATTACCTCTAAGGTCCCTTCCATCCTGCAATGTGAGAGCCTGTGATCTCAAGCATGATTTTCATCAGGTACAGAATTGACTGGGTCACTTCTGAGGTTACCTACGAGTATGACATTCTGTGATTCTTTGATGCTGGGCTACAAGAACAATTGTACTGCCTATAGTATAGGATTTTTTCTGAGGAAACTATGCATACAATGGAGTGCTACATAAATACAGAAAGTGTTATGAAAATGCGAGTGATCATTTTTTAACTCCATTAAGTAACACATAAAGGACCACTGAGTCCCTCCTTGAACATTATAAGGGAGAGTGTGCTGTATCATATTCTCTTAGACTTATAGATAGGCCTACCAGCAGTCAGGTTCAAGAAAAGAGGCATGGGAAATGACATCTAAGTACATAACCTATCCTGAGTTTTTCAACTTTAAGTCAAGCTATTCCAATCACATTTTGTTGTTGTTAAGTTGTTTTTTCAGTCATGTACTACTCTTTGTGACCCATTTTCCATTTGTTTGTTTTTTGGTAAAGATCCTACAGTAGCTTGTCATTTCCTTCTCCAACTCACTTTAGAAATGAAGAACTAAAACAAATAAGATTAAGTGACTTGCCCAGGGTTACACAGCTAGTAACCATCTGAGACCAGATTTGAATTCAGGAAAAGAGGTCTTCCTGACTCCAGGCCCAGCACTTTATTCACTGTACCACCAAGCTGCCCCATTCCAACATGCACATGTATGCATGCATGCACACATACACATTCCTGTGTGTATGTATATGTATGTGTGTATAGGTACAGGTATGTGTGTATATATGTATGCATATATTAATATATAAATATTTTAAAAAATAAGTCACAGAGCAAGGAGCAACCTTTTTTTTTTTCATCTGTGGGCATCCATATTCCCAAATATCTTAGTGGAAAAGCAAGTAGAAAAATAGAAGTTTCTAAGTTTCACTGGACTTTTTTTCCAGTAGGCCTGACAGTCAATCATTTCCTTATTTTCTCTAAGCGGGATGGTATTTATAGACCCTATCAGAAGAATAGTAAACCAGCATGTTTTCTTTATACCACACATTTAGCTAAATTGTTCTTCTGCTTGATGTAATGCAGACTAGTCTGCAAAAGAATTCCTGAGGAATGAAATGTGGGTACTACTTGGGTATTATATTTTGATCTTATTGTTGATAAGGATCAAAATAACACAAATAATCTTACTGCTGTTAGAAAGGAAGAAAGTTATCACAGTAAGGAACCCACAAATAGCTAAAAAGGGTGGTGGAAAATTGTGCAACTCAGATTATCCTGCTCTAAAAGAGTGGAGTTCAGGATAACTAGTTAGGAAATGGGTATTATTTTCTAGAATGATGGATCACAAAATCTTTTCTCTCATCTGGCTTAGATTTCCACAAAAATAACTATACCATTTTGCAATTATATTTTCTCATTTCCTTTTCTTTAAAATATATGTTAAGTAAGCCTTTTCTGATATCTCTAGGATACATCAAAGTTTGAGGGTAAAATGGCATTGTTGTTCAGTATTTCAGTATTTCAAGACTGTATACATTATATTTCATTATACTTTATACAAATACAAGACTGTATTTCAGTCTTGGTCGACTCTTTGTGATCCCATTTGGAGTTTTCTTGGAAAAGACACTGGAGTGGTTGCCATTTCCTTCTCCAGATCATTTTGCAGATGAGGAAATTCAGGGTGAATGAGGTAAACAGGGTGAAGTGACTTGCCCAGGGTCACACAGCTAGTAAGTGTCTGAGGATAGATTTGAACTCAGGTGCTCCTGACTCCAGGCCCAGTGCTCCATCCAATGGCTTTAATACTATATTATATACTATGTGATGTTTCATTAGAACATAGAGCTATCTATAAGGTCAGGTACCTATAAGTACCTACAGTACTATATAAGTACTATATAAGTTTCTAGAGTACCTATAAGCTACTTACAATGCACCTGGCACATAGTAAACACTTAATATATTTTATTCATTCATTCAATTTCCTCATTTTACCAATGAGGAAACTAAGGCCTATGAAGGTTAAATGACTTGACAAAGGTCACACACATAGCAAATGTCAGATGTAAGATTTGAACTTAGGTCCTTTGAGTCCAGAGCCTGTGCTCATTTTCCTCTCCACAACATGTATACCCTTATTTGAATAAGGATATTATCCACTAGAATGAACGCGTATTTATTAAGAATCTACTCTATGTGAAGATTTGGGGATACTAAGGTAAAAAATGGCATGGTCCTGCCCTCAAGAAGTTTAGAGTCTAATATAACAGAAAGATTACAATAGATATGTAAATAGGTATGATTTAAGGGAAAAGTTGAAAAGGGAGAGACAAGATCTAGACAAAGTACTCCAGGTAACCTTGAGGGGAAAAGCTCATTATCACCTAGAAGAATCAGGAGATGAGGACACTTGAGCTGGGCCTTGCAAGAAGAGCAGGCCATGCATTCCAAGGAGAAGGGTAGAAACATTTATAATTTCATAAGTAATCCTAGTCCACTGCAAGAAGCATAAAGATGTTAAGTGACTTCATCAGTCTCTGCCTATCTCAATTTTTCTGTCTCTCTGTCCTCTCTCTCCTTTCTTAATGATTTTGAATTCTCTCCTCTTCCTTGATTTTCTTTCTTTTAAAAAATTTTGGAATAGATTTTTATTTTTTTTATATGATAGATTTTTATTGATATGTTTTGATGTCACTTAGATTTCTCCCTTGCAGGGAACCATCTCTCATAATAAATAGTTTTTAAAGGAAAAAGGAGGAAGAGAAGAAAAAGAATTAGCAAAATTCATCAATACATTTTAATAAATCAGTATATAATGTTTCACTTCTGTTGATATCCCACCCATACCTTTATAAAAGTGTAGGATGGAGTCTTTCTCTATAAATATTTTGTTATATATAGTCTTTTTTGTCAATGTCCTCCTTGAGTCATATGCAGAGTAGTAAAAACTCTGGATCAAAAAGTATAAACATTTTAGTCATCTTGTCTGCAGAATACCATTTTCTTTGCTTTTCTTCAGATTCAATATGTTTTGCTTATATGGATCTCATGTTTTCTTTTAATGTTATTGTTCTTTGCTTCTCTTCATCCAACCTATCAGTCACTTCTGTATATTTTCCACAAATGCTGCTTTTACAATCTTTATTTCTCTTTAACTATTCAGGAACATTCTACTGCAGTTCCATGCGTTCTTGAGAATCCACAGGATCCTCTACCTCTTCAGATATTGATTTCTTTTTTGTCTTGCAATATTTATTCACAGGTGCCTGGCATCTTTTAGCTGATCTGGAGGCCATATTCCTTTCTGTTATTTATATCTTCCTGGGTTTACCTGTTTATGTTCAGAATTCTTGAGTTTTCTTCCTCCCGAGATTTTTGGTAGTTTCAGTATTTTTTCTCCTTATTTTTCCTATTGTTTACTTTCTGATTCATTTCCTTTTATTTATGATTTATCTAGGGGTCTAGGGGTGGCACTAGACTTCAAAGTTGTCTCAGTCTCTTCTAATGCTATGCAATTCATGTTTTACTAGCTTCAGTGTCTGTCCCCAAGTGACTTCTGCAGAGGCAGAACTGGTCCTAACTAGATGCTAGGCTCATTCTCTTAGGCTTAGTAGAGAACCACACAGTCCTAAACAGATGGCCGGCCCAATTTCTCTCTGACTGAGCTCTAAAGCTCTCCCAGCCAGAGAGAGCTTTTCCCTTTTCCCTTTTTGCTTTGGTTGGTTGGCAGTTTTCCAACACTGGGGGAAGGGAGTGCAGGCCTGGTGGTCCACAATTGAAGCCTTGGCCACTTGGTGAATGGTGAGAGAAGGGTACTAAGTTATCAAGTTAGGGCTCAGGTTAGCCCTCTCTGCTGTTAGTTCCTTGAACTTTTACCTTGCTAGGGGTTCTTGGTATCCTAGACTATGGAGACAGTTGAAATTGTTTCATTTATTGCACATAGTACTTACTTTGGAGAAGTCTGAGGAGTCATGAGGATCGGAGAAAATGTCTAGTCTTCCATCTTGTTGGTCAGATGACCAAGAAGTCTCTTTCTTGCTTTTCAAAGCAGGTAGTAATATTGAAAATACACACAAAATATTGAGAGAGGTCAATTCTCCCATAGTCATTTACATGTGTTCAGTCAATGTTTAGTATCATCTCTAAGAATTTTCCCATTTTGCATCAGACTCTTCCAAGTCCAACAAAAGGCAAAATAATATCAGTATTTCCAAGTATCTTTCAACTCGAGAAACATCTATTTCTTTATTTTATGGCTTCATAGGCACATAGAAGGCACATAGAAGCAGCTAACATTATGTTGTACTACTCCTACATCTTCATCATCACCATCATCTTCATTATAACTCATATTTTTTAGCTCTTTGAAGTTTACAAAGAACTCTCCTCAGAGAAGTCCTATGTCAGTAAGTATTCCTTTATAGATGCAGAAACTGAGGCTCTGATAGGCTGTTACTTGCTCATGACTGCACAGCTGGTAACAGTTTGAAGTGAAATTATAACCTAGTCCCCTGACTCCTCTTTCCACTAAATCTTGTTTGTTCATCATCACTTACAAAGAATTGTCCTGAGAACTGAATCCTTTCAGCTCTGTGACTCTCCATGAAGTCCCACTGCCCTGATTGGGGAGCACCTCAACTGGCCCACAATTTCACGATGGTCACAGGTTATATGTCACTTACCAATTATGTTCTCACTTATCATTTTGTCATAATACACTTGTCCTCCTTCCTCTGCTTTCCATTTCTCTATCCATAATCAAATCAATGTCATCATAAATCCTAGAGAGGCTAATGTCAAACTGTTCCCATATATCTCCAATCATCTTCCCTGTAATTTTCCAAATCAAAGTAATTCTACCTACTCACCACTTTCCTATGTGTATGTATTTTCTTATCCTATTAGAATGTAAGTTCCTTGAGGGAAGTCTATCCATAGTGTTCAGTCAAGAGTAAACATGAAATAAATGTTTTAATTCATTAATCTGCTTATTGATAGCTATAAAATGCCTCTATGCATTTTTTCTTTTTAGTAACAGAGAAAGTAAAACAAGTAAATAGATGCTATGCTTCTTTCCACAGGTGTTAATTCTATAGCATGCTCACCTGGGTTTCAGTATCCAGGAGAAAGTTACCTATAACTACATTGCTGTTGTTTTGTTGTTTTCAAGGAAAAAGAACATGAAGACAAGAAGCCTATTAGCATGAATCCAGATTGCAAGATTTATTTCATAAGAATCCTCAGGGTCAATTAATGGATGTATGTGATAGTAAGGAGACATATTCAAAATAAAGTATGGACCAGACCTGACGTGGAATGAAAAAGTAGTAGAAATTAGGAGTCAGTTGGGGTATCCAGTACAGCCAAAGGGAGATCATTTGAATTGAAGCACCATAACTGCATTTCTCTGGGTTTCTGACTGCCTTTCAAATCTACAGAAAGCTTTCTTTGGTCTAGATGGGAGGATCAGATTTGATCTGAGCACTTTGATATACTCTACTTTTATTTCCTTTCCTACTGTTATGATTAAAGAATTATTACAGTTATTCTCATACTTTTGCATATGACATTAATTAAAAGTCAGCAGTGGCAGAGGAACTGGGGCTATGCTTTTTCTAGTGATATGGTGGGCTAAAAATCTGACTATATAAATCCATCCTAAACTCTCAATCTGATTAAATCAGTGGTACTGCCCTAAGATCAAGGAGTGGAACAACTTGTTCTTTGAAAGCTAGAGAGACTCTGAAGTTGCCCTGGAGCACCCTTTGGCCTGTGATGGAACCCATCACCATCAGAATAAGCAATCATCTGATAGACCTTATTGCTGAACTTAATCAGGTTTGGTCAGAGCTCCCCAACATCTCTTTGAGGTAGGTAATAAAAGTTTTATGATGCTCATTTTGTGGGGTGAGCAGACTGACACTCTAATGGTCATACAACTAGTAAATAGTAAGCTGGGACTCAGCTCTTGCTCTCCTAACTTTGAGTCCAGTATTTTTTAGTTTATGTTGGCATTTCTCTTTTTGCACCATACTGGGTTGATACTAAAATAGTTATCAAATGATATAACAGATTCTCCAGTAAGCCTCAGCCTACAGCAGCGGTTCTCAACCTGTGGGCTGTGACCCCTTTGGAGGTCGAACAACCTTTTCACAGGGGTCTCCTAAGACCATCAGAAAACACATTTCCAGTGGTTCTAGGAACCGAGACACAGCTCCTCTATCCGTCTCCAGGCAGATATGCCCACATATGATATGCCCACATGCAGATATGCCCACATACGAGTATTAAAGGGTCATGGCACTAGGAAGGTTGAGAACCACTGGCCTAGAGGATGAAGAAACTCAAAAATGATAGAGAAAAACTTAAACAAGCTAGACTTTATGTTCCTTGTGTACTCTAGTCTATCAGATCAAATTTTGCACAGACAACTTGGAAACCTAGGACATTGTCTGGTCAGTGGCAGAGACTCTCTGTATCTCTTCCAGAAAAGCATGCATGGGTCTCTTGGAGGATCTCCTCCAAGAAAGCAATCCATAACAAATGTGATAAGCATCATAGAATCCCTTTTACGTATAAATCACTCAAAAGCTCATCAGCCACCATTACCACCCTCAATTGATATTATTGGGATACATTACGTCCTCACTTAAAATCTTACCTCCCGGGGCGGCTTGGTGGCACAGTGAATAGAGCACCGGCCCTGGAGTCAGGAGGACCTGAGTTCAAATTCAGTCTCAGACACTTAACACTTACCAGCCGTGTGACCTTGGGCAAGTCACTTAGCCCCAATTGCCCTGTCTTCCCCCCTACAAAAAAAAGATCTCACTTCCCACGAGGAGCCTTTTTTTAATCCCTCCAATTGTTAGTGTTTCCCCCCTAGGCTTATCTCCAGTTCACCCTCTATGTATCTCATATGAACCTGCATGTTATTTGAATATTATCTCCTTCATTAGGCTAAGCTCCTTAAGATCAGAGTACTTGTTTTTTTTGTCTTCTTCGTTTCTATACTGTTTTGCACAGTGTCTGGCATAGATAGATAGATAGATAAATAGATAGATAAATAGATAGATAGATATAGATACATACCTATATATGGAACACTTAATAAATTATGATTGACTTGATATATTTAAAATGTTTTGCAAACATAAAGATTTATGTAAATATTAATTATTATTGTAGCAAAGGGAATTGTTATTGTCCTTATTCCTTTCTTTCACCTAATAAACAAGGAAAATCACGGGCAATAATATTTCTTATATGCATATATACACATGTGTGTATACATATGTGCTTTTACATGTATATACACATGTATCTGATACCCATCCTGTGTATATGTATGGATCATATTCCAAAAGTCTTAGTTCAATTTTAAGGTTTCAATCTTATGGCTTAACACCAAAAATAGTTGAATAACTCTCTTCATTAAGACATCTGAGATATCCTATATTTATATACATGCAACATACATATATACATGTGACACACTCATGGCATATATGTGTCAATATGTTTATGATAGGAATTTGGAGTAGGCCTCACTTATTTACCCAAGGACTACATATTTCCTCCCCTGAGGAGCCTGAATTCACTAATATCATCTTCTTTCCAATGGATGAGACTAAGAGTTTTTTTTTGATTCAAAGTTTAAACTACTTTGTGGGTCATTTGATTGTCTAGTCTGGTAAGTGGTACCCTGACTTCTTGTATTTACATCCTTTTATCCTAAACTCCTTATATTCTCTGTAGTTTTTTCTTTCCCTAGTATTCTTTCCATGTCATTAAAAAAATAAGATTTTTTGTTCTCCAATACCTCCTTAGTCTGGAATTCAAAAAGACTGCCTGGCATGTGCTTACATGTTGAGGAAATGTACAATAGAGTATATACATAAGAATATTTTTTTTAAATTCATGCTTCGCCACTGTATCCTCATTAAAATTCAGATTGTAATTCACACTAATCAAATCTGCACCTTAGTGATTAAAAACAACATGTTCCCTAAATGATAAGGGGAAGAAATAAAATAATGATGCCCTTCTTGCTAGAATTTCATTTCATGCTTCTCAAGATAAAAAATATAGCTCTAATGTGCTGAAAGTTGCAAGAACTCAACAATTTCATTTAGAAAATCTCTAGTTAAACAGCTATTGTAGTAAATATTTCTCTTCACTGATATTGTCAGCCCTTCAAATCAGCCAAATGAATAACATTGCCAACATTTTGTCTCAAAATTATTTTAATTTTTAACAAAACCCAGGCACCACTGACATCTAGGTATATTAAGGGACCCTTGATCCTTTCTCTCTTTAATTTTGCAAAGAAGGAAAAATTCTTACTTCTGATCCTTGAAAATAGGTTGTGGGGGGGGGAGGGGTAGAGAATAGGCAAAAATGGCAGGGGAGGGGGTATTACATGATTTATTAACTGAAAAATCTCTTTATGTACAGCAACACCTCCATCTGGTGGAATTTTTAGGTTATTGCTATTTACGGCTTAAAGGCAGGTACGCCCAGTATTGTTCTTTCACAACAAGTGACAAAAATGAATTGCAAAGTTCTAGAAAAGACTCATATCGAGATTTTTAAAATTACTATATAAATATATAAATACATACACACAAACACACATACATAAACATATATATTTATACGTGTATATGTGCATATATATGTATATATAGATATAAAAATAAATGTGTTTCTATTTCCTAGAATTAGATATTTATTAGTCCTTTGTTTTCTGTTTGCTTTTTTTTCCTACTCACACTTTTAATGCAAATAATACAAGAATAAATGCTAAAAAAAAAAAAACTTATTGCAAAGTTACTGATTCTCTCAATACCAACCAGTTAACATTATATTTATACAGATTTTAATGTAAAAATTTTGCCCAATGTAGTCTCATGTATTCTTTAATGGAACTGGGTTTGAAATATCCTATTAAGGAAAAAGAAAGAATCTACTACGAATCAAATTGTATCAGGAGAAAACACCATATACAGTTTACCAACCTGGTAAGATTAAGAATTTCTTAGCATATTGATGAGAACTGTTCAAGTCTACAATTCAAAGAAGTCATGGGCTAGGCCCTGACAAGAAGCAAACGCCAGCCCAACCAAATGTCTGCTGAAGTAGGCCCTCAGCAAGCAGCAAGTCTTTCAAAGTACAAATGCTAGCAGGAAGAGAGAGGAATGTTCCAAAAGCTCAACTGTAGGACAAATATAGTTGTAAGTTAAAAATCAGGAATGTAGATGGGCATAACCACTCTATATCAAATGTAATGGCCTTGATTAACTTGCCCAACCCAGTATTATAAGACACAACCCAGAGGAATCCTTATCTTCAACGGATCATTTCAATCTGTATTAGATCCTTCACATAGGTTAGAGAATTTTCGAGATCAATTGGACATCAGAGATCATCTAATTCAATCTGTTCATTTAACAGATAATGAAACAGAGTCCCAGAGAGGAAGAAGACTTGTCTAAGGTCACACATTGAGTGTGGTACAGCAAGAACTCAAACATAGTTTCTCTGACATCTTTTTGACCTGGAGTTAATCAAATAACAACCATTGATTAAACTCTTGCAATGCACCAGACACTGTGCAAAGCCCTGGGGATTCAAATACACTGAATGAAACATTCCTATTCATAAGGAGTTGACATTCTAAGGAGGCAGGCAACAGAAATATATATACACACATATATAGGTATATATGTGTGTGTATGTATATATGTATATGTATAGACATATACAATCCTTTAACACATATGTAAATATGCATCTGTATGACACATATATAAAATATACCATATTTTACCTCATAATTTTCACAGATTTTATGACAAAAATTTTTGCAAAAAGTTGGGTGTGACCCTTATGTGAAGTGTTAAAAAAAAAATACACCTGTATTACTTAAAAATCATTTATTACTCAACTGTCTTTGGTGCAAGATTAGGATGCATGGAATATTCATGAATATATGTTAAAATTGAATACTGACAAATAGCTTGTGCTGAGAATTTTAGGCTCACGACTCACAATGCGGGAGAGATAAATGTATATCCATATGCCACTGGTAAACACATTGCTGCTCTGTTTGCCACTTAAGCACTGTGATGAACAGAATTATACCACGCAATGATTACACAATGAAAGGTTATAAACCAATTTGTGCACTGAAAAAACAGAGAGCAACAATTATATGGTGAAATACAGTAACACAAAGTAATTAAATGTAAGGTGGCTTGGCAAGAGTACATTAGCAGGAGATGAGAAAGAAAAACTTTCTTGTAGAAGGTGGTGCTTGAATTGAATCTTGAATGTAAAATACATCTTCTGGAGTAGAAGTAAGGCGAGAATATAGTGTACATAAGGTGGAAGGGAAGGTTGTGGGGGATGGTCAACTGACCAATGCAAAGCAATGAAGATGGGACAGAGAACATCATGTTTAAGGAACAGTCAGCACGAGTATGGGCAGGGGAGAGATGTTCAATGCACCTGAAAAGGTAGATCAGGGGCCAGGTTGTGAAGGGTTTGGAAAGATAAACAGGAGATAATAAAGGCAATAGGAAGTCACTGAAGTTGATTGAATAGTGGAATGATAGGTGTACTTAAGCACAATTGTTTTGGGGGCAGTTTATTGCATAGACTTGAGTGTGACAGAGGTCACAGGGAGGGTGACATTTTTCAACTAGGAAGTTTTTGCAATAAGGAAGGTGAAAGTTGATGAGGACCTGAACCATTGGTGGTTATCATGTGAGTAGAGAGAAGTCAATAGGGAAAATTCTGGGGAGGTAGAAAGTATCTTCCCAGGGTTCTTTCCAAAATGCCATTGTACTTCCCTTTCCTAGTTTTGAATATGCTCTGTGACAACCTCATATTCTCTTTATACTGTGATTTGTGTGGTTTTTACTGAGCCCCAGGGGCTTTGGAGAAAATCTGAAAAAAAGGTGGATAAGGAAGCAATATTCTACTAGGAAAAAATGCTGATTCCAACTGCAGGTGGTCTACCTTCAGATGAATGTCATGGGACTTAGAAGAAAACACATCTAAAACTGAGCTCAGTGTTTCCCCCCACCCCAAACTTGACCCTCTTTCTGACTTTTCTTTTTTCTCTCTGGCAAAGTTTTTGTCACATGGACTTAAAATCTCAGTTGCATCTTATACTTAACTCCTCCTTACTCCTCACGTCTAATAAGTTGATAAGTTCTAACAGTTATGGGGACATTACCCCATGGTATATTGTAAATTGTTGAACTGGGAGTCAGAAGATCTGAATTCAAACTCTAACTTTTACCTAGTGATCTTAGGGAAATCTCTTGACCTCCTTGAAACTCAACTTATTCATTATTAAAATTAGGATAACAATACATCTACCAGGTATGAAGATAAATACCTGTATTCCTAGCTACCTGAATGCCTGAAGCTGGACAGTGACTTGAGCCTATGAATTATGAAGTACATTGGTCTCTGCTGATTCGATGCCCAGACTAACTTTGGCATCACTATGGTGAGCCTCTGGGAGCAGGAAGCCATCAACTTAGCTAAAGAAGGAGCAAAACAAAAGAGGTTAAAAACAGAGTAGGGTCAATGCTCTTCTGAAGATCAGTATGGTTTCTGACTTGTAAGTAGTCCCTGCTCTTCCACTCAGAGTGTGATGAGGAAAACCAATCTTAAAAATGAATAAATATATATGTATATATTTAAAAAATAATAATGCTTACCTTGACCTTCTTTGTTATGGGGTAAGGTAAGCATTGTTAATAAAGCATTCTTTGTTATGCTGTTGAAGGAAATAAGCTTTGTGCTCCTTAACTTATTATATAAATGTGAGCTGTTATTATTTGGCCTATGAATTTGGAGTCAGAGCCTCTGGTTTTGAATCCCAGTTCTGCCACTTAATATCACTGTAGAAACTCCCTTAACCTCTCTGGGCCTCAGATTCCTCATCTATAAAATTAGTGATGGGGTTGGGGGGGCAGGGAATCTAACTCTAAATCTATGATCCTAAATCTATGACTTCCTGCAATTCTCTATACCCCATTCTCATCCCCACCCCCAATGCACTCTTGCCCCTTCCAGACACACACACATACATACACACACACACACACACGCACACAAGCACACACACACACATACACAAAAACACACACTATGCTAAGTCAGGGCCTGAATACCTTTCATATCATGATTCTAATAGTTTTCTAACTGATTTCTCTGCCTTCAGTCTCTCAACATGTCTCCATCCTAACCATCACTGCCAGGTAACTTTCCTAAGCTAGAATTCAGATAATGTATAATTTTTTTGGAGTTGAGTCCATCAGCAAGTATCAACTTAAGTGGTTAACAGAACTTGGGGTTCTAGTGCTTCAGTGTTCTCTCTAACGAGAGGCAGTATCACAGTTTCTGACTTAAAACTGGCAACTGGTGGAGAGTAAGGATTCAAGAGAAACTGGTTGCTATACTAACACATGCAAATATATAGTAAAACAGGATATTTACCCCTTTTCAACATACCAGCTTCTTTGTTTTTTACTACTTTGCGGGCATTTAAATATGGCACAGAAAGGATTCTTACTTTACTTCCATCAAAGTTTGAGTCCCAAGCATCTCCAGGGCCTGGGAGGAGACTTGAATCCTATACAGTCATGCCAGCAGGACACAATCTCTGGTGGATTCCTCCAAACTAGAAAGGCTTTGAAAGAAAGCCTGATGGCAGATGTTTATTATCCAAGGACAAGTCTAGTTGCATTTGCAGAAATTTATCACCTGAAGGTATGCCACCAAGTTAAGATCCCTTTCAGACACAGCAATGAAGATGCCAAGCACTATGCAAAGAAAATGCAAAGAAAAGCAAAAGAAGATCACTGCTTTCAAGGAACTCAGGGTCCAACAGGGAAGACAAGTATGTACTCCTATATAAAGGAGAAGTCAGAAATAATAAACAGAGGAAAGGGATTAGAAACAAGGATCTTCACACAGATTGGGTTTAGAGGATGAGAGACAATGAGAAGTTGATGATGATACTCAAACTGTGAGCCCTAGGTAACTGGGAAGATGATGGTACTTTCAGTCCCAATTAGGAAATTAGGAAGAGAAGAAGTGTTCGAAAGGAAAGATAAAGAGTTCAGTTGGGGACATATTGAGTGTAAAATGTCTATGGACATCTAATTCAAGATGTCCAATAGGCAGCTGGAGATTCAAGTTTGGAGGTCAGTAGAGAGATTAAGGTTAGATGAGTAGATTTGAGTATAATGATTGTAGAGATGGTAATTGAACCTATGTTGGAGCTGATGAGATCCTCAAGTAAAATAATATAGAGGAAGAAGAGAAAATAGCCCAGGACAGAACCCTGTCAGATGTCCATGGTTGGCAGACATGGCCTAGATGAAAATCCAGCAAAGGAGACTGAAAAGGAGTCATCAGATAAGTGGGAAGAGAATCAGGAGACAGTAGTGTCATGAAAATCTAGAGAGAAGAGAATATCAAAGAGAAAAAGATGATCAACAGTGTCAATAGCTATAGAGAGGTTAAGAAGGATGAAGATTGAGAAGAGGCCATCATATTTTGCACTTAAGAAGTCATTAGTAACTTTGGAAAGAATAGTTTTAGCTGAATGATGAGGTCAAAAGCCAGCCTGCAGAGCATTAAGAAGAGAGAGTAAAAAGCAAGTGGAAAGGGAGGCCAAGGAGACTATGCCATCAGGAGGGAGCCAAGTTTCAGTAATAGCTAGTAGATAGCAGTAGTAGAGGAAAAGATTTAGGATGAAGGGAAGTTTATTGCCTATGGAACAGGTATTACACAGGGTATAGAGGGAGGGATGAGTATGCCCTAAAGCAGTGGTTCTCAACCTTCCTAATGCCATGACCCTTTAATATAGTTCCTCATGTTGTGGTGACCCCCAACCATAAAATTATTTTCGTTGTTACTTCATAACTGTAATTTTTCTACTGTTATGAATTGTAATGTAAATATCTGATATGCAGGATGTATTTTCATTGTTACAAACTGAACATAATCCACAGGTTGAGAACCCCTGCTCTAGGACCTAGAGTAAGTTCTTCTGCAGGGTTGGCTGAGAAGAACAAATAAGATTTTGGGTAGAGATGGATGGAGAATGGAGTTTGAATGATGATGTCTGGGGATTCAGAATCAATGGAATGGTGAGAGCATGATTAGGGGGTTTGTTAATCATTGAGGAGTGAGTTCAGGTAAGTGGAAATTAATCAGGTTTAAGTTTAATACATGAAAGAACTTTCTAATACATACAAGATAATGTTCAATAAACTGTTTTTGAATTTTGGGAACTCTTTTTCATTGGAAATATTCAAGCAGAGACTAGACAATAATCTCTAAAGGATATTACTAAGGGTATCACTTTATGGATCTTGGGCTAGACCCTATGGCTTCTAAATTCCTGTAAAATTATGAACCTCTTTGAAGCTACTGTTCTCTGCAATGGAGATGTATGAATAGTATTTAACTTCAATGAATAAATACTAACTTTTTTTCTAGATTTATAAAGCAAGAATTAAATAGCAATTTCTGAAATCAAGGTATTATCAAGTTGATTTGCTAAACTACAGAAAACAATTGAAATTACCCGTTCATTTGCCAGGACTTTATCTTAGAAAGGAAAGTATTTTAATAAAATGTTCCAGTACTTCTTGCTCATACTTTCAAAACCTCATCAAATAAGTCAAAGGTATTTATTAAAGTTCAATACATTGTCATTGTGCAGGCAGATTACAAACACCATGTTAATCTTTATTAAAAAGATTGTTCAGCATACCAAAAGATTGCTGCTATTCCAAAGTATTTCTCCCATTAATTGCATAATTAGTCTCAAATCTCAAGAGGAAATATTTTCCCTCAAGCTATGCATCAGCCTATGGCTTTCATTATTTCAATAGACATGTTGAACTCACATTGTACTTACTCCAACACCAGAGGCAAAGTAGAAATAATCATTTGATATGCCACCAGGTAAACATAATATGACTCCTTTCCTTTAGAAGACATCCACCAATAGTCTACTGTACTACTTAATTTTAAACACGTACACCTGATTATTTATTTATGAAGTGGAATCAAAATATATATTTAAAAGAGTTCTAGATAGGACACTACTGTACCTTTATAACCTTCAAAATAGTAAGAATCTATTTTTTTTAATGGGAGAAGACTAATTAAAAATGGCAACTTCCTTGGTTTAATAGGTAGCCTATGCTCTGTTGTGTTAAGGAGAGAGCCCTGACCTTGGCATCAGAAGGGTTAGAGTTTCAGCCTTGTCACTGGACAAGTCATTCACTTGAATCTCAGCCTCCTTAGCTAGAAAATAATGATTTTTGCTTCATTCATCATGGTTCAGTCATGAAAAAAAATGCATTTGCTTTGTAAGCACTATGTAAATGTGAGCTTTATAAGCTTCTTCATAAATGGATGTTAAGGTCATTTAAGTTTTCATGACAGACACTAATATGTAAATAACATTTTTCCAACAATATTTTGAGTATCAGCATCAAAGGAGGATTAAGATGGGCAGGTATGTATTCACCAAAGGTATTCACCAACACCATTCATCCAATCAATCAACATGCATTTAATTAGACAATTATTACATTCCAATGACTGTATTAGGTATTTTGGATACAAAGGCAAACAAAAACTCTGCCTCTGGGAGCTTAGGTTCATTAAGGATATGCTACCTGGTGTTCAAACAGAAGAAAAAATTCCTATAAATTAAGATCTATAAATGAGATTCTACCAATGTCTGAATTTGTAGATAATGGTATCGAGTCAAGTGAGTTCCTTGAGAGAAGGAATTACTTCTTTGTATGTGTGTATGTATGTGTATGTATGTGTATGTGTGTTTGTGTGTGTATTCTCCAGCATCTAGCACAGTGGTAACATAAAACAGGTGTTCAATAAATGATTTTTGATCCTTGTAACACAATGAGGCTGCCTCAAAGAGACCTATGACCCCTCGGAGATCAACCTAGCCAACTACCATGAAAAGACAGTGCAGATGAATAGCACACATCATCATCATCATCATAACATACAGCTTTTTATCAATATATAAAACATATTTAAGGTTCAAAATGTGATTTACATATGCTATCTAATTTGATACTAGCAGCCACCCTATGAAGTAGGTTTTAACTCATACATTTTATTATTACACCTATTTTACAGATATAAAAAAAACTGAAGCTGATAGCAGGTTTCTGAGTCTGGCTTCCATTTCAGGTCTTCTTGACTCTGAGACTGACACTTTATTCACTATTCCACCTCACTGTTTCATATTGTTTAGATATTCAATTGGATGGGCATTTGATTTAGCAAGTCCACCGGTATGAGTATCTTAGACATTGAAGATGCAAAATGAACTGAAATGAATAGGAGACTTAATTGGATCACATCTAGAAAACTGTTTAGTACTTTTAAGAATTCTCAGCTGTTCATTGATTTTTTTGCTTTTTGGAGGTGGGGAGGCAGGGCAATTTGGGGTTAAGTGACTGGCCCAAGGTCACATGGCTAGTAAGTGTTAAGTGTCTGAGGCCAGATTTGAACTCAGGTCCTCCTGACTCCAGGGCTGGTGCTCTATTCACTGCTCCACCTAGCCATTCTTTTTCAGTGATATTTAAAAAAAAAAAATTAAATATTGTGTTTATACTGAACAGCTGTGAATCATGGGACACAATAATTACAGAGGAAAAAATTCTAAGTGATTCAAATGGAAATGGAAATATCAATTATATTTTGGATTCAGCCTATTACCAACAACGCCATACAGGTCTCATCTCATCCAGTCTACTCTCCCTAGGACTTCCACATACACATTTTAAAAATGAGGAAATTAGGCACCAGGCCTGGCTGGCGGTGGGGGAGTCAAATGACTATCCAAGATCACAGAGATACTAAGTGTCAAAAGTAGAATTTGAGCCCATGTCCTCTGTCTTCAGAGCCAATGTTCTTAGTGTGCCTTTGATGAGATAATTAGAAAACATATTATCAAGGATATGTGTGAAAAAAAATGTGGACAAGTCATGTAGAGACAGTGAAAGATAACAAACAGCTCAACTGCTTCATCTACATATACAGAATCACAAAAAGACCCAGAGTAAGGTTTCTAGTGCTTTGAGTAGATGTATTATGGAGGAGACACTCTCTTATCCACAGAAATGGATAAAAATAATTAGATGCAATTTGGATGAGTTGTAATCTACACTCACGAAGGGAATGAAATACATCAGTGAGGTCACAGATGCATTGAAATTTTGAACTATGAGTCTCTGTTAGTTGCCAAAAGGCTACTGCCTAACTGACATCTGCCTAACTCTAAACTAATGATCATGGGATCTCTGTATCTTATTCTCATAGTAGACTGAAAACTCAATGACACAAAATGTTATTACACAAAATTTGTATCTCACCCAAGTACCTACAAGTGTTCTGCAATACAGGTGCTTAATACAATTCTGTCAGATGATGTTGTAATCAATTGTGTAGGTAAATGAAAAAAAAATATTTTGCTTTAAATTCTCAAGGATACATATGAGAAGTGGAATTAAGGGTGCAGTGAAGACAATATTTTGCCAAGCTCTTCCACAATACTCTCTCCATATCAACCTAAAAAATATGTCAAATTGAATTCTGGGAAGAAGAGATAATTTAAAAAATTTTTTCTAGCCCAGGGGAGTTTAGGAAGACAGAAAGAGAGGTCTACTGGCTGTGAATATGATACAGCAGGAGCAGCACTAGGTGTGGTCTGTGGCAGTGGCACCAGGAGAAGCCCAGAATGCAGGAGTCATAAGGGCACTGAATATCTGGTTAGAAAGAAATCTTAGAGGACTTCTATATCAGTGCTGATATAGGAATTGGTGTCTAATGGCAGCTGTGTCACCCATTACATGGGTTTCAGGTCACAGTTCCAGGGTAGGGAGAGGAGTAGTTACACTCATGATGGAGCAGGGGCCATATTTGGGAAGACCAGAACACAGACCAGGAAGGCAATGACCACCTATCTCTGTAAATTATAATACATTGGAACACCAAAAACTTACAGTCCCAACTCAACCCCAAGCTGTGAAAGTAGCAGAAAAACATAAAAAAGAAAAGCTCAAGCCAGTCATCTCTCATCACCCTCAAAGGTGGGCAAAGCCAAACACTTACATAAAGAAGTAGACTAAGAAAAAATTAGCAAGCAAGGAAAGAACCTGACCAGAAAGAGCTACTGTGGTGACAGGGAAGCTCAAAACATAAATACAGGAAGAAAAAAAAAACTGAGCTGAAAAAAATCTACAAAGCCTCAAAGAAAAATGCAGACTGGACACAAGACCAACAAGAATTCTTAGAATAGGTTGTTCTTTTTTTTTTTTAAAGAAGAAAAAATGATTTTAAAAAAACAAGAGAAGTTGAGGAAAATGGAAAATGAAAGGAGAAAGGGAATTAGCCCTTTGTTAAAAGATACTGAAGAAAAGAACTTAAAAATAAGAAATGAGTGGCAAAAAGAGATATAAATATATTTTCTGAAGAAAATAAGTCCAAAAAAATTAGAATTTGTCAAGTAGAAGCTAATGACTCCATGAGACATCTAAAAAGTTCAAAGATTGAAAAAATAGAAGAAAACGTGAGACATTCCATAAGAAAAATTACTGATCAAGAAAATACATAGAGGATAGATCATTTAAGAATTAAACTCTCTAGGTAAGAGATGCTTGACCTTATACCATTGACCACTGCAACAAGAAGTGTTTGGATGCCTCCTTAGAATAATGTTTTTAAAGGAATAAAATAAAATACATAAAATTACAAAGGAAACAAAAAGTTAGGGAATATAAAGATGGATTTTCCCTTTTCAAATTCATGGAATCCCTGAAATTTATCTATGGATGCCCTGAAGAGGATTCCTAGGTTAATTCCTGTGCTAAGTCATCTTCTGTAGTGAACATGATTTTTTTGTTCTTTAATTCTTCACATGTATATGTCCAATCTGTTGCCAAGTCCTGTCAATTTGAACATCCCTCATGTATCTCCCTTTCTGTCCTCTAACACTGCTACCACTGTAACACCGACCCTCATCACTTCAGACCTAGACTGTTGAAGTGGCCTGCTGGTCAGCTCCCTTTCCAACTCTCTCTCCATTCCAATCCATCCTTTATCAGTTGTCAATCTGATCTTCCTAAAAGCACAAGTCTGATCATGTCACCCACCTACTCAATAAACTCCAGGTATTCCCTATCACCTCTAGGATCACTAAAAACATCCTTTGTCTTTAAAGGTCTCTCCTAATTTTGTTTCACCCTGCTTTTCAGCCTTCTTACACTTTACTCCCTCCCACATACTTTGAGATTCAACATTGACCCCCTTACTGTTCCTTGCACAGGACATGCTATCTCCCTACTGCAGACATTTTCACTGACTGATCTGCATGCCTGAAATTTCTCCCTCCTTCCCTCTCAGCTAAAGTCTCATCTTCTGTAAGAAGACTTTTAGAGCTAATCTTGTATCTCAATGCCTTCCCTGTATAAATTATTCCCAGTTTACCCCACAGATAGCTTGTGGATACTTAGCTGTTTTTTTTAACGTTGTCTTCCCCATTAGACTATGAGCACCTTGAGAGCAGGGACTATCTTTTGTCCTTCTTTGTATTCCCAATATTTAGCACAGTTCCTGATACACAGGAGGTACTTAATAAAGGCTTTTTGACTGACTGAATGATATTAATGCGTGGTTATGGATTTGAGGAGAAATAAGCTGTGAGAACAGTGAATAATAATAAATGAAAATAAATTGGAAAAGGGTAAGTGACATATATTCACATATATTTCCTATAAAGGACCCATCTTCTACATTGTCCATTGTAGCTAATCTTAAAATTATTCAATGTAGATTCAAATTTGTGAAGATAACATTAATTAAGTTCAACACATTTCTTTGGTACCTACTATATGGCAAGTACAATGAGCAGGTTGTATAATAAAAGGGAGTAGCAAAAATATTCACTAAGACAAGAATTAAAAAAAAAGAATTAAAATGGAACATGAGGAAATAAATCTTCAACTTATGGTCATAAATCATCGACATTATAGTAATAAATTACCTGCATGAGGAAATCACCCCCAAAGAGCACATTATCCCCTTCTGAGCTGGAGTGGCAGTGACTGAATACCCAGTACCTGAAGGACAGAATTTTATTGAGTAATGCTCTTAATAATATATTGACAAACTAAACTAGTTTCCCCAGATCAGCTTTTAAAAACAAAGCAAAATGATTTAAAAAGCAATATTAAAAAGGAAGGTGTGTGAATTCCCAAATTGATATCAACTTCAATTCTAAGTTTGTACAATAACTCTGATCCAACCTTTTACATGATTAGAAGCCTCTTTGACTGATTTGCAATCATGTTATCCCTAGCTGCCATCATATTCTAGACATTCATGAAAATCTTTCAACTTCATTTAATTTTCTTTTACTCCAAAGACGTTCTGCAATTCAATTTAAGTATGTCCTGCAATCTTATAGCTGTAGTAGAAAGGGGCTAACACAGTTATGATTTTTAAAACAAGATAGATAAAGAACTTCATCTAATTGTTTCTATCTTCTCCATTTCAACATTACAGATACATGGCATTTTGAAGCAGACATTTAGAGATATTGTTACTGTATTTATTTCACAGACAACAGAAACAAGAGTTGTCAGATAGATCTTAGGCCACCAGAAGTAACCGATTTTCTTTTGTGTTTTCAATTCATATATAAAATATAAATTGTTTAAGATTTCTAAGTCCTTCCACCAGCTCTTCAAAAATAAAAGGAGATTAGACATAACATTTCCCATTCCTCTTAAATAAAGTGCATATGTAGTGCAAAAATAGTGTATATGTAGTGTTGTTCAACTGTTCCACTTATATATGACTCTTTGTGACCTCACTCAGGGTTTTCTTAGCAAACGTACTGGAGTGGTTTGCCATTCCCTTCTCCAATTCATTTTACAGATGAGGAATTGAGGCAAACAGGCTTAAGTGACTTGCCCAGGGTTACACATCTAGGAGGTATATGAGGCCAGACTTGAATTCAGGAAGATATAACCTCTAGACTGGGGTTCTGGGTTCTATAGACTGTGCCACCTACCTATCCCAAAGGGAGGGTATATAATAGATGATTAACAAAAAAAAATAGTTTATACCGAATTCAAATAGATTCCCATGTTTTTAGGCTTTTATGTTTCTAATGCCTCTTTAATATTTAAATTTTGTGGATTTTGTTGTCAAACCAATATAGTTTTCTGTAGGCTAATGAAATAAAACTTTGTAATACATACTCAAGTTTACATGGAGAACTGTGTGGTTAATTCAGCATTTATCATACTAAAGGGATAGATGTAACCTATCCAACAGTGATGCAGTGGGAAATACTGGATTTAGAATCATAAAAACTGTATGTGAATCCCACATCTACTCTCTACTACCTTTGTGACCTAGTAAGTCCCTTTGCTTTCCTAGGATTCCCTTACTAACTCTGTAAAACAAGGAAGGAATTGGACTAGATGACCTCTTCAATCTCTAAAACTATTGTCCTGGTTGAAGAACCACTGAAGACCTTAGTCCACGTTCCATCCCAATTTTTTAACTACCTGATCACCTTGGATGTTTCATTTAGCATTCTTGTACCTGTTTCTTTATCTATAGAATGAATCAGTTGCACAAGATTATCTCTGGGGCACCTTCCAGTTTCTGAATCTATGATCCTATAAACTACTAATGAATTTCATCATTTTATAGTTACATTGAAAATATAGAATTTCCGAAATAAAACAAGACAATTTTAAGCTTTTAAAACAAAACAGTGCTTTCAGCTCTCTCCTAATGCATCATAAGTTGTGATGTCATTAACTGCATTCAAAGAGGGAAAAATGGCTAGCAGTCAGAGACTTTTCAACTCAACCATACCATAAAAATTTAAACCACTGAAATCTCTAAGTTTTATCACTCTCAGTAAAAACATTAATTGGGCTATACAGAAAATTGATCAGAATGATGAATAAACCAGAGAAAGACCATAGTACAATTAGATAACTATCAGTTTGCAAGAACATTACAGTTATAGTCCAGAGAAAGATACTTTTCATTGTTAAGTCTTCCTTTAAAAGTCTATAAATTTCTCATTTAATCACAGCCCTGATACTAACTAAGGTTTTGTGTTTTTTTTTTTTAGTTTAAAAACTTTACCATCTTTCTGGAGATTATAAAATATGTAACCCCTGATTAGATTATTTCTTCCCCAAATTATCAATTAACAGTTAAAAAAATAACATTGGGGCTGGTGCAGTCAAGATTCTATAACTTTTTTTAAAACTCATTGAATTCTCCTCAGGATCATAGCCTGGTGTTTCATCATTGGCCAAATTCTGTTTCTAGCCTTGTTGGCATTTACTTAATACACAAATCAGTAAGTATCTAAGACTTGACAACCAATTTTAAATAATCTCACATCAGATAGTGGTTAAAACTTTTCAGATAATTATAAATAGGAAAGAGGCTTAGAGACCATTAAGTATCATTACGTCATTTTAAAGGTAGAGAAACTGAGGCCCAAAGGAATGAAATAATTTTCAAATAATACACAGCTACCTAGGACTTAAATCTATGTCCTTTGGCACCCAGTTCAGTATTCTTTCCACTATAGCACACACATTTTAAATAAGCAGAAATTACAAATAACATGTGGCAGATATCTGAGGAAGAATATTTTACAATCATCCCTAGGAAAAGAAAAGTCTTCCAATAAACAGTTATTATTCTCATTCACAACATATAATATTTTCTGGTTTGCAAATCATTTGTTCACCAAAAAAAAAAAAAAAAAGGGAGGTGAGCTGTGCAAGCATCAATATCATTTTAGAACTGAGAAAATCAATGCTAAAAATATTGATATTTACCCAGGGTCATTTTGCTACTAAGTGAAAAGGGGTGATGTAAATAGCATAATACTAGACACAGAATAACCTATCTGGTCAACAGTTATAGTAAATTGACATTTATTAATCACCTACTCTCCACTACAAAGGCACTTTGCTAAATGATACATATAAGAAAAAATAAAGAATCTGTCTTCAAGGAGCTTTCAATCTAATGGGGGAAGACAATGCACAAAAGAAAATGAAAAGGCAAGGAAGTATGGATTTCTGGAAAAAGATACACAACTTGGGGGTAGGGGTCATGATGGAGAAGTCAGATGTCCCACAGTAGTGCAGCCAGGTGAAAAGTAAGATGTTCAGAGCTGAACTCCCTGCTT
Organism: Pseudochirops corinnae; assembly: GCA_028646515.1. Lineage (NCBI taxonomy): Eukaryota > Metazoa > Chordata > Mammalia > Diprotodontia > Pseudocheiridae > Pseudochirops > Pseudochirops corinnae. Next base: position 108,629,463 of record CM053592.1, on the reverse strand, counting down.
AAATGCAGGTTTGGAGGTTCATGGCTCCACACCTCATTCAGAGGTTAGTGATGAGATGTAAGTGAAAGAGGGCAGTGCAAAGTCACCAGCCTCACTTAAATCTAATTCACTTGCATGTCATGGCATCCTCTCTTTGATGCCACGGTTCTCTTTCAGAACAAAGGACAAACAACCTCTGTGAGGAATAGTAGGAACTTCCCCCTAGGGGACTCAACTAGAGCTGGTCGGTTGGACAACACAGGCCTCATCTCACAGGCATCCTCTGCCTCTTGTCTCAGTCAAACTGAGATCTGTTAAAGACTTGCTTAAAAAGACTGCGGTCTCCCACTGCATCCAAGGACATCTCCAGTCATCTTGATTTATATCCTTCCACTGGACCCAGATGGTTCTGAAGAAGAAAGTGAGGGTGGTAATTTTGCACAGCCCTCCCTCACTTAAATCCAATTCACTTGCATGTCATGGCATCATCTCCCTGATGTCGTAGTCCTCTTGGAGAAGGAAGGACAAATAATAAGTGATGAGATGAAGTACCTAGGTTGACAAGATCTGACAGGATGATGACTTTTTCCCAATAATGATTTATAAATATAATGTCTATACCTAATCCCAGTTATTAGATCTCTTGCTTATGATCCTTATGGGATCAAGTCAGATTGAAGAAGCTTCTATCTTTCCTAGGAACTAGTGTCATATCCATAATGATTCTCAAGGTAGGAAAGTGGCATAAGTTGCTTCTATTATCTCCTATATAACTTTCAACAAACTTCAAAAAGCTAGTAGGGGGCAGCTGTGTGTATGTGCGTGTGGGAAGGTGTTCTGTGTTTGAATTTGCAATGAAGCCCCCTAGAGAGATCTATTAACCATATGGATGCAAACAATTTTAACTCTATGACAACAGAAGTCACTCATTCCAAAAAGTATATCTCAGGGTAGCTACAAGATTCCTAAGATTACCTTGAATTCAATCTGTCCCTAGGATTATAGGTGCTGACAGCTAGCATCCAGGAGCAAAAATGAATGATAAAAACAAATGTAAATAAATGAGTTACAGTCGTCCTTAGGGTGACTGGTATGATAGCTGTCAAAGTAATAAATTTGTCCTAATGTACCAAATTCTTTCCCCCCACTTTACTAGCTATACAAATCTTTACTCTCCTCCTCTCCCAAGTAATTTCCTATAGTGGCAACAGGAATTCTCTTAACCAAATCCTCTTTTTAAAATTTTTTTAGAGATAAGCCATTGTGCTTTCTCCCCTAGAGCCCTCACAACACTCCTGGAGGTCAGATGGTCATAGGGATACAATGAAATTTTTTAAACTAGTCAACTGAAAATGAAGAGTGGGCATTTAGACTATTTTTGCACACTGTATACTATGTACTACTTCTACAGCTTACAATAAGCATCACTTAGTAGTACTTTTATAAAAAATCAAAGAACCATCAAAATTATTATTTTAAATCACACATGACTATCAGCTCAAAATCCTCATTATACTTTATGTTCAAGTATCATCTTGGTGTAATGGTAAGGGAATTTGAAGATCTTCCCTGCCCCTTAAAGGGTCTCAAGTGGAACCCAACTGAAGCGACTTGATTGGGAAGAGGCCTGTTTTTCAGGAAGGCTCACACCTTTTATTACTTTGTAATTAGGCAGTGGGTCACAAAGGTTGTGATATCCTCTGACCCTGAAGACGAGTAATATGGACTCTGAGGTGAGGTTTTGTTTTGGGGTTCACTTATGGGCAGAGTTGTGTGATTTGGTCAGATGAGTCTCTGGGTAGCTGTTGAGCTCCCCAGCTTTGAAAATCCAGATGTTGGTCCTTCTTTCTCTGGTAACTATGTATGTATGTGATGTTCAGACAACTAGAAGCCTTGTCTTTTGGTCTGTTGAATTGTGTTATTTTCTCTGGCTGTATTTTTTGTCTGATTATAATTTGTGTTTGTATTTTCTGAAGTTCTGGGTGCTGACTCTTCCCCCTGAACTAAGTGAATGATATATATGTTTCACTGAAGTAAGATTGTTAACCCATTGTGAGTTGCTTTCCTTTAGAAAAGCAGATCAAAGAACCTGTGCTAGCGGCCATCCTGGGTATGCTAGGGTGCTTGCTGTTATACTTGGTCTTTAGAAATAGAGGGTTTGTGTACACTGAATGCCAGAAAAGTGTGTTTTATCTATGCTCAATGAAATTTTTGAATAAATAATGTATCTAGTGTGCAAAGCTAATAGGAGTACAAATATCATTTTAATGGAAATATTTCCTAACTAAAAGAACCTTAATTTTGTTACTCAGTTCTTTAATACTTCAAAGATCTGTCATTTCATCAGTGTTGATATTCTTCTACTAAGGAGCAGATAACCTTCCCCACTCACACCTCAGTAGATGATTTTGTGAGTTGTTAGAGCCAAAATAAGTCATCATCTTTTGATAGTAAGCCTTTCCAAATTTAGTTAAGTCAAACATTTAAGAGCAGAGATATAAGCTGTGGCTAGGAACATCCATGCCAAAGTCACTTGTACCTGTCAGAAATTTCAATCTATTTTCTTTTTAAAAATTATTTTGCCAATTATATGTAGAAATAATTTTAACATTTTTCTAAAATTTTGAGTTCCAAATTCTCTTCTTCTTTTCCTTGCTCTCCCCCTCATTGAGAAGGCAAGCAATTTGATACAGGTTATACATATGCAGTCATGCAAAACATATTTCCATATTAGTTATGTAATAAAAAGAAGTGCAGACCAAAAAAAAAAAGAAAAAGAAAGAGAGCCCAAAAATATGCTTCTGTATGCATTCACATACCATCAGCTCTTTCTCTGGAGAGGGATAGGATTTTTCATCATAAGTCCAATTTCATTTTATTTTCATAACCTTTGAGAACTCAGAATATTCACCATAGTATGATGAGGCATCAGACCCTTAATAGTATTAGCAGTAGCTTGCTTTCTCTACTTAGGTATTTGATAAATGAGTTATGGGATCTTTTTGAACTGATTTATCATCTTGCATATTTCTATGATTTTCTATTTTTTCACTCTGAGTTTTAGAAAGCTTTGGTACTGGAGGATGAGAAGATATATATCTCCTTTCTCATATCTGAACTCAGATTCTGTTTTTATTCCCCCATAAACTCAATTCTTATTTATATATAGTAACACCTTAATTCTGCCTGACTGAGAAATATGGAGAAGAGAACAATATCTTATAGATGCCTAGATGTAAAAGCTATTGATTCAAACTACATCATCATTGGGGATGGTATGGGAGCCAAAGACAGGGCCATTTTATTCACAGAAGATAGAATGTCTACAGTACTAGATTGGGAATAGAAATGAGAGAAAAGAACAGGCAGAGAATATGGAAAAGTCACTGAGGAGAGAGTCACATGAAAAGGAGCAAGAGGAAGGATGAAGAATATGACCGAGAAGTAAACATAAGGTGATGAAAACTAAGCAGAAAAAAAGGAAAGACTAAGAAGTTGAAGTTTTAGAAAGAACTTAATGTGAGATGGTGTTCAAGGAGGACTGGGTTACAAAAATATAGGGAAGATGCTAAAGAAATATGGCTCTAATAAAAAATAAAAAAGACTGACCATACATGTTTTTTGCAGAAAGGGGGAAGGAGAGTGGAGAGAAAGGAAATAAAGGAAAGAAAAAGAAGAGAAAGAAAAGGATAGCATTCCTTGTGCAGTTTTTTTTTTCCAATATGGAAGCAACTACAGCTAAAGCAACTTCATAGCACTTGAAAAATAATGGCAAATTATTTATACAAAAACACAATTGAGAGAAAACTTTTAAATGTTATTCCTCTGAAACAGGCAAGCTCTGGTAGATTTACGTTTTAAATTAGGCATTTGATAGCTTAAAAAAAACAAAACAAATGACCCAGATATCCAATCGTTTCAGGCCTATCATTAACTCTATGAAAAGCAGGGCTCTCCTATTAGTTGATTTGTAATAAGCTTGCTTGCTTCCCATGGATCAGAGTCCCAGTTGAGCGCTGGATTATAAAAACACATATGGTGTCCTCAGTTCACCAACATTTCTGACTGGGAAAGGTTATGCTTGTAAGCCATCTTTTCAGTGTTACCAAAACTTTTTACCTTCAAAGATGTCAATGGAGTGAAAGAGCTGTGGGCAGTGGATAGTAGTTGGACCTACCCTGGAGTAAAGAAGGCCTGCATTCTACATACAACATTTGGTTAGAAGACCTCAGTTAAGTATAAAATCTCTCTGAGTCTGTTTCCTCATTTATAAAATAGAAACAAGAATACACAAACCATTTCCACCTCACAATGGTGTTATGAGGACTTAAATGAGACCACTTACTGTAGGAAAAGCACTTTCTGGACTTTCAAGTGCTTTGTATAAATAGTACTTATTATGATAACCTTTGTGCATCTCTGTTAACAATATTCTTCCACCATCTCACACTGTTTTCTGAGCAGAATCTATTCTATCTCTCCATCCACCCCCACATTCCCATCCAAATGAAGAACAGGTTTCTTTATAGAAAGACTTCATAACCCAAGTTGTTTCACTAATATCAGGAAGACACTTTTAATATTATCAAATGGCGTGGTTTCAAGGGCTGTTGTCAATTTGTTTTTTAAAACAAACACTCAGTAAAGATTTCCAGCATTTCCTGAAATTGTAAAGATTCATTCTGGAATGCATTTCTTTATCTGTCCTTTGAAAACAACATGAGGTGAGGTTTCACACATTTTGGTGGTGTATCACAATCACTATAAAATAAATCTCATCCAATAAAATATATTTATGGCATGCTAGTATAATTACATACTTAGAGGGCTCTGCTTGAATTCATTTTCAGGGAAACTTTGGAAATAGAAATAGCTAGGACTCACAACAGTAAAGCAGTAGTTGTGTAATAGACAAATTTTAAAAATGTTAATGAGACTGCAAGGAAGTGTTATGTAAGGGTAGATTAGGGAGAATGGAAAGGGAAACAAGCTCAGATTCACTCTCCAAGTCTCTGTTTTTTACAGGAAAAAAGGCAAAGAAAAATTCTGTCCCTCTCTATGTAGACCATCTTTGTCCTGTCTCAGAATGTATATAACACAGTATGACACCTACAGGGAAGAATGCTGTCTTGATATTATCCAATAAATTATTCACCATAATTTTTCCTTCAAAGTTCATTTTATTGACTTTCCCCAAGAGCGTCTATTATCCCCCAGAACTATCCTTAATTGTTTGTGAGGAATGATGATTGCTTTGCTATTGTTCCCATGTTATTGCAGGCATGCTAAGCTTCTATGGGCTTGAATTTTTGTAGCAATGTAAAATTACAAAAGGCAGAGTACATTATGAACTTCCAATCTCTCACCTCAAGTAATCTGGTAGACACTGAAGACTCAACAAGTCTTACATGATTAATCACCTTTAGCCTTTACATAAATAAAATGCAGTCAAGTAACATATTCACATTCAATCCAACATATTCAAATTACTCCTACCCTATATCTGGGATAAATGTACTTATGCCTGGAGATAAGAATTGTTGCAAAAGTTATACATTTGCAGAGAGAGTAGCCCAGAAAGTAGAGAAAAGACTTTTGGCATCAAAGACTGATCAGCAGCTATCCTAAATCTCCAGTGTGAAGTTTCTGCTTCCAGGGAAACAATCACCGTAGCAAAGAGAATGCTCACTTTATTTCCTGTACTGTGATACCATGCTGAAGCATAGAAGATCTAAGTGCCCAGAGATGACTGCCTGGGCACTAGGATGACCCAAGATGCTTAAAGATTGATCCAAAAGGTATTCTAACTGCCTCCTTTGTTTTTTTTTCATTATATTTCTAAATCCATAACCAAAGAGTCTTTTCAATTTTAACTCACATAAGTAAATCACTTAATTTCCCTACCTTTACAAAAATTACCATATCTTTATCATGATAATGATCACACTACAATCATGCATAAAAGAGTTTGTATTTGAACTAAAATTATCTGGGCTACTTATTTACACATCCCAAATATATTGAGGAATTGTGAAGTTTCCCTTTGGTACTAAGCCAATATTCCTCTTAGGCATTATAACTCTGTGATTGAAGCTGGTTAATTTAGCTGAATTGAGATCAACAGTCAAGTTGCATAAATTTCTCAGGCCCACACACATTTTACATCACTTTGAAGTAAGAGCAAACCTCTCCTCTCCCTTGCATCTTCTTAGGTGGGTAAGATTAATGCCCCTTTTCTCTTATCTTTTTTTTCCTTTCACAAACAAGTTTTTTTTTTTCCTCCTGTGCCTTCTTACCTACTTGTTTCATAATTAAATTACTTCCCTTTCTCTCTTCTCCTCCCCAAGATTACTTAGTATGAATGACTATGGCTGAAGGCACTATTGGCTTTTTTCTAATATGTGAATATTTCTGTCAGGTAAAGAGATTCTCCAGAAAGACTCCCATGTGTGAGTTGCAAGTATCATGATATAGAACTAAACTGCCACTAATTCTTCTATCCTTTATTTTTACAAATGAGAAAACTAATCTTGTTATGTAAAATGTCATTTCTTCATCGACTCATCAGCTGCTTCTGACATGCTCCAGTTGGCTCCTAAGGTTGGAAATAAAATTACACAAGGATGAAAATGAAGACTGTTTTAGAACATTTTCAAGGAAGATTTGATCCTATAATGGGCTCTTTGTTGAAAGAAATGGTTCTTAATTTGTGAGAAAATAAAAATTGCAGCTCAAGTAAGTGATGCATAGAAAATCACGGGTTAAAGAATTCTGCATTTTACGTACATAAAGTCTCAACCCTTTAGAATATTAAACAATAGGTACCATCGTTTTTAAAAGTCCAATTTAGGAATTTCAACTGAAAATAATTGGGCATTTAAATTCACTCACAATAAAGGTTGTCATTTCTTTTTTTAAATTCATCTTAAGATCAGAATCCTAGATTCTTTCTTTCAATATACACATTAATAAATACTTTAGATCTAGAAAAATGATTGAGTGACTGTTTGCTCATGACTAAATTGAGATCTCTTTTGTAACCTAAAAAAGTATATGTCAAAATAAAGTAAAAGAAAAATATCAAGAAGGGATGAAAGGAAAGAAATCTTCATGTGTTAAAAATATCATCCATCCCCCCAAAAAATCCCTACAAAATAAAAGAATAAACAAAAAGCAAAAGAGAGCCAATACAATGAACACCTACTGTAGATATAAAAAAGAAAAGAAAAAAGCACATAGGGAGAGAGAAGAGTAATACATATAATTCTATGAGCATCAACTAGATCCCTGGATTCAAAAACAGAACAACATTAACTTTCAAAGTAGTTAAAAAACTCATTAAGATAGGAAAGAATTTCTAGAATTTGTAAAAAAAAAAAAAATACAAGCAAATTGAATGAAAAACATGAAATTAAATTGCTGGAAAATCTAGTAGAAAGTCTTAACAAGGCTCCCTGACAAACAAAAGAGTAGCAATGGAGGACAAACATGCAAATATTTCAGAACAAACAACAATTCTATCCCCTCCAAAATAAGATTAACACAACTAGGAAAAAGACTTGAGATCTCTAAAAACCAAAGCAACTGGGCTAAGGGACAGATGTCAACAAGATAACACAAGAATTACTAGTCTCTCATAATGAAAAATGAAGCCTTAACATATTCCTTGAAATGGTAGGAAATTATCCTGACATATTTAAAACTGAGTTTAAGGTATAAATTGGTAGAATCCATACAATTCATGCATGGAAGAACCAAAGTTTGATTCACCAAGAAAATCAGTCACCAAAATCTGAAGCTTCACTATCAGAGATAGAAGGCATACAAGTAGAAGATCATATATGGAAGACATCAGTAAGTCAATTCACTCAAGATTAGTTAATGACAAGATGAAAGAAAAACCTGAAATACTACACAACAAAAAGTAATGAAAATTTTAATGTGTGTATATATATACACACAGATATATATATATGCATATGCACATGTATTTGTATATATGTATGTGTCTGCATGTGTCCACATGTATACATATGTATGCATATACACATGTCTGCATGTATATGCATATACATGTGTCCATGTGTATAATACACATGCACATACATACACACATATAGAATATGTATGTGTGTATACATATACAAATAATATGTTTAAAAATAAAAATAGATGATTGAAGGTAAACTAAATTTAACAATTATAATTCTGGCTGCAAATGGATTTAACACACCTAGAAAAAGGAAAAGTGCATAATAGATGAAAAAAATACAACCCAATAGCATATGATCCACAGAAACATAATTAAAGCATAAGGATACATTCAAATTTAAAATGAGGGGCTTTTCTTTTACTTGTCTTTGTATCCCAAGTGCTTAGAACTATTTCTAGTACTTCATAAGCACTTGCTGCATTACTGATTATAAGTCACATATGATTTGCTAATCTGTATTGATAAAGGGAATTCCACACTCAAATGTTCCTACACTGATGAAATAATAAATCTGATCTTCATCCAAGGAAGAAAAAAAGAAAAGAAAGAAAGATTAAATTCATATATTTTCCTTACCCCATATTAAAGTTTTCACCTTTTAGACAGTTAATAAGAAGGATTCAACTAAATTAACTCTTTAAGATTATGCTAAAATAATGGAAAGTCTTTGAATTAACATAAACAGTGTAAAGGAGAAAATAGGTGTTGAATCTGAAAACCTATTTCAACTCTATATATACTATGTAAACTCTAGGTTACTCATCTCCATAACAATTCTGACAGAGGAACTAAGTACATATCCCCTTAAGGATTATAGGGTTACTCCTTATAGATGAAGTTTTATTCTCTAATGTCTTAGGTTTGAACCCCAACTGGTGTGCCTTCCCTCCAAAATCATCAATTGAGAATCAGTTTGGTTAGCAGACATTAAGTAGCTTTTAGTAAAGTGGAATTTACTAAGATGGTACAATAAGACCATTTGTCACAAAATATCCTCCCTACCCACAACCCCTATAAATCTGTGCTACACTCTTTTACAAGTACAGAGAGAGTCCATGGGAAAACTGACTCAGGCTTATCAAACATATACATATTATAGCTCTTTTTTCGCCCACTCATGGTATGGTCCTAAGGCATGGAATAATCTCTTTGTTGAACTCCTTATAGATCTCTCAATCCTGTCTCTCTCTGATTCCCAATAATTCATACACTGCTGTTAGCTGATCTGATCTGAGGGTGCAATTTCTGACACAGGGGAGGAAATGAGAAGTTTAAAGTCCTCCTGAGGTGGGGTAGGGGAAGGATACATGGCAGAATCTATGTCTCTTTTTCCCACATTCTCTAATTCCTAGAAAAGTTCTCCTTTCTTAACCAGCTTGATAATTTGCAGATAATCCCTAGAGATGTGACCAAGTTTCCCAGGCTGTTGGCACAGGCTTCCTGTCTTGAATCATTCCCTTTCATCCAGCAGGCTTTTAAAGACTTTATACTTAGTCTAAGATCTTTTGATTAATTGGTTGTTTGGTTGGTTTTATTCTCACCTAGTAATCAGGCTAAAATGGGGTTGTGTAGTTTTCAAACTTACCTCTCCCTCCCTGACATGTTCAATGTGTATAACTCATAAAGGGCATTTATTTAAAAGTAAGATGGGAAGGGTTTATTATTTTTGTTGTTATTTTATTAAGATATTCTCATCAGGAGAAAAGATTTTAAATTGGAAAGTATAACACAAAGAACAAAAGCATTCAGGGGCTCTAAAGGCTATGTTTAGGAACCTGTTATATATAGGAACATAGATGACAAACAGCTTTTCAAGCTATCCAGATGGATGCTGCTGCTCACACTCTGGCATATAAGAGTCAGTTTGAAAGTTGGTTGCAACAACTACACATTTGCCTTACATGATGGAACAATACAGGTATATTTTTAAATTGACTTAGAAGAAGTTTCTACCTACTGACTCCTTGCAGAAATTTTGCAAGAAATTTATAAGAAAACCTCATGGTTTAATAGCTGACTCTCAGGTGGCTACACCCACTCTTATTATGAACAATGTAAAAAATTAACTACTTTCATTCATAAAAATATCTGTAACATTCACTTAACGATGTCTTTTCAGCATGACTAAAATTTCAGATTTCATCTTAGACAAGCCTGAATACAAGTTCTATATGAAATCTTTGGGGTCAGTGTCAGGCCAATCTCCAAGTCACATTTATAAACATATATTTTTAATATTCACAAACCTCAAGGCCCAGTACTTTTATTTTTATTATGGTTATAAGATTTTCACACTAGCTATCTTTTTTTTAAGCCCCTAAGCCAATGATGTTCTTGTTTTTTTTTTTTTTCCATAACATTGTTGCTAAATCAATCTCATGTTTTATTTAGCTATGTTAATTTTAAATACATCAATTGTCTTCCTCACTTTGGCTCTCTGTGATGAGCACTAGGGTTGTGCTGCAGTTCTCATCATTGGATTGCAAGATCATTTCTGTGGCTAGGCCACAATTTCCTGTTCCAGGATCTTATCAGTATCCATTAGGCATAAAGTCCAACTGCATCTTATGCAATTGCTACTTTGATCAAGAGTAACAATGAGACATGAAATGCTTAATTATCTCATGCACCTCCCCCTAACAACAGACTAAGTAGTTTCCCCCTTTAAACCAGGGAAGTGAACTTGAACTGATATACCTTCCTGGATTGGGAGGGGGTGGGGCAGATGGATGGCTAGGAATAGAAGTCTCACTCTTAATTTCATTATATCCATAAGTCATTAAAACATAATGAATACTTCATGAAAAGATGAAGAATATTTTCAGATTACCCTTTTCCTCTATAGAAAACCTCGTCTGGAAAAGTCAAGTTCTTTGAAAAATACAAACTCTTCTATCTGGCATTTAGCGCTCTTCACAACTAGGCCTTTTTTTCTGTTTTCCAGGTTTTGTGTATTTTACTCCCCTCTGTGCACACTATAATTCAGCCATACTGGCTTACTTTCTATTCCATTATCCATCCCTTTGCCTTTGCACTGGTTGTCATCTAGGCTGAGAATGCTCTCTCTTATCACCTATTTAGAATTCCTAGTTTCCTTCAAAACCCACCTCCTTCATAAAGCCTTTCTCGATCCCCCCAGCTCCTTGAGCACTCTCCTTCCTCAAAGTACTGTCTATTCATTCCATATATATTCTGCATACACATATGCACTGCATCATGTTGTCTCTCTCATTTGATTTTAAGCTCGTTAGGGCAAAAATTGTTACTCTTTTGTCTTTTAATCCTCAGCAACCAGTTCTATTTGGATAATGTGCCTTGGAACATATTAAGCATTTAATAAATGTATATTGTTTGATTGATTGACAATATTCCTGAAGGAAAGGACTTTAAGAATGGATTCTATTTTTGAAGCTATTTGCCATTTCAGAAGTTGGCAATAAAGCTGTAGCAAAAAGGAATTGAACTAACAGAATCCAAGTGTTTCTTCTAATCCAGATTTTGATGAAGGAAGGAAGGAAAGAAGGAAAGAAAGAAGGAAGGAAGGAAGGAAGGAAGGAAGGAAGGAAGGAAGGAAGGAAGGAAGGAAAAGAAAGAAAAGAAAGGAAGGAGAGGAAGGAAAGGAAGGAAAGGAAGGAGAAAGATATCGAGATTATACATATTTAGAAAGCCCTCCAAAGCTTTAATCACTGTGGTAAACTTTTGGAAGGATGTGTACCAGGTGACTGGGCATGAATGGTTAGGGTTCTGCATAACTGGATAGAATACATGTATTAGATTACAGAGCTCTTTGAGTATTTAAGAAATGAAGATAGCAATAGGTAAAAAATGTATATTTAACCACTTGTTTTCACATAAGATAAAATATAGATATTGATAATAATATGGCATCACTTTTAATCTACTTCCTCCATTTATTCTCAAAGTCATACCTCTTACTTAAAAGTTCGGTTCACAGAAGATATGAACTCTGTTTTTATAGTTACCCTGAAGGTAGAAACATCTAGATCCACAGTTCACAAACCTCCCCCCTGTGTATTTCTCAATGACATTCAGGCAGTAGGCACATTTAGTTCCTAGAAAAGGTATTTACTATGATGTCCTAATGAGAACAGACATTACAAAACATTGCCCCCATAAACCTGTGGTTCAGTCTTTCATGAATAAACAAATAAATGGGTGCATACGTGTGCACACACAGGGAAAGAATGGGCACAAACTTAAAACACATCAGTAGTAAGGAGACACATGTCTAAGTCAACTCAGAGCGAAAGTACTGCAGGAAACTAAAGTAGTTCCACTACTTGTGATGTCCTCTGCTGCTTCCAGCAGAGCCTGGTATCTGTGATGAGTAGGGTTACTCTGCTTCTTGGCTAAGCTTGATCTTCCCAGAGCACCACATTTCTGTAGGATGGCTCCTTTGGACACCTTGAACTTGCTCAATAGGAGGTAGCTATAATTTTTACCACCTCCAACTTCAGGTTCATTGCCTGAATCTTTGCCTAAAGCATTGCTGTGCTTTTTTTTAAGTATGAATTCTCAACCTACACTGCAAGAAGCCTCACACCTTTTGCTCTTTTGGTTCTTCCATTTTGAGGACTGCCACCACTGAAGCAGGATGGGAGAGCAGCAGTTTAGCTTACCTTGTCAACAACTCTTTCTGGAATAGAGTGGAGTTTCCTTAATAAAATACCTTACCCTGTTTCATGTCAACTATACAGTATGTTTTCCAAATCTTCAACTTGTCAGCCGTAACCAGGTAATGAGCATTTGCCCTATAATCACTGAAAAGTTCCACGGTTGGGGTGGATAGGTGGTTCAGTGAATAGAGCACCAGCCCTGGAGTCAGGAGGACCTGAGTTCAAACCCAGCCTCAGACACTTAACACAAAAACTAGCCATGTGACCTTGGGTAAGTCACTTAACCCCCAATTTCCCTCCAGAAAGCAAAAAAAAAAGAAAAAGAAAAAGAAAAGTTCCAGGGTTAGGGTTCTTCAAGTTGCTAAATTCTAAGTCTCTCCTGTTCGTTCATGAAAATAAGGGGTGGGCAAAAGGTCCAGAGACAATCTAAAATGAGGGGGCAGGCTGGGTTGGATGGATGGATGGATGTATAAGATGGAGCACAGCTATTCTGGGTTAAAGAGACCCCAAAGATTGAATGATGTTCCACGATGAGCCAGCAATAGAAAAAGTATGATTCTGAAGTGAAGAAAATTGGGAACAGGGCATGCAAGAAAAAAGAAGGAAAGTGGCCTGGATGCTCTGAGTGATTGAGACAATCCACATTCTCACATTATGTCACAGGTAGAACTTGACCTCCAATCTTCCCAACTCCAAGGTCAGCCCTCTCTATTCTCTAGGGCATGCTGCTTCTCAGGCATTTAATAAGGTGGCCAAAGGGGTCAAAGGGTCCTCCTGAAGACCTCCTCCTATTTCAGTCAAAAAGACATAGTTACAGAATATAATACCACTCAGTCAGTGATTGATAAATAATTTGTCTGACTATAACTGCATTTCTCATGTTTGCTCTTATGTGTGTACGGGAGATAAAGATAAATAAAATCACATGAACTTGCACTTACATATCTGTGCCTTAGATGTATGTGTTTGTGTGTGTGTGTGTGTGTGCGTGTGCATGCACAAGAACCTGTGCATGCTCTGACACTCACTCTCATTTCAAGTGACCCTGAGAAGGAACATCTTTTGTTATGGTGATGGCTATATATGATTAATAATTCAGTATGTGGTACTATGGTTCCCACTGTTCATTAAGTACCCTATGCAGTGAGCAATATGGAATGAACAAAAAAGATTCAAGCTGATATAAAACAAGATTCTACTATCCAAGATTTTGGATTAAAAGGGGCCTAAAGATCATCAAATCCAATGTCCTTAATTTGCAAATGAGGAAACTGAGGTGATTTAAAGAAAGAATAATGCACATAATACTAAAGTACTGTATGAAGAAATGTAGTCAAGTTGAAGTAGGAGGGCCACTTTGATACAAGGTATGTCCATGGTACTCAAGAAATTCCATTATAAGTCAGGGTGACATTGAAGAAAGGCAATAAAATTTGATACCAAGTGAAGATTCTAAATGATGAACCTAAAGTTAAGTATAGATAAAGGATCAAGAGACTGAAGAAACACTAAGTCACAACATGTGGAGATCTGTCTGTAGAGGGTTGCCTTAAAATCATGACTGGAGAAAAGTTTGCATAGGAGGCATGAAAATAGTCTACCATAAAGGGAAAATATCTCACCAAGAAGCATCATGGGTCCTCTTCTTCCCAGATATTGCTTAATTAGGGAGAAGGGAACAAGTATTTATTAAGTGTCTATTTTGTACCAGGCACTGTATTAAGAGCTTTACATATAATCTCATTTGATCCTTACAACAACCTTGGGAAATAAGAGCTTCTGTTATCCCCATTTTCATAGTTTAAAAAATGGAGGCAACCCTAGGCTGTCATTTGTCCAAGGTCACACATTGAGGAAGTGTCTAAGTCCAGCCTTCCTTCCCCCGGGTCCAGCTTTATTGAATCACCTAGCTTCCTCCAGAAAATGTCTGGTGTTGGCCACAATCCATGTGAATGTTTAAGTCATTTCTATGCCTGCCCTTTCTTTCCTCTATTGCCTTTAGGGAAGGAAAAAAGAAAACCTATTTTCAACTCAACCTAATTTGATAAGGGAAGGGACCACCAATTTTGTACTATAAAAAGGTACCATAATACAGTACACCATGTATATGCATTTATAGAACATTGTAAAAATGATTACAAATTAACAGAGCACCCCAGAATTAGATTCTTAAGAAACAAGTGGCCATGGATTAAAAGGAAGGATCAGAGTTGGGGAAGGTTAATCAGAAAAGACTATTCAAACAAGCTGAGTTTTGAACTAGACTTTGAAGACAAACAAAGGTACTCAGTCAGAAGAGTGGATAAAATGAAAATGGCCTGTGTATTACTCTAGGAGGCTACATTTCCGAAGTCCCAACTACTTGGACTTTGGAATTCTAAATGGAAAAAGTAGAGGAGAAATTACACCTTTTTTTCATTTCTGGGAAGGCATTTTGGTAATGCCAGGGAAAAATGGCTGTTATCCATAACTCAGCAACAGAGAAAATATTGTCATTGTTATTAATCTGAAATTATGGAGGTTTTTTTTTTTTCCTTTCTTCTTCTAAGACCGCCTTTACTGATTTCATCAACTTTCAGATCTGGTTAAGAAACTATAACTCTTGCCCCATTTATTGAGTTAGCATCATCCATTAATTTATTCAGAAATAACCTATAAAGATGATTCCAAATTGTATTATCCAATAGAAGCAGTTCTTAGCTCAAAACTGGACTTGCAACAGACAAAGGGGCTGCAACTACCCCCAGAATATATCAGGAGTCCATGACAAAATGAAGAATAGTTATCCTTTACAGGTGACCTTTAAGTTTTTCCACTCAAATTCTAGTTCACAATCTGGCATGATTGTGTATAGGTAACTATTTATGTCATATGCCATATTTATGTCAGCAGGACAGTTACATCAAGTTAATAGGATATCAACAGGGCATTTATAAAAGGTCAAATATGCATGGTTCATTGCTAATCCTTTTTTTTTTTAAGCAACATAAATAGATTTGTGGCCTCTGATTGACTTAAAGTAATTATCTCAAGCACATTCAAAAGACAGGGTAAACATCACAAATACCTGGAAAGGAAAACAAAACTTCACATGATATAAAATCACACTGTAACATATGTAAATTATTCTCTTTTTATATGATTAATTGGTGCCTAGGTGGGCTTATAATCAAGGTTATACTTAAGGCAAGGAAACCAGGGCTTTTCCAAGAGCATCATCTAGAAGGTGCTGAGAATACTGGTACTCAGTCAGCAGACAAAAAACTAAGCTAAGCATCTAGGCAATAAAGAAAATTATGTAAAATATGATATGGTATACTTCTCCCCAGCCCCACAACTCAGGTAACCTGCGTCCTTGGCCCAGGCCTGCTCTGCCATCGCTTCCAACAGCATCCTTTCCAGAAGCAGCCTCAGTGGTATTCCAGAATTTCCATTTCTCCACCACAGAGGAGGGTGGTATAGCCCAGGATCACTGTCCCAACAGAGTCTCATGTCCCAAAGTAAAAGATATCTCCTTGAAGTCTACCTGATCCTACTAAATTTCCTGGAAGAAGTTGATTCAAGGGTGCCTTTCAGCCTGCTTGTTCCAACTAGTAATTAGGGTTTTGAGCCTAGGTAGCACTCCTTTATTGATCACGGTACCCAGAGATGTAAAGTCTTTGATCCTCAAGGGAAACAGTGTGGTTCAAAGGAAAGAGTTTTGGCTCTGAAGTTGGAGGATCTAGGTTCATATACTACCTCTGAAGTTTAGTAGTAGCTTGACCCTGGGCAAGTACTTAACTTCCCTGGGGTTGTTTCCCCACTGAGATGGGATGACTAGATTGCCTCTGAGGTCCATTCTAGTTCTAGATCTATAATCCAGAGTTGCTCCGACCTATGATATAGAAAATCACTGCTGAGTTGCAGAGGAGATGACAGAGAGATGAAAGGAGCTGATGGTTTTTCACTGATTTGGCTGCCTAAAAACTCGCCAAATAATGATGTTTATTCATTGATTTGATGTGTGTGTTCATGCCTAATTTCTCAATATAAATTCTCAACACTGAGGGATTCCATTGCCTTTTTTGTTCACATATACTTTTTTGAGTTCTAGAAATCCAGAAGAATGAAGAGTTACACTGGACATCACAAAGATGAAGAATAAGGACTTTCATAAAACTTGAAATAATAATACTAATAATAATTCACATATTTATAGCACTCCACAGCTTACAAAGTGCTTTCCTCACAATCATACTGAGAGGAAGATTGATAGGGGACTATTGCTTTCTCTATTTTACAGAGGCAGATACAGTTGAAATGAGTTGCTGGGGTTACCTGGCTAGTCAGGGTCAATAGCTGGATGTGAATCCAGGTCTCCTGACTCCTCACCTAATAGTATCTCCCCATCCTACACTACCTCTCTGAAATCATTAGTATGCAAGGTTTAAACATTACTATAAAAGTGGTAGGATATCCATTTTTATTTAATCACTATAATTGCTGTTATAAAACACTTGAAAGGATGTGATATCATCTATGCCCACTTTAAAAAAAAAGATGAAATTATCAATAAAAGAGACAAATTAGATAGAAAATAATGCATCCAGACCTCCTTCACAATGACTACAACTTGTATGAGAAAGTGAAAGCTTATAGATATACCTCATCACTAGGTATGAACATAGAGCAAAGAATTCCATTTTTTCTTGACTAATATAATGCTAGTACAATCAAAAACAAAAAGAGAGAAAATAGCGTGGAAACAAGTTGCAAGGGGCTTTGCATAGCTAAAAGAGGATTTTCTATTTAATTCTAAAGAAGACAGAGGACCATCAAAGCTTATTGCTTTTGCCCTGGCTATCCAGACTCTCTCCAGAAGTCAACTCTATCATTTCCAGTGAGATTAACGTCTACCATAACATTCTATAGTCTTTCAAAAACCTTACCATCTGCCCTACATCTGTACCCTCCAGACCCTAAGCCCTGTTATCTGACCTACTGACTAATAGAAACCAAGGACCCTGGAGTCTTGCCATCATCTCTGCAGTTAAGCTTTCTTTTATGTGTGGTCTCTCCCACACAGAGTATGAGGTCCTTGAGGTCAGAGAGAATATCACTTTTTCTATTTGCATTGCTAGCATTTAACATGGCTCTTGGTGCATAGAGAGCATTTAAATTTTTTTTTTTTATTCTTTAAGTATGCTATGTAGAGAGTAAAAACACTGAAAATCCACATGACAGAGATTTTCAGTATTTCAGATTTTAGTATAGTTATAGCATCCTTTCAGTATAATATGTATAGAATCGATTGAGGAAGGAAGAGACTTGAGGCAGGGGGAACCAATTAGTAGGCTACTTTCATAGTCTAGGTGCTAGATGATGAGGTAATGAGGACCTGAACCAGTGTGGTGGCCACATGTGAGAGAGAAGAGAGGAAAGATTTTTCAAATGTAGGATCAACAAAACTTGGCAACAGGATGGAAATAGAGGAACTGAGGATTCTTCAAAGGTATAAACCTTCATAACTGGAAAGATGGTAGTACCATATACAGAAATAGGAAAGCTCAGCAGAAAAACTAATTTTGTCTTAAACATGTTGAGTTTTATAGGCCTACAGGAAATCCAGTTCAAAATGACTAATAGGTGGTTGGTGATAGGGAATTTCAGTAAATATTTGTTCTGTATGTTGATATAAGCAATATCTGTGTTAAGATGATAACCGACCCCATGGGAGCTGATAAAGTAAAAAAAAGTGTGAAGGAGGAACTGAGAAGAGTCTAAGGCAAAACTTTAAGAGATAGCCAAAGTTAAAGAGCATAAAACAGATGATTAGCTGGTAAAGGAGTCTTAGAAGTAGTGATCAGGCATATAGGAGAAGAAACAAGAGAACAGTGTCATAAAAACCCAGCAGAATGGGTGGACAAACAATATCAAATGCTATAGAGAGGTCAAAAAGGATGAGAAGTGAAAACATGGGTTTGGCAGTTGTAAGAATGATGGCAACTTTGTAGAGAGAAGTCTCAATTAATGATATGTGAAATCTTGTTTCAAGGGACTGAAAAGTGAGTGAGAAGAAAAAAAGTGGAGGTAACAAATATAAACTTTTTCTAGGAATTTAGCTATGAAAGTGAGGAGAGTTACAGGATAATAGACTAATTGACTGAGAGAATCAAGTAAAGGGGTTTGGTTTTTTTTTTTTTGGTTTTGTTTTTAATAATGGAAGAGACCTGGGAGTATTTTATAGGTATCACAGAAGGAGCTACTATATATGGAGAGATTGTTGAAAGGTGAAAGGAGAATGACCAAAGCAGTCAACACTCAGAGGAGACAGGACAGGTGTAATGGGAACTTTTGATTTTTTATTTCCTCAGGATACAGTCAAGAGTACAAAGGTAAATGAGAAAAGCCACCTCCTAGAGACAAGAATAAAATATAATGCAAATTCCCAAAGACCTTCCAGTTCCACCTCTGAAGACAACACACACACACACACACACACACACACACTCTCTCTCTCTCTCTCTCTCTCTCTCTCTCTCTCTCCCTCTCTCCCCCCTCTCTATTTCTTTCCCTCTCCCTCTCCCTCTCTCTCTCAGGTTCGTGTCCCATTCCTGTCTCTAAAGTCTTAGGCCACAGAATAGGAGTGGGAGATAATTGGTCCAGATAGTCAATGTCTTATAAATAAACCTGCCCTATCCACTAACATGGAAATGAGACATAAGCAGTTAACTCATAACATTTGTTTATCCCTGCAGCCCCAGCACTGAAAAAGGGTGCTGGTGCTGTAGAAATGCAGCAAGTATAGGATCATGGATTTAGCACTGGAAGGACCACAGAGGTCATCTGATCCAACTACCTGATGTTGGAAACTAAGGCCCAAAGTAGTTAAAGGTACTTGCCCAGGGGAAATGAGTACAATGATTTCAAAACAGTTCCTCTGATTCTCTTTCCACTATAGGAGTTATACATCAGCCTCAGGTGCCATTTCTTTCTCTGTTCTCTTTCTCTAAACCCCAAGGGTCCTGTGACCTTCCATGTGGAGCCCCAGTCATGTAGCCAATTCAACTAATCTGGGCCATACTTGGCAGTAAACCAGAAATTGCCTCCATATATAAAATGAGTCTATTTCCAGCACAGTTCAAGACAGAAGAGGGTAGACTAAATGTGCTATCTAGAAGCAATGTGGCAGAGGGTAGAGTGCTTAACCTAAAGTTGGGAAGATCTCTGTTTAAACTCTCCCTTGGACACTTACTAGCTCTGTGACCCCAGGCAGGTTATATATCCTCTCCCTGCCTCAGTCTCCTCACCCATAAATGGAGGGTAATAAGAGCATAAGCATCAGAGGGTTGTTGTGAGACTCAGATAAGATATATATACATACATACATACACTGTATGCACACATGAGGCAGTTGGAATTAAGTGACTTGCCCAGGGTCACACAGCTAGTAAGAGTCAGAGTCCTGATTTGAACTCAGCTGTTCCTGACTCCAGGGCCAATGCTCTATCTACTGTGTCACCTAGCTGGCCCAAGAAGATGACATATTTAAAGTACTTCGCGAACCTTAAAGCAATATATACATACTCTATTATGGTTTGTTTGGTGCCTAAGAAAAGGAAACACAGCTAACGTATTATTGTGCAACCTGTACAACCTGACTATAAGGCCCTAAAATCACTGACAGAGTGTTAGACCCAATGGCAAATGATAATTTAGACATTTTGAGTTGGAGAAAAGTAACTTTCTTCTACCCTTTAGGTTACAATTATAGTACACAGGCGGAGAGATTAATAGTGTCACGAAATATGCCCACCTTATTCTCACCATTTATACGAAATCACATCAAACGTCAGACTATGCATGTCCATGAATTACTTCTGAGTACATAATTTATTGGACCAATGACAATATTTCAAGCTTCATTCTCTGTACCTTTGTGCCAACTCATATTTGCTTCAAACACTGGAGAGAAAAATGAAAGGAAATACTTTCCAGCATTTCCCTAGCCTACCTAACCATACTCCATAGAAATCAAGGATGAAAAGAAGGGATATTGGGAATCCAGGGAAAACTTGAGGAGGAGGGAGGTGGGAGGACTAATTAAGCACCTTGCCCTTGGGAGAAGGTTGTTGTAGCAATGGCAAGAAGTATATTTTCATCCAGACTGATGCAAATAATGAATTTGTTCAATGGTCAATATTCAAATTTTTTCTGCATATTTCCACTGGGTTAAAATCAATTACCATATTTTACATAATTATAACTTTAAATAGTATAATTCAAACACTTAAATTTGCACTGCTTGAATGGGACCACTTCATAGGATTTATTATTGTCACTAATAAGGACCCAGCTCTAAGGAAGGACATTCTCGCATCAGTTATTCAGTGATTAGGATTTCTGGCTGGATGGGCAAGTGAGTTATAGACAGCTGCATTGCAAAAGGTTTTACCTCCAAGAGGGAACTCACTACACCAAATTAAGAGGTATGCAAATTTTGTCTTCAGTATTCTCACATCTTTCCTCTCTGGGTTCTTCTCCAAATTCCCAGCTACTACTCTGGCCCCCATGACAACTTTTACTCCGGAAGATCTTGGCCTGTACCAGGCAGTGCTCCAGGTTAGAAAATTCCCCCACCTAGGACCTTGACATAAGCTGTATGATAAAATAGCTCACACAAAGGGATTAATAGATGATAATAGCTTACTGTGTTACCTGTCCCATAGGATTGCTGAAGTTTGAAAAATTAGCACATCTTAATAACAGGAATTTTTAAAGCAGGAAGGCAGATAATAAAAATCAATTTTTGCAGGCAAAGGGAGCATTTTGGAAACCCCCACACTCACAGTAAGGTAGCTATTTACTCCATCTATTCATGAGACACATCTTGCCTCCAATTTTAATTCAAATATTTAAAATGCCTTGCTAGCCTGTGCAAAGTATAGTCATTGCACTAGATGCTAAGTACAAAGGGAGGAAACATGATGGTGCCTGTTTTCAAGGAGTTTATAAATTGAAAAATATAAGTACATAGGATTACTTAAAGATAAATTGCTTAAAGCTAAAGTATCATGGAAGGCTTTATAAAGGAGGTAGCACCTAAGTGGAATCTTGCAGGAATTACATGTATTTATCAAGGAATTCTTTAAGAAAAAGATGTGGTTAATTATTTGCATTCTATTTCTGTCCCCTCCCCTGCCTCCCTTTTTCTGTTCATGGCATCATGATGGTTGGAGGCAGCATGGCGCAGTGGCAAGAATCTTGGATTTAGAGTAAAACATGTTGGTTAAAATCCTACCTCTGATACCACCTGAGTGAACGAGATTTCATATTTAGTTCAAGTATACTTGGTTTCCCAGTTATCCAGACTTGAAACATCTTTGAATTCATTGATTAGCTTTTCCCCTTCACTCAGTCCTACTAATTCTTTATTCCCCAAGTTTCTTACACCTGCTTTTCATTTCTACATACTCTAACACTACCTAGTTTACCCTTACCACCTTATGCTTAGACTAGGGGTGGGGAACCTGTGGCCGCGAGGCTACACATGGCACTCTTTGTCCTCAAGTATGGTCCTACAACTGAATCCAAACAAATTTGTTCTGTGAAGTTTTCATTCAGCTGAAGGTCTGCACTTGAGGACCTAGAGGGCCACATGTGTCCTTAAGGCCACAGGCTGCCCAACCCTGGGTTAGATTATTACACTTGCCATCTGGCTTATTTCTTTGTCTCAAGAACTTCCACTTTCCAATTCATCAAATACACCTCTCAGTCTAATCTTCCTAAGATATGATTCAACCCAACTATTTCCTTTAAGTCATTCTTTTTTTTAAATTTATTTGTTTATTTATTTTTAAAATTTTATTTTAGTTTGCATGATTCATTTCCATGAGATTTTGAGTTACATATTTTTCCCCATCTTTCCCCTACCCCTGCCCCAAAAGAGCCATCCCAGTGTATCCCCCCACCCCCAATCTATTCTCACCTATGTCTTCCCCCCTCACCCCTCTGACTTTTTGGTAGGGCAGGATGGATCTCCCAACCACAGTGCCTGTGTATCTCAAGTTCCAGTTGGATGTAGTTAATAATAATAATAATAATAATA
>CM053592.1:108589106-108606267 GCA_028646515.1 Pseudochirops corinnae | reverse complement strand
CAGTGGGCATATTGTGAGAGACTGATTATATGTCCCTCCTTCCTATCCCACCCCCCCACTTGTTCTATTCTCTACCTTGTCCCTGTCCTTTTACAGAAGTGTGTACTTCCATGAACACTCCCCTCTAACCTGCCCTCCCCTCCATCATCCCACCTCTCATCCCCATCCTCCCTACTCTCCTGTGTGGCAAGATACCCAGTTTAGAGTTTATGTCATTCCTTCCCTAAGCCAAGTTCAATGAGAGTAAGGTTGACTCTTTCGAAGGGTTTTTTTTCAACCTCATAAGACTCCTTTTCCTTCTTCTGTACCTTTCTAAACTCATAAGAAATAAGAATGATAAAGTTAGTAACCTCATGATGAACTAATTCAAATACCCTATTAGGATGCTCTAAATTTAACCTCCCAAGAATCTAAATGGAGCTGGCTTTTTCAAGCTGAGGGGGAGAACACGGATCAAAAATATCTGGATTTCCATTTAGATGTAATCAGGCAAGAAATCTGATTCCAAAGTTTCTATTCTTGTGAATGAAGTTATCTTAGACAACAAACAGAAGCATTAGTATTTAATAACTGTAGTTGATTAGAATTTTTATTTTATTTTTGAGACATAAGGCAGCTCTTCTGACAATCATGCACAGATTTGAGTTCCTGCTGCTTTAGGGAGAAAGCAGTAATTCCCAGGTAACTTTGAAGTCATGGTAATGGGGTACCATGGGTGGGGGAGATAGGGAGAGGGTAGTTAACCTTCTTAGCTCTTGCTGAATTTATAATTGGTTACAACTATTGTCAGGAATCAACTCATGAGTTAGGGATGTTATAAGGCTTTTAATAAAATTAATAACTAATAGACATCTTTTCTTTATACTCATCATCCTTAACCTTTCATCTAACAGATGAAAATGTTCACATTTTCTTGAAAATCTCTCTTCCCTTGACTTTTCTGTCACTGCAGTGCTATGGGAAATCTTTTGCTTGTGAATGTTAGTCAGTCAGTAATCATTTATTAAGTGCCAACTATGTTATTTTAAGTGCCTACACTGTGCTAAGGACTGAGAATACAAAGAAAGGTTCAAAAAAAATTAGTCCCTTACTTTAAGGAGCTTGTAATCATAACATCCAGAGAAACTCTGTGTTACCTAATAATGGTCTCATATTATCTCATATATACATCTATGCAATATACACATGTGTGTACACACATACATGTGTGCATATATAAATGTATATGTCTGTGTTGTGTATGCTCTGATAGAATGCAGGCTCTCTGGGAGAGAGGGACTGTTTTATTTGTCTTTGTATCAACTGTCATGCAATTGATACTTAATACATGCTTGTTAATTAATTCCCAATATGTTTCTCTGCATCTCCCTTTCTTCCAAAGGCAGTTCCCAGGATTCAATCTATTTCTTTCCTTATGGAAATGTTTATAAATATTTACCAAGTTCTTACGGGGGGTACAAGCTAATAAAGCACTTTTATCATACCTATGACAAGTATTTAATGCAAATATTGTCATCATTTTTCTAGATAAGAAACCTAAATAAAGAAGGCAGGTTGAACTGCACACATTGACACATTTAGAAGTGATTGAATCTGGCCTCAAACACTGGAACCTGGACTTCTAATTCAAGAAGCTCCAATTCATTAGTCCTCTAGCTATAAACCTTCCCTACACATTCAAATGTTCTTGTAGCACTGCATCTAATCTTTGACCCTTCCTTTGCCCATCTTCATACTATGCTTTGTGTTATACTTGACTGTGTACATATTATATTCCTTCCCTTTGCCCCCCAATAATTTGCAAACTTTACAAGTCAGGAATGGCATCCTTTCTCAACATTAGATCTGAAGTACCTCTGTTTTGTACATAGTTGTTACTTATTACTTTACCAAATTGATTTTTTCCACAATGCACCTACCACACAAGGATGTTGTAAGGGACAAATGATACAATGTTTGTAAATTCTTAGCACAGTATCTGGTACATAGCAGGTGCTTAATAAATCCCCCACCTTTCACCCTCTATGACGCAGTGTCTCATATAATAACCTGTACTCTTTTATAAGCTCTCTTTCAGGAGAAGATACAGATTTCTAACTTCTTTTATCACAAACAAACCCTTCCTTTGGTTTTCTAAGGATTGTTGCTGGTAGTCACTAAAGAATAAAGAAACTTACTTTTGCTGTTGTAACAATAATGCAATATTCACAGCACCCATGGTGGTTATGAATATGCAGATATAGTTGTGAATCACAAAATGTAGCAGACTCTCCACACAGAGGGCAGCACCAAAGCCTTTATTCAAATACCAGAACACAAAGTCCCAGAACCAGAAAGCCAAAGTCATTACAGTAGTCACAAAGTTGATACACATGGTTAATGCAGTGAACACCCACATTGCCAAGCCTTCACAATAGAAACAGGCTCCCTCAAGCAGGGATCAATTCTTCTCTCTCACTCAACGGTAGCTCCTCAGCCTGGCTCTTGGAAGTTCTTGGCAAAAGTTCCCAGAAGGAAGGTCTGAGCAGAAGTTGCAGCCTCCAGGTGCTCACTGAGAGAAATTCTGACTGTCCTGCTGGTGCTCTTCCTTATATTTAGTACAGCTCCTCCCCATTCTGCTCCTTCCTGTTAGGTCAGCAACTTCCTTCCAAGGCATGGAATTAACTTCTGTGTTAATTAAATAGCTTAAACAAGGTGTTAACATGAAATAAGGTGCTAAGTACCTGCTTACTTGCCAATACAAAGGGGCATGGAAGATCTTCAGATTCCATTAACATTACATTCATCCCCAAGACCTTTCATGTTCCTTATATGGCAAAAATACATTAAAAATACATTTAATTATATGGGATAATGGGAGTTTTAGGGGTAACTGGTGTCAACAGAATTTTACAACAATATAACAACGATAGCCCACAGAAAATAATATTTTAAGGTGGGGCTTGAACACAAGTTCCCCATCATTCCCCCTCCAACAAATGGGATCCCAAAATCTTGGGGTAAGGGGCAAAGGTCTCTTCTTCCATGGCTACTTTCTGCGAAAATTGGACATAGAGCTGTCCCTTTCCTAAGAGGTCCCATTTGAAAGGTCAGTTCTTTAGCCAGCATTTGGAACGTACTGTACTTGATGCCAGGTCCAGGGGGGACATGTCACAGTTGTGGACAGGTTGTGACAACCAGCTTAAACTATCAGGCATTTACAGGTGGAGGGTATCAAGCCTGCAGAAACAAATCTGGCAAACAAGGTGAACAGACAAAAAGCCAAAAAGAAACAAGGAGACAATAACCAGAAACAAGGTAGACATAGGATCAGCCATGCTTCTGGAGTCCATGAGTTCACTACTGTATCCTCACGGTAGAATATATGAGTCAAGGGTACAATTTTGTAATCATCTTCTTCAGAATAAACAATAGTTACAGTGTTATCCTTCCCATGTGCTATAATCTCCTCAGCCTTTGGAACATCATCTGGCTTCTGTTTCACCCATACTTTAGCTCCCAATTTTATTTTATCAGTAGAACTAAATCCTTCAGTTTCTCTGATAGTTATTTTGGAAGGAGGGTCAGTTTTTACATGTGGTATTGTTTTCCAAAAACGATAATCACTTGAACTATTCTGTCATGTTTACAAAACTGCATGGCCTCCCCACCTAAATTAGGGGGGTGGGGTTTGTGTATTTTCTAATGATTGTATTTAATGATTGGTGATACTTAGTAACTGATTGCTAAATAAGTGACTGATTAAGTCCACCTAGTTGCCCAAACTCCTTAGGGATACCAGATGATTGTTCATTTGTTCTTTGTTCTAAATACTTTGACCACTTTGGTGAAAACTATGTGGCCATTTTAATGATAAGCTGTTGTGAACACTCTATTGTGATTTTCTGTGATAAGATGTAATGTTGTGAATACTGTATCTTGATTTGTTGTGAGTTTGGTTTGTTCTTGAATAATTAGAGTATTTACTATACTGTGTAATCAGAACCTTAAAAGCTGTTCACATTAGCATTCTTTTGGGAAGCTTCTTGTGCATGACATTATAGCTGTGTGTCCCGAGACAAGATAAATCACCAAGACTCTTAGTTGCAGATAAGATGCCAATCTGCAATTGGGAGAATAAGTTACTCACTGGGAACTTCTCACACTGAGGAAATGACAGATTTTGTTGTATGTATGTACGCATACATGTTGATATGTGTAATATGCATGTATATAATGTACACACATGTGTATTGATTGCATGTATTTATGTACACCTAAAATGTATACATATGTGTGCACGTATATATGAATCTCCTTTAGGTCTTTGAAGAATGAAAAAGGCACTTCCTGATCTAATCCCAAATATTTCTTACACAGATTTCAGGTTATCTAGTATAGACCTTACAACCATTTCCATTGGATTCCCAAAAGGTCATAGAGATTCTAATGCTTGGAAATCATACCTCACCCATGAGCCACCTCATTATTCTTGGCTTTCTTGTTTATTGTTTGTTTGTTTTTGGGAGGGTGGAAGGCAAGGCAATTGGGGTTAAGTGACTTTCCCAAGGTCACATAGCTAGTAAGTTTGTCAAGTGTCAGTGATCAAATTTGAACTGAGGTCCTCCTGACTTCAGGGCCAGTGCTCTATTCACTGTGCCCCCTAGCTGCCCAGATTCTTGGCTTTCTTGAAATTAAACTGTGCTACTTAACATTTCCATTTATGCTGCTTTAAACTGTTGTCAGTGGCTTAGATAAAAGTATAGATAACACACTTATCTAATTTCTGACCTTAAAAACCTGAGATGGATAACTAAACCATTGGATAACAAGGTCAGGACCCAAAACAGATTTTGACAGGCAAGAACTTTAAACCAAATTGAAAAATAAGAAACTGAATCAGGGTGAAGATAAAGCTTCATACTTAGGTATAAAAAAGTCAAGTACAATATGGAGAAGGTATAGCAACATGGAGCTTAAAACTGGGGAAAAAAGTCTAAAGGTTTTAGTGGACCCACAGGATCAATGTGAGTCAAGTGTGTGATACAGCAGCTAAAATAGTTAAGGTGACTTTACCTTCTATTAAGAAAAGAATGCCTACAATTAAGGAGATGATCGTCCTGTTATGCTCTTCCCTGGTTAGACCAAAAATCTCGAGTACTACATTACATTTTGCCCAATGTCTTCAAAAATGTATGCTCATGTCAAGAAAATCCAGAAGTTGGAGACTATTAGGAGGCAAAGCCTCAAGATCGTACCATATAAAAACTGGTAGAAGAGACAAAGGTGGTTTAGTCTGGAAGGAAGAAGACAGTGGGAACATGATGATTACCTTCAATTATTAGAAGACTGCCATATTGGAGAGAAAAGAAAGCATTCTGCTTAGTTTTAGGTCAGAATTAGGAGCAATGGATGAAGGAAGCACAGAGGCAAGTTTAGGTTTTTGTAAGGAAAAAATGATAGATATTCTAAAGGTGAATTAAAGCAATCCAAATGGGAAGTGGCAGAATTCCTAGATTTGGTGTGTCCTTTCTGTTCAAAGGCTACTTCTTGAGTCTTGATGGAATAGAGAGGATTCTCATTCAGGTATACTAGGTTCCCTCCTACTTGAAAGCTTAGATTCTACATCCTTCTATCTATTTGGTGTCTGACACAAGAGATTCATATTGGTTGACTGATTATTGAAGGTATGGATAGGTTGTGATCTGTGCTGGAAGGGCAACTGCTCACCCCCAATAAGATCTCTCATCTTATTGTACCAAAGTATCAATCTAGCACTGGAACCTCACCATCATCTGGCCCAACACTATCTGTTAGCCTTATCTCCTTTTACTATCACATAAATACTGTATACTTTAGCTATAATTTCCCTATCTTATTCATGCATTTCATATGTTTGTATCCCTGACAGCAACTAACATGGTACCTTGAACATAACTGGTAATTAACACATTTTTAAAATAAAGGAATGAATATCAGTTTATGCATTAATATTTTCTGACTTTGAAGTGATGCTCCGGGAAGCACATTGCTCTGTTTATATGAAATCTTTAATCTGATTTTGTGAATTAGACTTGTTCTTCACCCAATAAATAGGACTTCTAGATAAGAAAAATATCCTGTATCTATTAAGAAATTGAGGTCAGGGAAGCAACGTTGCATAATAGTTAGCTCAGCTCAGAGTCAGGAAGACTGGGGTTCATGTCACACCTTGAATATACACTGGCTCTATGATCCTAAATAAGAGTCATTTAACTTCTCATTGGGTCACACCAACTCTCTAAGACTTCAAATTGTAGAGAAAATGGATCTGTACAAGTAAGATAAGCTCCTCTCTCATAAGTCTGGTTAACAACAATGACGAGAAAAAAAGGTAAGTTGTTGTCATAATCAGGAGTTGAATCCATGCCATTAATCTGTCCAGGTAGAAAAGCTGTAGAAGACTCAATGGTTAATTATAAACAAAATGCAATCAATGTAAAACATCAACCTAGATAACCTGAAATAATGAGATCCTCAGCTCAGGAACTCTTTTCCCCATATTGCCTAGGGTGGTGCTATGTATTCTTATTGAGTTGGATTGAAATCAAAATTAAAATAACAAATTTATTAAAATAATAATTATATTTACCAGGAAAATATCCTTAATTCTATACCTTGCTTTGCCTGTAAAAATCAGCCTATAGTAAGTAAGACTAAAACCATTTTTAAATATTTCAAATGACTTTAAAATCAAAAACTAGTATCAAGAAAAAAGTCATGGGAAAATGTGTACAGAAATCACTCATACAAATCTCTAATTTGCTAATCAAAATAGCCCTAGCTAAAGTTACCATTCCACTTCAGAGACCACAGAAGCCAAGGCATATTTACCTTGAATCAATGTTTTGAATAAATAAAAGAATTCATGAAATGAATCCAGTGTGGCTGACAGAAGGCTGTGTTAACAACGTTGAAGAGACTTTTGTCAGCTTATGCTGGAATCACTCACATTTCCCATGAACACTTTTCAGCTGTAGTACTCTTGAACTACTGACACGTTGATTTCCGGACAGGAAGCTGATGCATATGATTATGCTTATCACTGTGATGCAGAGGATACTCAAAGGAAAAAAAGAAAGTTTGACTTAAGAATATGTCATTCCTTTGAGACATATGACTAGAAAGATGATAATAAATGGCACTGAAAAGACAGCAGCTTTAAACACTTCAAAAAAAAAATCTATCATCTCTGCAAACACTTATCTGTGAAATAATGGGAGAGGAAATGGGTGAATAATATTTTTTAAGCCAGATATGTTCAACTTAATGAAATCTCATGAAAAGTGTGCTGGATTGTTTTAAAAATCATTCTGATCATTCTTTAAGAAGAGAAACATTAAGAGATGAGTTTTCTGGGTCTTCATATATTTGGACTTCCCCCTGCTCCTGAGAGACAAAATGGAAAATGGCCAAAGTTGGTCAGAAGAAATCAAGAGTCATTTACTAAATACTTATTGAGTCCCTACTATATGCAATTAACTGTGCTAGATACTATGGGGAATAAAAAGAAAATGCCACACAAACTACTCTCACAAAACTTTTGGTCTTGCAGGGCAGAAATGCAAAGAAATCACTATAGAAATATTTTTACGCTCAAGTTATATACATATAAATGCATATGCATATGTGTGTATTTATGTGTATATATTATTTGTGTATGTGTCTCTATGGACTATATAGCATATACATATAACACAAGATGATTACAGAGTTTATTAATTATTACTCTTCCTTTTCCCTACAGTTGAATAGCTTTTGACCGTGTATATGCTCTTAATTGCTGCCATTCCATAGTGAGCAGAGACAAACAAAACATAAATCAGTCAAATGCTGTTGTTGAGATGAAATATAATTTTAGTTGAAAGAGTCCTCCTCAGTATTCTAGTCTAAAATGTAACAAAAAAAGTAATCTGTATTATAACTGGAGCTATAAGTGGTTCTTCTTGGTGACTATTCATGAAGATAAATGCAACAACTTCCAAAACAAGCCATTCCACTTTTCAACACGTCTCATTTTCTGGAAGTTTATACATCAAATATAAACTTGCCTTTTTGCAGCTTCTAACCGTGATTTCAGGTACACCTTCTAGAGTCAAACAAAATAAATCTAATACATCTTCCAAATCACAACTATTCAAATTGTTGACATTACTTATATCATGTCTCCACCTTCATTTTTTTTCTCCAGATTAAACATGACCATCTTTTAAACTCATCTTCAGTGTTCTTGACTATTAAGTTATGCTATTGTAAGTTTTCCCCAGCTTATCAATGTCCTTTTTAAAGTGCATTACCCAGAATTAAGCAGAATACTTCAACTGTTTTCTGTCTAAGGCAGAGTATAGGAAAAGTATCACATCTTTAGTGTTTTTTTTTCTTACAGTCATTTTGCCCTGTTACTTCATTAATCTTATCATCCATTCAAAATCACCAGATATTTTTCAGACAAACTATTTATTAACCTTTTCTCTCGGTATGTACTTGTCAATGTTTTTATGCAAGTAGAAGTTTTTACATTTATGCCTATTGGAGTCCATCTTATTACATTCAGCATAATAACTCTAATGAATTGTCAAGAACTTTTTTGACTTCTGACCCTGTTGCGCACTACACGAGCAACACTTCCCAACATTATTTCATGTGCCGATTTGATAAACATGATATTTTTCTTTTTATCCAAGTCACTGATAAATTGTTAAATAATATAGGCTCAAATATGTGTAATGCCATGCAGGAGCAGCTTTCTCAGAAGAATGCTACCGTGAACAGCTTTTAAGGCTCTGATTATAGTATAGTGAGCACTCTATTTATTCCATAACAAATCAAGGCAAAACATTCACAGAAAATCAAATTACAGCATTCACAACATTACAATTCATCACAGAAAATCACAATATACTATTCACAACAGCGTGTCATTAAAATGGCCCCACAGTTTTCACCAGGTGGTCACAATAGTTTTCAACAAAGTACAATCATTTAGTCCATTCAATCATCCCTAAGGAGGTTTGCCTCCTTACTCATTCAGTCATCTCAGAGAACAATAGTCAAAGTATTCTACTTATGGGGCACACTAAATTAACTCAATCAGTCACTTATTCAGCAATCAATTATTAAATATCATAATTTAGTCATTCATTCATCCTTCATCATTCACTATTCGTTGATCAGAAACTACACAGACCCTCTATCCCTAGGTCACTAGTAAATTTAGTTTCCCAGTCAGCACACAGTATCCAAGTAAATCTTCTTTCAGCTTGACTCAGGGTGGTTTCTTGGATTCCCTGGATCCCCTTCCATGGTCCTAGATCCTACTTGGATTCAACAAACTGTCACCTGGGCTCAAAGGCAGACAGCTCCCATGTCCTTGTCTAGCTCTCCATATAGGTCCTGCTCCACACTGAACTCCACAGGATCCCGTGCATCTCAAATCCTTCACAATTTCTGTTCCCAGGGAATTCAAGGCTCAACCAAGCCACAAACAAAGTCTTAGCATCTTGGTCATGCTTCCTCAGTCTTCTGCAGCTCTTTCAAAAAATCAGAATCACTTTATCCAGCCTCTTCAGCCTCCTGGGCTCCTCCTCAGCCTCCTTGGTGGCAGCAGTTTCTGCCTCCATGGAGTTTGCTTCAAGAAGATCTGTCTCAGTTACCAATTCTCATTTTTTTCTTCTGTAGCTGCTCTGCCTCCAGATGCTGGTCCCAAGAAATTCTGACCCTACCTCTCTAGGGTTTTTCCTTATATACACACAACATTAGATTCCTGTTTCAGCTACCCCCTTCCTGTTACATCAGTAACAGGAGACAGGAGTTCATATCTTCTGTTTCCCTAACAGAGGCTTGATCAATTACTAAGTGCTAAGTACCTGCTACCTTTGCTTAACTTGAAACAAGGTGCTAAGTACCTACTTACTTGCCAATACAAAAAGGGGTCTCAAATTCAAATTACATTACCATTACGATATGGAACATACCACTAGGGACCTCCTGCCAGGATGACACTGATCCATTAACAATTGGTCTTTGAGATCCAATACAATCTTGTCCCTATCTTCCAGACTTTTCCATAAGCAGAGTATGAAATGCTTCACTAAAATGTGGGTAAACAATATCTACAGGATTCCCTTCATTTACCAGCTATACAACTTTGTCAATAATGTCTGCCTGACAAACCTCTTTGGATGAAGCCATGCTGTTTCTGTTTTTATCACTATTTCACTTTCCAGATATTCAGTAGCCACCACTTTAGTAATCTTTTCCAGAACTTGCTCAGAAATCAAAGTCAAACTTTCTGATCTGTATTTTTTGTTTTTAGTTTTCATCCCTTTAAAAATGGACAACATTTTCCCTTCTGCCATCTTGTGGCATCTCTCCTGTTTTCCCAATGAGACATAAATTCTAGTTTCACCAGCATCATTATCATTAAGATGTAGGGGTAGGAGTGGTAGTAATGGTATGGTGGTGATAGTAGTGGTAGTGGTAGTAGTACAGCTGTCTTATTTCCAAGTTCACTGACTATGGCTCAACATTCATATATACTAGTTCTTTTACTCTCTAACAATGTAGTTCACCTGTTCCAGATGATTAGAATTTATGAGAAAAGTTAGGTACTCTCACATATCTGTGATATCAATTCTGTTAGCCATTTTTATTTTGTCATTTCCAGAATGAAGGTAATTTTCCTTGAAAGTTCTATTTTTGCTCTATTGTCATTTATCATGGTATATGCCACCCCAAGTAGATTTCTGTATGTGTCTTCTTTCATAATCCTCTTTCTCCCAACAATGTATTTTGTAAAATGAGCATCCTTGGCTTTCTTTACCACTCAACTCATTCTGAACCAAACACTTTGTAAGGCAGCAGGGATTAGAAAAAAAGAAAAGCAAAAGAATTCCCATACTTAATCTGTTTATATCCCACTGGAGTAACCCAACATATACACAGATACATAAAAAAAAAATACAGATTGTCAGAAGAAAACACTAACATATGAGGGACAGAAAAGATCAGCAATAGAATGGTTCCTAAAATGAATTTCAACAGGACACCAGAGATTCCAAGAATCTAACAGGAGGAGGCAGAGCACCCCATGCCTAGAGGACAGACAATGCAAAGACTATGGGTTCTGAAGTTTGGATTGAATAAAATTTATTTGCCCATTTTCCTGAATAAAAGAAATCATTGTTTTAGTCTTGAGAACTCCTTGAAGGCAGGATGAATGAAAAGCTTGAAGGTCATAGCTGGGCACAAGTTAAATTAGCATGAAGTGAAATATGATTTTGTAAAACTACCATGATATAACATATTGTCTGACTCTCTCATTTGCAAGGATCATATCTTGGCCTCTGTGATAGTTATTTATGAACCTCTGACTTCTTATTGCCTACTCCCAAGCCCCAGGAGAATGTAAAATCCTTGAAGAATTGTGTTTTGCTTCATCTTTTATTCCCAGCATCTAGCAAAGTGCCTTTTACTTACTAGTAGATATTTAATAAATGTTTGTCAAATTGAATGGAATTAATAAAACTGTGGCTCACAAGAGATAAAGGCAATGGGGGCCAGTATTTACTTTCAAAATTGGAGCATTAAAACAAAATTTCGACTGAAAGTCTACAAAAGGGACTAAGTT
Organism: Pseudochirops corinnae; assembly: GCA_028646515.1. Lineage (NCBI taxonomy): Eukaryota > Metazoa > Chordata > Mammalia > Diprotodontia > Pseudocheiridae > Pseudochirops > Pseudochirops corinnae. The sequence continues at coordinate 108,594,620 of CM053592.1, read as the reverse complement.
AATGGAGAGGAGGTCAGTCATTGACAGCATTTTGATGTTAATTCAGGTTTCAAATGAACCTAATGAATTTGCTCATTGTTTCTGAGACAGGCAGCAATAACTTCTGCAATTAGCTTCAGAGTGAGTCCACCTTCCAGCCCTCTCTCACATTCATTGGGTTTGATTTTAATAGAAATGGCTTGAAAAGGAAATACAAAGACATTGGGAGAAGGAAAGGATGTACAGAGTTGATTGTTCTGGGAATAATTATGAGGTAGGGGAAAGAGATTCAGGAATGAGAGAAGAATAAAATCCTTTATTTAATCAATTCAACATATATTATACCTACAATGATTAAGACATTGTGGTAGCATGAGGATCCAAAGGCAAAAATGAGAGCCCTTGTTCCAAAGAGGTTACATTTATATAGATCCCAATGGCATGTATCTTGTGGGAACATACATCATATCTGATAGGACAAATATCATGGGATATCAGTAACACTTTTGCCCCCTTTTGTCAGAAACTATAGTTTCATCAGTTTAGGAAATTCCTAATGTGGAATTTCCTCCACTGATAAAACTTAAGAGTTATCTGGGGATACCAAGAGATTAATTTATTCACTGACATATACCTAGTATGTATCAGAAGTAGGACTATAATACAACTTCTTCCTGGAAGATTCACCTATACCCACTATTTTCATGCTGCCTCAATACCCAAAATACTCAATTTATATCCTTTTCTAAGTGCCATCAATTTTGGGGTTTGATTTTGCAAATTGCTCCATTACTCTTCCTAGAAATTACAAATGTATTTTTTCCCCAATTAGAACTATAACTTAAAATTCCTTATCTAACTTTCCCCACATTCCTTCCCATAGACCTGCCTCATAGATTATTATCCAGCTTCTAGTCATTTATTGACTAATTTGCAACAACATTCAATCACTACTTGTTAGTTCTTATAGCTTGGCTCCTGATAAAGATAACTCTCTTTTCAAGAGTCTGTCTCTGTCACTTATCAGAAAATTAAATGTTTTAAAGACATTTAAATATATCCAGGTTTTCAAAAAGACAAAAATAAATAGTTTCTTTATAGCATGTCTACTCTCCCTATCTGATTGCTGAGTCCAATATTTATGCTATATATCATCTTTCCTGTTCTAGTACCACTTCCAGGAATTCCTTATTCATTTGGTTATTCTTTAGCTATTAATAAGATGAACTGCTTCTCTGTGATAAAAATTATCCCAACAGAACAGTGATTGAATGAACAGCTTGACCTGTTGTACCTTCTTGATGTTAGACAGTATAAGATTGGAAGATATAGTGAATGGTACTGAGGTCAAGGTAAGGCGCTCAATTTTCATGTGAGACAGTTATCTCAAATCCCCTGGGGCCCTAGACTGAGCCCAAGTGCAGGTTATCTATTTCACAATTTCTTGTCTTTGGCCACCAGAAGTGCTTGTAAGAGAGTATAGAGCATATTACCCTGATTAGGGGAGGGGGGGGGAGCCTATCAAAACCCATACCTTGTGCTAGCTGAAGAAAATAATCTGTGTCATATATGGAAACAGCTTATAACTTCTTAATATAATAAAGAGAAAATTCTTACTATGTTGTATAGATTAAAAAGACAATTTTGTTCCATATAATATTATGCACCTCTCATTAAGATAATTATTTATTTGGAACATGAGAATGAAAGAAAATGTGCAAGTTAAAGAAAGAGTAATTATACCAACCTCACTATCTAAGATTCTTTTTAAATGCGTAAATATTATTTAACGAGGAATGCTGGACTGCACCCTTTCCATAATTTGTTTTTCCTATTTCAGAATGAATTTAAAAACAACACATGTGATAAAAAGAATAACTGCCAGCAGTATTTTCTTATAGTAACCTTGAAAGCTATTAAAGTCTCTAAATATAGAAGATGAAACTGAGGTGGAAATTTAGGAAAAATTTGAAAAGAAAGATAAATCACCTTTAAGCATCAGGGAAGACTGCATGTAGGAGATTGATAGCTCCTGACCTTAACCTTGAAGCAAAAGGCAAAAAGGTAGACAAAGTGAGTTTCAGCATTTACAAATGCACAGAGATGGAATACGTCTAATCGTCCACTTTGCCTGGATAGTGAGTCCATGAAGGGTAACGAGCGGAAGAGCAATATGAAGTAAGAGTAGAATAGCATCTAGAAGTCAGATTAAGAAAGGCATTAATTATCAAGCTAATTGGTACATTTTTTATTTTAAAGGCAATGGGAAACCACTAAAGGTTTTTAAAGAAGGAACATGACTAGACATATGCTATAAGTAGACTCCTTTGGCTGTCCTCTGAATGATAGGTTGGAAAAGTGAGAGACTAGAGACAGTGAGACCATTTAAGAAGTTCTTTTATTAAAGTGTAGGCAAGATATGGGGAAGACCTGCACTACATTGGTGGAGGCAACACTATAGAATAGGGGCAAAAAAAAGCTCTATTTGGAATCTGAGAATGTGGATTCAAATTCTGGCTCTACCTCTTAGTGACTTTGTGACTTTGGGCATATCACTTTCTGAATATCAGTTTCCATATCTGTGAAATAAGACAAGGAAGAGCTGATCTCTAAGATCCCTTTCAACTTTAAATCTATGACAGGAGTCATAGTGGGAAAGGGGACAGGTATGAGGGATGTTTGGAGCTTCCTCTAAATCAATGCATTCAGGAAGAAAGGAAGAAGGAAACATCAGGGGTGACTGTCAGGTTTTAAACCTGGATGATTAGGACAGTAATAGTGTCATCTTCATAAATAAGGAAATTGAGTTATATCGCAGTAACCTCAAATTCCTCAAACTCCTCACTATTTCCCCCTGTATATTCTGCATTCCCTCTCTATATGCAGATTATATGCAGATTACATAGGCCCCATAATGAGGATACTTGAGACCTGACTAGGGCTGACCTCTTGTAAGGTCAGGGTTGTGTGCCACACCTGTCCTTTCTAGTTCCCTCTGGCCATTGTCATAATTCCAGGAAGGCCAGGGTTTTAGTAAAGTAAGTGAGAGCTTCCCCACAACTATTGATTATCTTCCAGTAACTTTCCTGGTTGCAAAACAAGATGCCATTATATCCCCTCTTACAATAGTTAGATGGCTGGTGAGAGAAGGAACTTTTGTTTCTCATAAAATGTAAGTGTGAAGAATTTTTCAAAGATCCAGACTAGAAGAGGACTGTTTTAAGAACAATTAATTGCTAGAGCTGCAGGGTATTATGATCATTCAGCTCATTTTCATGTAACAGTTTTAAAACCTAAAAGGGAAAAATGAACAAAATGAAAAATCATATAACGATCTGGAGACTAAGGTATGACTAAATAAGAACTGTAAATTTCATAGCAGAGATCTAGTGACTTTTTATTTCATAAGTGAAAAGTATCAGGAAGTACTGATTTGAGCCAGTGAAAATATAACAAATATGTCAAAGAAGTCTGACGGGAGTGGGGCGGTGGGGGGAGAGGGGTGAGGGTGAGAAACATGAGAAACACACCATGGAGAAGGTAAGCTTTGCTGAAGCTCTATGAGGAAGTGGAAGCCAGGGGTAGGCTGCTGACATGAGGCTTCAGTCACAGGATTACTGACTGGCTGAAGAGACAATGAAGCTCATGGAGAAGATCATAACTGGCTTCTATTGCCCTTCAACTCTACCTGGAGTTTGAGGGAAGTGAAGTCCCTCTGAAGTACCTGATGCTCTTTCCTACCCTCTCTGGTTTCTGAGGAGAAAAAGAGGTTATTCAACTGCTCTACTTTACAGCAGAGGTTATTTATCATTTTTATGTCATGGATCCCTTTGGCAATCTGGAGAAGTCTTTGAACCCCTTCTCAAGACAAGTTAAGTTAACAAACAAGTATTAAGTGTCTACTCTGTGCCAGGTACTATGTTTAGCATTGGAGATACAAAAAAAAAAAAAGAGGGAGTGGGGTTTTAATGACTTTGTCATTAATCATAAGATTTAATATTTGATCCTAGAGGTAATAGAATGGAATTTTTTAGAAATAGGGTGTGATACGGTCAAACTTGTTCTTTGAGAAGATATCTTTGATGGTAGAGTAAAAAATGGACTAGAATGCAGAAGGCCATGAAGCAGAGAAGACAACCAGAAGGCTATTGATATAGTCCAGGCATGAGGTATCAAGGTCTGCATCAGGGTGGTAGAATTATCAGAGCAGAGAAGAGCATGTATTCAGAGACAATACCAGCATTGGAATCCTGGATAACTGGGGACAGGGGGGTGGAGGGACAGTAGCCTGACCTGCTAAAGCAATAGGGGAGTTATGACATGGAGGAAAGTTGGAGTCAAAGGTCTTTCTAGCTACGTTGGCTACGTTGAGTACAAGATATGTTTAGTATAAGGGACACTGGATAACAAGATGCCTAATATGCAGTTGGAGATGCAAAACTGAGCAGCCAGAAAAGAATAATATTTTCTATGAATAAAATAAAATACTAGGATTATAACAGAACCAAGTTTTATTGAAATACAATTGTCAAATTATTTTTTTTAAAAAGTTCATGGACTCCAGCTTAAGAATCCTTACTGTATAGGAAGAAATGCTGTAACCTAATTTGACAATGCAATAATCTAGTGAATAAAGATCTGGCTGTGTTTATCTATCTTTCTCAAAAGGTGAAGTTGAACTGCTCTTCTATAAGATCTGTTTGCTACAAGCCAAGGATGCAGTATTCTGATGAATTAAAAGTTGAATGGGCTTGAATGTATTATTCGGATGGAGAGCATGTACAATAAACTGGGCAATTCCCTAACTTACAGGAAATTGCTAGCTAATTTAAGATTATAACCCTTCCAGAATTCATTTAAGGGTGATTATAAATGGAAAGAGCTTGTCAATGTTTTGTTTTGTTAAGATTTGTACAAATGTTTATTGCAGTTCTTTTTTGAAGAGGTTAAGAATTAGAAATCAAAGAGATGCCCATCATTTGGGGGAATTAAACAAGCTGTGGTATATGATTTTAATAGAATGTTATTATATTATAAGAAATGACAAGTGAAGATGGTGGCGTAGCAGCAGCAACATATCGCAGCTATCACATAGCCACCCCAAAATACCCATAAAATGGGACTCTAAATCAATCCTAGAACTCCAAAACTCACACAAAGATACTTCCCACTAAAGTCAGCTCGGCTATGAGGAACCATATCAGCACTGCGAACCGAAACCAGACTGCCCTGAAGCCGTGGCTGTGCCCCCGAGGCAGCTGGGTGGGAGGAGCTCCTCTGGTGAGTGGATTAGCGGCAGCTGCGAGTGGGGACTGTGAAAGGGGGAGATAAGCAGTCTGGCCGAAAGGTCACCGGAGCGGAAAAGCAAAAGGCAGAGGTTTTGCACCCACCTCTGTGTTGCAGCTTCCCGCCCGCGGCCTGCAGACAGCAGGGGGACTGAGTGATTGTTCTCAGGCCAAGAGCTCTCATGTTGAGCGGCCTGGGATCTGGATCGCCGTCTTGGGCCTTGGTTCTGGAGTCTTCACTATCCAGTCA
>CM053592.1:108571386-108588606 GCA_028646515.1 Pseudochirops corinnae | reverse complement strand
CATACTTGAAAAGATGAATGCACAATATAACTATAGTATTACCCTAAAGAAGGAATAATTTGGTAGTTATCATATCACATATAAACTACAGGGAAGTCTTTTTAGCTCACTAACCTAATCATTAAGTTGCACTAGCAAACACACCAACCAGTAAGAGACTCATTAGTTCAAATTATCAGTAGTGACTTTTGTGTCATAAAAGTAGAATCTTTAGCCATAATCCTAGAAATATAAAGATGAAAATGAATTGTAATGAATGCCTAGCTTAAATCCAGTGAGGCCTGTTTAGATTAAAGAGCACATGGATTTCTCAATGCTAGCAGAAAGTGGAAAAAAAGAGTGAAGAAGCTATAAAGCCAGGCCTTGGTTACTTGGTTCATCTCAGCATCAAAGTAGATCAAGAAAAGAATGTTTAGACCTGGAGAAATGGACCACCAGAAGGAAAAGGAAGAAGTCAGACAAGGGCCAGCAGCTTCTCACCCAAAACCCAAAGAGATAAGGAATTTAGATTCTACTGCCTCAGGAGCACGCAGGCAAGAGAGAGAAAGTACAAATGTGAAGCCAGGTTTCAACAATTCCTCATGCCTGATGGGAAACCAGGCTTTGATCATCTCTTATGCCTTCCTGAAAAGCAGGAGTGAAGAAACACCCAATTCTTTGCTGACCAGAGGGCAAGAAAGAAACAAAGGTCCCAGACAAAATTTCAAAATCACTATCTACTTTTTTCTAACTAAGTAATATACTTCTAAGTCACATTGTCCCTTCACCTCTATGTCTTCCTACGACAATGTCCCCAAAATACTGAGAATTCTGACAGGATGAAGTCATTTTGAAAGCAGAGGTGCCGGGCAGCTAGGTGGCGCAGTGAAGAGAGTACCAGCCCTGGAGTCAGGAGGACCTGAGTTCAAATGTGACCTCGGACAATTAACGCAAAAAAAACTAGCCGTGTGGCCTTGGGCAAGTCACTTAACCCCAACTGCCCTCCAAAAAGAAAAAAAAAATTAAATCTATAAAAAAAAAAAGCAGAGGTGTCTAATCCCCATTGTATAAATAAAAAAACCCATTGTCCACCTGGGGAAACAGAGTATTGAATTAAGAGGGCCCTGCTCTATGTCTATGATAGGAAATCATCCTCTAATTTTCATGACCAATGAGGGATCATTCCAATTTTGGCAAGAATTTGCTAGGAGAAAGGTGAGGTATTCTTGCACTGCATCCCCATTTATCTTCTTTCCTGTAGAAGCTATTTGTTGGCATTGTACCACCCACTCTCCATTCAAATGGCATCAGCAGTCAACAAGGATATACTAAGAATAGAGGGAGCTGACCACACAGCTAGAAGGTATCAGTTACTAACTATGGTATTAAGAAAACTGGGTGACTGGAGTCACCTCTTAACACATGTTTGGATTGAATAAAATTCTAAATTTCAGAATTAAATCAATCTGTCTCCATTTCAGTTCTGCTCTTTTACTGAGTAAGATTTTCCCCTACTTTTCAGTAAAATTTAGAACTTTATTTCACTACAAGTGAACTAAGTGTTCTTGAGCTTAGAAAGGGGAAAAGAAAGTCATTTCCCAAGGTAAATACAATATAGTCCAAAATCTAAAAAGATTGTGTGCTATTAACCACCATAACGAGGATATGTGCTTTCAGGTGCTTTTTTCCCCTAAGAGTGGCAATGGAATTGCTCTCATTCATTCACATTTTCTTGCCTCCTCTGTTAAGGAATGGTATTTTTATCTACCATACACAGTACAAAAAGTGTTTCTATGGAGCCTATAATTAGATTAGAGAATTGGGAGTCAAGACCTGGATTCATATCCCATTTCTTCATACAAGATGGAAGCTGAGGTCAGGCTTAAGGCCTGTGGCCATATTAAGTTAACTGGCCAAAATGGGGACTGCACCCATGATCCTAACCTTATGAGTACCTTTCTCTAATAAATTGAGCAAAGTAGGTAACCCATAATGGAATTTTAGGGAAACGAATTAAATTCAAATTGAGCTAAATGTTTTTGTTGCTATTTTAGAAGCAGAGAGAACACAAGTTCATTACCATAGATATTAGACTTGGAAGGAACCTTAGAGATCATCTGCTCCAGCCCCCTTACTTTTTCAGGTAAAGTGAGGCTCACAGATAGTGTGATGGGATTTGAATTTAAGGTTTACTTGTTAATGTAAAGTTCAGCTGCAGCCAATATAAGGATTTTTGCTTTGGTCTCTTTGTTGGTCTTTAAATAGTAATCTTTATGTAGTCACTAGGTAGCTGATCTACCTATACCTACCTACCTAAAATAATGGAAGATCTACCTACCTACCTATAGAAGTAAAACATGTCACTGTACTTCAATTAAACATGCCATTCCTGCAGTTAATTTAAAGAGATTATTAGTGAAATAGGAAAATTATTCTGAGTGAGATCATGTAATAATAATAACAGTGGCTATAGAAGTAGTAGTAATATTTATACTCTAAGCACCTAGATGAACACATGATAATTTCATGATTTCACTAGCAAAAAGTCCCAATGTGGAAATTTCCTCTGCAGATCACAGACTCTCTCTGATTTGGTGGATGTTTTAGAGAATGCCTTTAAGCAAAATGATTTAAAGTGGTTTGCCAGCTTCTAAGTATCAGAGGTAAGATTTGAACCCAAGCTTTCCTGACTTCAGGTCCTACATACTATCCATTATGCCTTGCCACCTTATTAATTTTGAACATGCAAATTCCAGAAAATGGTGAAGGCTGAGAACAACCTCAAATGACCTTGGCTATTACGGGAATTTATGGTAAATTACCAAGTTTTTAAAAAATTTATTCTATGTCATTAGAGTTTACTAAGCTAATAAATTCACACTGTGTATCTAAATGAAAGACTATGATTACACACTTTATGTGCTTTGTAGGGGTCTCTTTTGGGTGTCAGATGACCACCTATCGCCCATTCATTTGTCTCTAAAGCTTCATAGTAAAATATCTTTTCCCAAAATTCATGAATATTTGGATCCATCAAATTTTCAATAAGCAGGGACAAATGCACAAATAAATCTTTGGGCCACTGCTGTTCCTCATTATTTTTTATCTCCCACAGCGCAAAAAGTGTTTATATGGAACCCATGATTAGATTAGGGAATTGAGAGTCAAGTCCTGGATTCATATCTCATTTCTTCCCCTGAGTCCCTGTGTGGCCAAAGGAAAGCCAATCTATGCTTTATTCATCATTGTTTTAAAAAGGGACAGTTGGTTTTTAAACCTGTGGAAGGCTACCAATGCTGAACTATATCTGGCAAAATATCACTAGGGTATCTTTGGTCACCCAAATGCAAATCAATTCTACATTTTGCAAAAAGGACACACTGGCAAACATGAAAATACACAAATAGCCTGAAGGCATCTCATGGGGAAATTAGTTCATTTTAATTGATTAATTTTTCTGAATAAAATAAAATGTAATTGTATGCATTAGCATGGGAGGATTCTAATTTGATGCAACCCTGGCACATGCCTACTGTGTTAAACGAAGGTCAACTGCTTTGCAATTCTTGAGCATCATAAGAGAAGATTTAAGGAGGTTAGGCTAGCCATCTTCAAATGCTTGAAGGGCTGTCATGTGGAAAACGGAATAAACTTACTATCTGTTGTGCTAGGAGGCAAAGTTATAATGTATAGTGGAAGTTATGAGAAGGCAGTCTTGTGTTCAACTTAACAAGGAGCTTAGAGGGTTGGGCTAGATGACCTCTAAGATCTCTTCTGATTCTAAATTCTAAATTCTGTCCTATGACAGGACACTAACAAGAGTTTCTCAACAACAAAAGGAACCAATTATGTTTATTTAAAAAAAAAACACTCAGTAAGCTTGGGCAGTGCTCAAACTGAGACTACATTATCCAAGGTTAGCATTGCTGTGGAAAGGATTCTTCCTTCACTGGATGGGAAGGTGGGTCAAGAAACACCTAAGGTCTTTTTTAAGTCCAGGATCCTAAAATTATAGGCAAATTATAGCCATGACATAAAGTATTTCATTTTTGTGAGAATTGCTATAAATATTCATAGATACAGTTAATTGAGCTTTTTAAACGTTGCCCTGCCATGCTTCCCCATATCCATGGCTATTCTACTAATTCACTCCCTAGGTAAGACTGACTCATTTGGATGTTTGTCTGGGGTAGGAAAAGTCAGTGATACAAGGCACAGGAGAAAAACACTGGCAGAAAACCTCTCCAAATATTAACTCCAAATATTAACAACAGTATCGCTTGCAGGTAGTAAAAGCCAAAGCTATCCAAGAAGTAAAATCAGAACAACTGAGCAACAGATAAGATTCAGGGGTATAGACATACAGAGGAAAGTACACCTGACCTGAGAAGGCAAAGATAGTTTTCATCCATTGTCAGAAGAATGTAAGCTCCTTGAGTTCTGAGACTACCTAATTTTTGTCTTTGAAACCCTTACACCTAGCAGTCTGACATACATATTTCAAAAGATTAAAGAATGGTGAATTGAAAAAATGTACGATAGAGTGCTGAAAATTAGTAGCAGCTACATCAACACAGATGGGGCATAGCTTCCCCTGCTGATTCTTGTCTCTGTTGAAGAAAGTTGGCCTACTTTATAAAAGCCTACAGTAGCAATGTATTTGTTGCTGGTGATCTGCTCTAAATCTTGACTCAATGACCTTTGTCTTGGCATCCCACTAAGGCAAGTCCTTTCAGGAGATAAGCAGCCATGAATTATCTGAGTAAAAGCTGAAGCCACTGGTGAAAACTGTCATCCATAAGTGAAATTTCTGTTCTTTCTTCCCTGTTGTTTGAGTTTATACCTCTTCCCCGTGCCTTTGTTTAAAAAAAAAAAAAAAGCATCTCGGAATAGGTTTCCTATTTATGTGTTCCTAAAATAATGGAAAACCCAAATAGGACACTCATAGTTTTTGTTTATATGAAAATAATAGAAAAGATGGGTCAGATCTAAATTGTCTATAATATTTAAGTAACAGGTAAAGATGAATTGTCTGAATTGAGGTGCTATTCTAGTCTGGTTAACATTGTGCATATATGAGTCTGTGTGTGCATGTGCGTGTGTGTGCATGTGTGTGTGTGTGTGTATGTGTGTGTGGGGGGGGGACATGTATTGCTTGCAACCTACTGGTGAAACTTGACTCCTGTGAACTAGATTGACTCTAATGACCTCATTCAATACATTTCTGATTTTTGTGTCCCCACCTAGGGTTGCCCCTAAGAATGTCAGAAGCTGGTTTCTGTCCAAATTAGTTTTCTACATCCTTGAAAATATCCGAGCTAACAAAGTATTAACTATGTGGCAGATTTTACTTAGCTCAACAAAGGGCACCCACCCAAGGATATCAAGAGTCAAAACAATTCCCCTTCCTCCGCCGATGGGCATTTCCCAGGGACCTGTTTGTTATTTGCCCCAAGAATACCAGTAACAGTCCATTAATAGGCCCAGGTTGTTCCTTTACCCCACGTCGATCTTCCTTGTCATTTGAGTCTCCATCTACCACCAGTGCCACACTTCCTGAGTGGTCTGCAGATATCCTCATCTCACTCTAGGTGCTAGAAAGCATATTTTCCTCTACTTCCCCACTACTCTGTCATTATTCTTCTGCTACCTTCTCCTAACACAATCTTGCACGTCAGACACCTTTCTGTGTCATGGACCCCTTTGGAAGTCTAGTAAAGCCCATGGACCTGCTCCCTCAAAGAAATGATTCTTAAATACATAAAGCAAAATGTAAAGAATTTGTATTGAAATTCTATTGTCATATTGTTATGGAAATATTTTTAGTGAGATTTAAACACAAAGCTCACATATATCAGTTTAAGAAACCCTGACCTAGTACATATTTCATGATGTACATGGTTCCCCAGAAGGGTCACATGGATATACATGGCTTTCTACAGGGAAACAAACAAATCTATGTCTCAGTTTTATTCCTTTCTTCTCTGACTTCTCTTTCCACATTTCTAAGTCTCTCTTTTAAATGCTAAGCCCCAAGATATAATTGAGGCATGTGAACTAGATCATGAATCAGAGCCCGTGCAAGAACCATAGCCTCATCCTGGGACCAGGAGGAGTGAGGACAAGGGATATTCATGCTTTATCCAGGAAAACCCTAAAGTTACTCATAATTACAACTTCTAAGGAACTCCACTCAGGGTTGGAAGGTATCTTCATAGAATGAACTGAACAAACAATCCATTGAGAAGCCAGTTTTTGAGATGACTCCTCAGTGACCATTTTATCAAGTTAGCAGGTATTTATTAAGCACTTGATATGGGCTAGGCAATGAAATAAGCAAGGAGTTTACATTTTAATGAAATAAAACAATACATTAAAAGGTGCTGAAAAATAAGAGGTAAGTCTGGAGCAGAGTTAAGAAAAGAGTGAAGGAACATGGCTGGCATGAGCACTTCCCCAAAATGGAGGTTCTAGAAGGGACTACAACTGAAGGAGGGGGCTTCAGGGACCAATGGATCTTCCAGGGTCAGAAGGTTCCTGAGACATGGAGGAGAAGTCTAGAGAGTGAGAAACAGAGCCAAGAGACTTGTGAAGGAATAAACACGGTTGGCGTGGACATTTCCTCAAAATAAAGATTCTAAGAAGAACTCACCATTGACAGGAGGTGGAGGGCAGACCTCATAAACGTTAAAAATCATTGTGGTCACTACCATGGCAATCATCTTAGATCGAACAGTGCCCATCATCCTTTGAAATATCTAATTGCAAATCCAGTCACTTGGAGAATCAGGGAAGGAAAAGCCCTTCCAAGGCTGTGCCCAACAGAACCTTGGAGGACAGAATTGAGGCCAATGAATCCCACTGCAATTATTTTTTTGAAGTAACAAATTACAAATTTGAGATGGAACTGTCATAATTACTCTAAAATGTATCAAAAATGTAGGCCATACTACATAATACTAAATCTCTCAGGGATAAAACTAGTTTTCCCAGTGAAGTAGGAGACTAGAAATTTTCTGGCAAATTTATTGTAGTATAGATAGTCAATTTGGGTAATTAAATAATTTTAAAATGCTAGGTCCATACCTCAAAGAGATAAAGAAAGAGGAAGAGATTTTATATGTACAAAAAAATTTAGAGCTCTTTTAGGAAACCAAAAGAATAAAAAATAAAAAACCCACCTGGAAACTAAGGGGAGAGTCATCAATTGATCAATGGTTGAACAAATTTGAATGTAATGGAATACTATGATACCATAAGAAATAAAAAGGCAGCAAGGTGACACAGTAGATGGAGTGATTCTGGATAGGGACAGTTAGGTGGCACAGTGTATAGAGTGCTGGGCCTGGAATCAGGAAAACTCATCTTCCTTAATTCAAATCTGGCCTCAGATGCTTACTAACTGTGTGACCCTGGCCAAGTCACTTACACCATTTGCCACAGTATGTCATCTGTAAAATTAGTTGAACCACTCCAGGATCTTTGCCAAGAAAAGCTCAAATGTGATCATGAAGACTCAGACATGACTGAAATGACTGAAAAACAACAACAATAAGAAATGAGGGAAAAGATGGTTTTGAAGAGACATGGAAAGGTATATGAATGGATCAGAATAAAGTGAGAAGAACCAGAATTATTAATACTATAAAATCAATATTATAAAACAATCAATTTTGAAAGACCCCTGACCAACTAAGTGATTAACTATGATTCCAGTAATATGCAAAATAAAATTGCATTTTTGGATATTATCAACGGGGGACTATATTTTTGCTTGACTGTGCTTATTTTATACAGATGTGCTATATTTCTTCCCTTTCCATGAATGGAAGTAGGAGTGCACAGGTAAGAAAAAGAAAAAAGTCTTTGCTTACTGAAAAAAATAAAAGTTTAAAGAAAAGACTTAAGCCTAAAATTTCCATTATGGCATACAGGTCATACATCATGATATCTCAAATGTGGCAGCATATAAACAAAGATGCTATTTACAAAATGGGGTTGTAAAGGATATCATCTGGTAAAATGGATGGTCACATATCAAAAACACCAGGGTTCACAGCATTTGACTCAGTGTTGACTATGTTTTCTCCCTCACCCCCTAATTCATATCCAGCCAGTTGCAAGTCTTTTCCAATTCTACTTCCACAACACCTCCTGAATCTTTTCTCTCCTCTCCCCTCTCACTACCACTACCCTAGTTTAAGCATTTACCACTTCTTGCTGAGGCTATTAAGATTACATACTAATTGGTCTAATCTCCACTCTCTTCCCTTTCCAATCTACCCTTCACAAATAATCTCCCTACACCACCAATCTGATCATGTCACTCTCCTGATCAAAAAAATATTCAGCAGCCTCCTGTTGCCTCATGAGACATGGAAAAAGAATAACACAGAATGAGGTTTTATGAATTGACATCCACATCAATGGGCATCCTTAATAGAGGAGATCATAAATTTATTGATGTAACCAAGAACTTCTGTTCTCAATTATCTAAGGCAGACATCTATATGGGGCAGATTTACTTGATAATTTTAAAACTTTAACTTCAAAGAGACAACAGGATCATAGATTTAGAACTGAAAGGTAACTTGAAGGTCATCCATCTGAACCTTTCTTTTTATGGATGAGAAAACAAATTCCCAGAAAAGTTAGGTGACATATCCAAGGTCATCTAGGTAATTAAATTCAGAGGCAAGTTCACAGGTCAAAGACTCAAGCAACTAGAACTGGAAGGGATCTTAGAGGACATGTGTATGGCCCAACCCCCACATTTTTAAATGTGGAAACTAAGGTATATAGAGGTCTGATTGCCTATGGTCACATAAGCAGTAAGTGTCTGATGCAGGATTTGAAACCAAATCTTCCCAATTACAAATCCAGAATTTTTTCCACAATACCATGCTTTCTTTGTGGCCTCAAAAACAAGCCAAAAATGAAACTTGTAACATCCCCCCTCTTTTTCGCATGCTTTATAGGTCTTCTCAATAATTAAACTTTAAAGTACAATATAGATATCAGCTTTTATTACTATATCCATTTTACTGAAGATGAAATTGAGGGCCAAAGAAATGAATTGCACAGAGCTCAGCTCTCTCTCTCTCTCTCTGTCTCTCTCTCTCTCTCTCTCTCTGTCACACACACACACACACACACACACACACACACACACACCTCTGGTCTGTCTGTCTTTCAGAAATATGTAAAAAATATAGACACAGCTCAAGTGGAATAGAACTCAAGCTACCAGAAGGAAAAGAACTACTGTATTAATAGATAATTTCAATTATACTAACATTTCCTTAACGTCAGGACATCTAGAGCAGGAAGCAAGACTTTTCGCTACCAAATTACAGAGCTCCTATGAAAAAAGTCAAGAAAAAAAGGAATGGAATCCTTGCCATTATACTTTCTCTTCATTTGTGGAAAACTAACTGAAAGGAAAGTAGAGAGATCTTTTCTTAGTCAGTAGAGTGAAGTAGGGATTTGGATCACTGATCCTAACCAAAAAAAAGGGATTTTTTTAGATTAAAGCAGTCATAAAATTAATACTCACAATTTATAATGGATTCAGGTTGACAGACAAAATAAACTGGCTACCAATGGAGGACCGTCATAAAGGCTGATTTTCAAGTTCTTCCTGAGCTATTAATATTCCATGTACTTCCACTAAACAAAAGAATGTATGTAAAGTGCTTTGTAAATCTTAAAGGGTATATTAATGTTAACTAGAATATTATTTTTTCATCCAATTATTATGAGACCTCTGTCACTTTCACACTTTTTTTGGTCTTACATTGAAATAGACCATTATTTTATGGTTATTCACTCTCAGTCAGAATTGTACTGAATGGCATTAACAAATGTTTCTGACACATACAGAGTTTTGCTCTTATCTAATCACAAGCCAGGTATTTTTTTTTACTTGCTCTTCTCACTCCACATTTACTACTCACATTTTTTATCTCTCTATGCAATATCTCTAAGGTTCATTTATCAAATTCATTTCTAAAGACCCTATGGAATGAACAAGTGTGCATTAAGTAATGATGTTGAGTATTGTACTAGGCACTATACTATCCTAGAAATTCAGGAAGGTTACAAAGATAAATATGACAGTCATAGGCAAAAGTTCTTACATCCTAACAGGAAAACAAGACAGGAAAGAAAATAATTAGAATACAGTGAAAAGTTACATAAGAGAGCTAAAAAGGGCTTATCAAATGCAAAAGGAAATGCCTGAGAATGTTTCATGGAAGAGTTGGTACCTGGTCTTGAAC
Source organism: Pseudochirops corinnae (assembly GCA_028646515.1). Classification (NCBI taxonomy): domain Eukaryota; kingdom Metazoa; phylum Chordata; class Mammalia; order Diprotodontia; family Pseudocheiridae; genus Pseudochirops; species Pseudochirops corinnae. The sequence continues at coordinate 108,578,347 of CM053592.1, read as the reverse complement.
CTGAGGTTTGGATGGAAATTAGGGTGGGGAGAGACTCCAGTAAGATGAAACTGGAAAAGCAAAGATATGGAAACTGGGGTATCTTTGACATGTTCACAAAACAGAGAAGAGTCCCCTTTACTTAGAACAAAGCAGCATACTGTACCAAAAAGAACATTAGACTGAATGTCAAGAAATACCTACCTGGGTTAGAACCTTACCTCCGACACCTAATAATTTGTGTGACCTGGAACTTAATTTCTCTGAGCTTCAAATTCATCACCAATAAAATAGAAGTAATAATAATAACTGATATTTCTATAATTCTTTAAAGCAGTGGTTCTCAACCTGTGGGTCGTGACCTCTTTGGGGGTTGAATGACCCTTTCACAGGGGTCGCCTGGAGACAGATAGAGGAGCAGTGTCTCTGTTCCTAAGACCATTAGAAATATGTGTTTTCCGATGGTCTTAGGAACCAAGACACTGCTCCTTATCTGTCTCCAGGCGGGTCCAGCCACATGCAGATACGCCCACATAAGAGTATTAAAGGGTTGCGGCATTAGGAAAGTTGAGAACCACTGCTTAAAGTCTGCAGAGTGATTTACAAACATTGTCTCAGTTGAAGTTCTTCACAAACCTATTTGGTATTCACTATAGATATTAACCTCCCTATTATATATGTTAGAAAACTGAGGCCCAAAGAGATAAATTTCTTACCTAGGGTCCCACAGCTAGAAACTGTTAAAAGGTAGGATTCAAACCCAACTGGGTTCAAGACCACCATTGTCAGGGTTTTTTGTAAGGATCAAATATTTGTCAATATCTTTATAAACATCCACAGACCATATAAATGTCAGGCAGTATTGTTACACAGTGAAATAGTAGAGCCTAAGATAAATAGGGTTCAGATTGACTTCTACCTGCTCCCTTCAGACTATCCTTTCTCAATTTTTCCTTTACTGGTTCCTTCAATTATCCACTATGACTCATCCCTTTTCCAATCTCTATTAATTAATTTGTTCTAGTATATCTAAGACTCCTTCATCCCAACAACACTTATATTTAGTCCTTCTCTCTCTCCATCCCTTTACCACCAAACTCTTAGAAAGAATAGTCTACATTTGTTTTTTCCACCTCCTCACCACTGACTCATCTCTTTACAATCTGGCCTCCATATGTACTGATCTACCAAAATAGTTCCCTCAAGGCCATTAATGGTTATATTTAATAACCTTTCCATCAGGCACCTTGACCAGTCTTGCAACTGGCATCATAAACGATCCCTCTTTCTTGAGCACTGAAATTTCATGATCCTCCTACATACTTTGTCTTCTTTGATGATTCCTTATATATATTCCATTTATATATATGCATATATATATATTCCTTATACATATATATAAGATGGAATGTCTGGTAAAGACAAATTAATTACATCAGCAAAGGACATTGACTATTCAAAAGTATTAGAAGGGTGAGTTGCCCTTCTTAGCAACTTGCAATGGCTTCTCATTGCCTACTTCTGATCATGGCATTTAAGACCCTCCAAAATCTATATTCAATCTCCCTGTGTAGGCTTATCTCATACTATTCTCTTCAATGTATTCTATGTTCAAGCTAAACTGAGCTATTCTTTCTTCTCCACTCCATTTTCAGTTTAGGAATGGAGAATCATCAGATGCACAGTTGGAAGAAGTATGCTGAAGGCAATTCAAACTAGCCAGAGAGTCCTGATTGTTAAATTTTCAGGATGAGCATTTGCACATAGGAAATCAGCAATCACTACAAATAAGGACTTGATTTATTGTCTGTATTTATTGCCTGGACTTAAACACAAATGTTAAAAAAGCAGATTAAATTGAAAAACCAGATCACCTAATCCAGCACCTTCATTTCATACTTGATGAAGTTGAGGCCCAGGAAAATGAAATTATTTTACCAAATCTTAGAGTTAATGAACAGCAGAACCAAGATTCAAACTTATATTTGTAAGTCCTAGGCTCTTTCCATTACAACCCTCTGTCTACACTTGCCCATTTTGCCTTAGCCCACACAATTTCCCCATGTATGGAATTAAGTTCTCCTACTGCCATCTCTTTAGGTGGACAAACTCTCCCTTCTTTCAAGAAAGGCCTAATTCATATTTTTATCCTCAGCTTTACTTCACCCTATCCAAATGAAAATCATCCCTCCCTCCAATAATTTCTCATAGAATCTGCCTAGATAGGATAGTGATAAAGATTATAATTTCGTCAATATACTTATGAATCTCTTTCTTCCACTACATAGGATTGTAGAGCTAGAGCTAGAAGACACTTTAAAGATCATCTAGTCCAATCTTCTCATTTTAGAGGAGTAACTTAAAACCAAAGTAATGGAGTAACTTGCCCAAGATCATATAGGTTATAAATGGCTGAGTATGGATTCAAACCCAGGACCTCAGATTGCATTCATGAGCCCTTTCCATTATGTGATCCTCTCTTCAGCATCTTAGCAATTTATAATCTTAGAAACTGTTATTTATAATCTTTACATAGATAACTTCCCTAACTATTTCTGGATTTAGTCTTTTCCAGTTAGATCATAGGCTTCTTGAGGGAAAGTTCTGTGTTGAATTGTTTTCCCATAGCTAGAAGAATGATATGTGCATAAAATATGCTTAATAAATATTTGTTAAATTGAACTGGAAACAGCTGAGCTTGGGAAATGGGCCAGAAATATATGAATTAACTGAGAGAACAGGTAGGAATTAGCAGAAGTAGGAATTATGAAAGAGGAGGTCATGATTAGGTGAAATATAAATTCTGGGGTGAGGAGACATGGAAGACAAAGGTGATACTTGTCAAAAAGGAAAACCCCTGACAAAGTTTTGGAAGCAGGGCAATTTTATATGTTGAGAAGGTTAAGGTCATTAGATAGCTGATAAAAAAATGGGTTTTTTTCCCTTTTTCATTACAAAGAACAAAAGGAAAATTCTTATAGAGTGTATTTTTTCACTTTTATTGGTCAGCTTAAAACTATTTTTTATAAAAAAATATATCTGAAAATAGAAAATATTGAAATCTGGAAGGAATATTTTACTAATTCCATCTACTTATTATATATAACTCTATCACTACCAAAACCACCATAGAGATACTGATAATATTTAAGCCATCTGCTTTCTATTCTTATATTTCTAGAATTTGAGCTAAAATAAACTGATGAAATGAAGCAATAACAATTTCATTGTATTTCAGGTTTTAAAAATTCATTAAATTAACATTTTTTAACTAGATTGGTAGGAAAGTTTGTGTACGAGTTGATAATTTCACTAAGGAGCTAAAGAAATTAAAAATGCATTTCTTATTCAAACCCACTGAAAGCCTCATTAATTCTAAGAATTTCTATGGTGCCTGTCACTATGGTATCAAAACAAGCTGACAGATATCAGTGGAGGAACATAAAAGGAAAAGATAGACTCTTCCTGGACCCCAAACTCTGCTATAAGCCATGTCAATGATTAGGGTCTAAGAAAATCACCTCCCAGGTTATTCTATTCTGAAGTTAAAGGAAGATATGAAAATAAAAGCCATTCATAGCTTCTTAAAAAATTATGATCTGGAGAAATAAACAGGTTTCCAAGGATATGTTCTATAATCTAGATCTCCTGAGAGTATCGCCATTCCAATGCAAGAAACATGCTGTAAACCAATGAAAATGATCATCTTCATCTTTGATCAAATCAAATGATATCCCATAAGACAGGGCAAAGAGACTGAATGAAATCTATGATGCCCCTCTTAGATAGGAAATATAATTCTGTCACTTATGTCTTTGAACATCCTTGGCTTCCTTCCATGACAGGTTCAGATACATCATATCAATGATATTACTCAGACTGATCATGATGAATTTGTGCCTTGTTTTCTAAGTGACTTCATCTAAGAGCAATAAATATATTCTTTGTATTGGGAGAAATAGAACCACTTTTCTGGTTTCAAGTTAAAATAAAAGAAATAATGATAAATCAGGTGACATGTAGTTAGAAATAGAAGAAAAAGAGAAAGGAAGGAAGGAAAGAATGGAGGAAAGGGGAAGAGAAGAGAAGGAAGGAGGGAGAGAGAATCAGTCAGTCACAAGAATATCCCTCTTGGATCAGACTCCAAATAGGCAACAAAGTGCAATAATACTTCTCTGGTCAAAGACGCTCAGAGCCATGCAACTGAACACCAAGTTAACAATACCTATTCAATTTGAAGGGTATTTTGTTCTATGAATATTACCCACAGTGAAAATCAAAATTGGTCTCATTCTATTCACAATATTCAATTCAGTTGAATTCAATAAATATGCATTATGTTCCTATGTGCTTAGGGCACTACTATTAGATGTTGAGAAAGATAGAAAGTTTGGATTGTCCAAGCATTGTCCACTTGGAGGTTTCATTTTTTTTTTATTACTGTTTGGTGAGGAGAGGGTGGATAAAGATAATTATGCTGCACAATAACTGAGTGGCAAAAACAGTGTTGTGTGAGCTTCAAGGGGAAAGAAGATATCATCACCATTTGTAATCAGGGAAGGCTTCATGGAAGGAGTAGCATTGGAAGTTGGTCTTTAATTCAGTTTAAGTTGAATTAAAGAAGCTTTTTTTCAAGTGTTAATTATACACTAGACACTGTGCTGGTGTCTGCAGATGTCCCACTCTCCCAACACTTAAATTCTTAAGGGAAGATACAAACATGCACGTGAACAAGATAGAAATACAAAATAGAAAGAAAATAAATTTAAAGTAATTTAGGTGAACAATTAAAATAACTTGAGAGTTAGAAATGGTAGCACTTAAGATGAGTCTTGAAAGAACTCAAGTTTTTTAAGAGGGAGAAGTGAGAAGGGTGGACATTAGGAATGGGAAATAGCCTGTACAAAGAAATCTAGCTGGAAAACTGAAGGCCATGTTGATGATTTGACTGGAATGTAGAGTGCTTGAGAGAGATAGTTAAGACTGTATAATAAGATAGGCTGGTAGTAGCTTGAGAAGGAGCTAGATTTGTGAATGTCAGAGGAGCTTGAATATCATCCTAGAAACAAGAGGGAGCTTTATGTGCAAAGGAATGCCATAATCAAACATGTACTTTAGGAGTATCTGATAAGTGCATGGAAGCTACATTGGAAATGGGAGAAACTGGAAACAAGGAGATGAATAAATCAGCAATCCAAGTGAGATATGATGAGGACCTGAAAGGGGCAGGAGGTTGTGATGTGAATAGAGAGGATGATTGAAGGGATGATGAAATGAAATGGATAAGATTCAGCATGTGATGGGATATGTGCATGGGAGGGAGGTAGAAAAAGAGTAAAAAGCCAAAGATGATCCTAGGTTGTGAACCTGAATGCCTGATAGAATGATATTACCATGAAAAGATATCCTGTATTTAGGAGGACATGTTCAAAAGAAGAAAAGGAAATTCTGCATAAACAGAAGCAAAACATCACCATTTTTCCTACCATCTTGGGGAATTTATCAAAAAATCCTGGTTAAGGACTTTGCTTAACTTTTTTGAATAACGTTGTTTGTATGCCAACTTAAGAATGAGAAAGGTCTCAAATTTGAGAAATAAACTGGCAAGACTTCCAAGCAAGGAAAGGAGAGGCTACATGGATGAGCTTTGTTTCAAGAGATATATCCAGGGGAATATCTCTTTCTGGATTTAAAAAAAAAAATAGACATCATTAATGACTATAGAAAAGACAAGAAATCTGAGGATGATGCTAAGCATAGGATCTCAAAGCTTGAAAAATGGCCATCTATTTCTAACCCTTGCCTGACCAAGAACGCTTTTCACAACATCCCAAGCCAGTGGCAAGACAGCTAATTAACCCTTTCCATGTTAGGGAACCTGTTACTTTCTGAAGCAAGTTATTTTTGATAACTCTGAAGAAGTTTCTAACTATGAGGAAGCGTCCTCTTGCATCAAGCTTAGAGTTACTCTCTTTGTAATCTTCTATGTTTCTGATGGCCTTAGGAACCAAGACACTACACCTCTATCTATCTCCAGGTGGGTCTGCCCACATGCAGATATGCCCACATATGAGTATTGCAGCAATAGGAAGGTTGAGAACCACTGCAAGGCCAAGCAGAAGAAATTTAATCTCCCTTTTACAGATATCAAATATTTTAAGACAGCAATCAGGTATCCTCAAAGTCTCGTCTCCAAACTAAACAGTCACAATTCCTTCTCCTAATCCCCATATAGTTATATGAAGATTCATTGTACTCTCCCCTCTACTCAACATCCTAGCTTCCCTTTTCTATCTACTTGTCTGCAGATGCCCTAAAATTTGATGTGAAAAATAAGCAGAGTGATCCAGATGTAGCCTAGCCAGAGGTAATATTACAGAACTATGAACTCCCTTCTTCTGTATATTAGGGTTCTCTAGAGCTATCAATGAAGTAGATTCTTTATCATGTTACACAATTGACTGAGCCCACAGTCCATTATAATCCCTAGATCTATTTTATGGAAGCTATTGTCTAGCCATGACTCCCCTTGACTATCCTTGGAAAGGTGATTTTTGGGAAGGTAAACAGAGAACATTACATTTCTCCTTATTAAATTTCATATTATTCTGATAAAATCATGCAAATCACAAAGCTTTGGTTTTCTATAATGACCCATCTATGACAGCGGTTGTCAAATACTGTGGTTTCAGCATCCCTTCATGTTTTATTCTTTTTTTTTAATTTTATTTTAGTTTGCATCATTCATTTCCACAAGATTTTGAGTTACATATTTTCTCCCCTTCTTTCCCCTACCCACCACCCCAAAACAGCCATCCCAGTGTGTCCCCCCTCCCCCAGTCTATTCTCTCCTATGTCACTTTTCGGTAGGGCAGGATGGATCTCCCAACCACAGTGCCTGTGTATCTCAAGTTCCACTTGGATGTAGTCAATAATAATAATAATAATAATTGCATATATATATATATAGAGAGAGAGAGAT
>CM053592.1:108553385-108570886 GCA_028646515.1 Pseudochirops corinnae | reverse complement strand
TATCTCTTGCCTCTTCCATGAGATGCTCAACCCCATTCTGACTCTCCCTGTCTCCTCTCAATCTAATCCTCTCTCTCCTCACAATCATGTTTTATTCTTAAAAATTATTGAGGTGACTAAAGAGCATTCGCTTATATTAGTTACACCCATTATATCTATTGATATTTACTAAATTAGAAATAAAAACTGATAAGAATTTTTTTTTAGTTTGTGAATTTTAAAATAGCATGTTAATGTTAACATTTTAACAAAAAATGACTATACTTTATGAAACAAAAAAAAATTTTGAACTGAGAAGAGAGATATCGTTTCACTTTTTTCTTTAACAAATCTCTTTCTATCTGAATTGTTTGGTAGCTTCAGTCATGTCCTACTCTTTGTGACTCATTTGGGGTTTTCTTGATAAAGACCCTGATGTCATTCACCATTTCCTTTTCCAGCTCATTTTACAGATGAGAGACTGAGGCAAACAGGGTTGAGAAAGTTGGATTCTCAGATCTGCTTCTTCATTCAATCTGTTGTGACATATTTTGACTGAAGAATATCAAGAAAATCAAGACTCACATAGATATGCAGTTGAAAAGAGAGGAGTATTTTAATAGGCAAATAACCTCTTAGTATCACTATGAAAGTAGTTTTGACCTCACATAGGCTCTGAAACAGGGACCCAAGGATCCATGGCCCACCTTTGGAGAAGTGCTGGTCTATGACATATAGTACTGTGGCTTGGTGTAGAATGATCAAGGAAGATAAATATAAGGTTCATGAACAAAAAAGGATCATAGGTTCTATCTGCAACTTCATTAAAGGCAGTTTACTTCAGGGTATAAAGATGGGAAGCCAGCGTGGATAGGTAGGTTACTCTAGACCATAGACCATGGTAGACTTATGCTCCATCAAAGAGAAGGTCAGATAGCCTTACTCTGAAGGGGGAATCTGGAGACTAGTCACACACAAAAAAGGCTATTATCCAAGTCTGATGTCCCTTGAGATCTGCATTAGTCATTTCCCCTTCACTTACCACTAAAATACTGTTATACCATTTGAACATTGATAGACTGTTGGTCTGATAAATAGTCAATGTTTTTTTTTTCCATTGAACAACATACTGCATATTTTTTCCAATGAAAATCTAAAGACCAATCAGTAGTTATTTGATGTGTCCCCTTATGCTACTCTGTCTTAGACCTTTTTTTATTCCAGGATTACTACTAAATTCCATTTTATTCAGTTCAACCTTTTTTGAACAGCGTGGTATAGTAGATGGAGGGTTGGACCTGGAGCCAGAGAGACCTGAGTTTGAATCTGCCTCAGACACTTGCTAAGTGGGTGACCTTGGGCAAAGTACCAAGCTTCTTATCTGGAAAATAGGGATAATAATACCATTTATTTCATTGCGTTGTTGTAAAGATCAAATGAGATATATATTGCTTTGTAAATCTTGAAGTGCTATCTACAAAAATTGCTATTATTTTTATTAGCCTGTGGAGACCTTTTGAGATCCAAACTCTCATCCAATGCTAGATTCCCCCTCCCCACTCCAAACTTCATATAATCTGCAAATAAAAAAAAACTAAACCTATATCCAAGATTTTGACAAAAAAATGTTGGACATCAAATGGTTTAGGAGAGATCCCTAGAGCACTATATTAGATACCTCCACATGAGTTACTATTGATTCATTGAAGACTGTTTGGGTCTAGTAATTTTAAAAAATTAATTGAAATCTAGCTAACTATACTAACACATTTCTTCTTCTCCTCCACGACCACAAGATACACTGGCAAACATTTTGATGAAATCTAAATACTCTATATCTTCAGCATTCCTGTGATCTCTTATCTAGTAATTGTCAAAAATAACAGAGAGGTTGGTCTTTCATGACCTTTTCTTGGAGAAGTCATGCTGACTTTTGGCCATCACTCCCTTATTCTTCATCATAAGACTCTTTTCTGCTTAAGCCTTTAGAATTCCATTCTTGAAAGCAGTCCATCCCTCTTAGGTTAAAACCCTGAACATATGTGACTACTGGATTCTATCTGTCCTTTCTCTTTGAAATTTGCTCTCCAAAAATCTAAATTGCAAATTAATTGCAAATTGCAAATTTTACTTTGGATTGGTCACTTTCCTTGAAGGTTCCTATTATTTTAGGATCTAAAGATCAAACAGTAGTTATTTGATGCGGCAACTATCTTTTCCTTGTTTGTTGGAATCAGGTTAGATGAAATATACAGATGACAAAACTGACACAAAATCAGGATATCAAATTCCTCACCTTGTTTTTTCTTCCATCCAATCAGTCCATAACATGTTCCTACAACAACATTGTTTCTGTTTTCCTCTGATTCTCACCCAAATGTTTTTATACCATGTTTCATGATAGTTTTGTTGTCATTTTTTTCAGTCACATTCAACTCTTTGTAACCCTATTAGGGATTTTCTTGGTAAACTTATTGGAGTGGTTTACCATTTCCTTCTCCAGATCATTTTACACATGAGGACCTGAGACAAACAATGTTAAGTTATTTGCTGGGGTCACATAGCTAGTAAGTGTCTGAGGCTAGATTTGAACTCTGGAAGATGAGTCTTGACTTGGGCTGACACTCTACACACTGTGCCATCTAGCTTCTGTCATTCATGACAGTATATTCTAAATATATAATGCTATTTCACCACTTCCTTAATCTGTTCTTTTTGGATAACAGCCTTCTAGAGCCAAGTCTAGTCTTAATTCCCATCACAGCAAGGATCTGCATTACGATCAACCCACAACAACTTTGCATTAGCATCTGTTTATTACCCATACTTTACAAATTTTTATATAAACATTTAGGACTAAAGATTTTATTATTCTCTCTCTCTTCTTGGATTTTTAGTTCCATGAATTACTGATCCTCTCTTCTGCTATTCTTCATCATACACTGTACCTAACATTTTCGGTGTCAAGCTTGTCAGATTGACATGGCCAGTTTTGCACCTCTCCTCTTTTCATTACATCTTTTGATTAGATTTGAAAAACTCTAGGAAAATATGTTTTGGTCTTTGTTTTTACAAGCCCTTATTAAGTACCCTCCTCCCTTTCTCAGTTTTTACCAGCCTTTATTAAGTACACTCCAGCCTTTTTCAGTCATTACCCACCCTTACTGAGTACACTCCAGTCTTTGTCAGGAGCCCATAGTTTCTATTTCTTAAGAACATATGAAACCCATTTTCAGTCACAACCTTCTCATCAATCTCTTCAAAGCCATCTTGGTTTTTTATTGACCTGCAAGTTATTGGACCAAGTTCACTGACTTGGGTTCTAACTAACACCATAGGGCAAACACATTAGACAGCAAAGCTTAATGCTATATATATATTTTTCACTGCTTTTTATGGCAGATGTATGTAGAATAACTCAAGTCTTATGAATTATTCATCATCCTTACAAAAATATTTTAAAGCATCAGTAAGGCCATAGTAAAACTGTTACAGAGTTAATTGTGTGGCCCTGGGTGAGCTTACAGAGGTCCGAAACTAGGAGACGAGATTAGACCCAGTCATATTAAAGTTGTTGTTACTACCCACAACCTTCTGGATTCCTAAGGTGCAAGTATAAAATAAAACCACTTAGTCACTATTTTACACAGGCTGCCTTAAGTTTGCAAAGGTGAATTTGGAATTAATGTTATACTTCTTGAGATGAATAGATTGTAATATCTGATAGCCCTCAGAAAAACCCTTTTTTTTTTTTACTGACATCACCTTCAAGACCAGGGTTCTCAAATGCAGCTGAGCCAAATAATTTCCTAAATTCTCTTCTAAGTATAATAACCACAATACTAAAACTGAACCAGAGAAACCAGAAACATCTAAACAATCTTAAAGCATACTATCAATAATAATAGCTAAAATTCTATAGCACTTTAAGGTTTGTAAAATGTTTTATGGATATTATCTCATCTGAGCCTCAAAACAATCCTGTGAGTTTACAATGAGGAAACTGAGGCTAGAAGAAGTAATGTGACTTGCAAAGGGTCACACAGCTTGTAAGCATCTGAGTCAGTATTTAAATTCAGGTCTTCCTGAATATAAGAGCAGGACACTACCACTGAAATACCTAGCTTCATTAAAGAACACAAAAATAAAGGAGCTGATAAACACACAAAGAAAAATATTTCCTTCAGGTTGTTGGTATATTATGACATCATCATAAGAGTGACCTGAAAACTGGTGCAGAGCTAATTTCCCGTGTTAGTAGCTGTCATGTCCAATCAGTGGTATTACTGCAGAAATCTGGTATTTCCAACATCCCAGTTAGGCTCTTCTTCAGTTCCCTCAGTTACCCATGAGTCATACTTCACTGGCAGATCAATGGCAGATCAAAATCTACAACAGTAATGTTTTGGCATATATCTACCAATTAAAATAACTCACACGTATATTACTTCATAGTTATAAAGCACTCTACATCCGTTGTCTCATTTGATTGTCATGAACCTATGAGCTTGTATAGTACACATTTCATTATCCCCATCATACATCTCCCCAATATGGCATTCAGAAAAACAAGACATGAATTTCAAAGAGGTCAAATCACTTAAAGGTCCCTCAGCTGGTAAGCAACAGGATCAGTATGGAACCTAGGTAACCTCATTTGAGTAATTTAATCTCTTTCATCCTAAGTTTCCTTACCTGCAAAATGAAGCCCTTGACTAGATAACTTATAATATCCCTTGAATCTCTGAATCAATGATCCTATGAAAAATTTTGTCACCTATGACAAAAGCTTAGACTTTCCATCAAATGATTCTAGTACCCAGATAATTTTGCAGGTTTCCACATCAAAGTTGAGATTGGATATATGGTCCATACTTTTAAAATGTCCTTCAAGTATGGTTTTAGATTACGGTAGTTCACGGTAAATTCTATGTTAGGGGTTGGCAGATATTCTAGAGGTATATTTTTCCAAGTCATAATGTAATTAGAATGACAGGCAAGGGTCTAGAATGACGTGAAATACTTCCTTCAAACTAATTATAGAGAGCCACATTAAGAAAATGCTCTTTTCTTTAAAAGTTGTTCATATTGTTATGAAATTTAATATTGGTTGATTATACTGATACAGAAAATACAGGTGTCTAGTTTTCATGCATTTTTGCATAAAATACAGTGAGAGCTAAGGTGTGACTATTTCAATGACTCAACGAAGCCAAATTTTTGCACGAAATCAATCAAGCTACAGATCTCAGTTCTTACAATTGCTAAAAACATAGGAAAGGATGAGATTTTTTTTAGGAAATCTATTTTCTTGATAATAAGGAATTTTCATCTCTATCCCCCCTTTCCTCACCCAACAAAAACATAAACATCATCATCGAGATTTGAATGTGAGCTTACTGATATTAATGATATCTCTGAGAACAAATGAGATAGAAAAGTCTGATTTATGAACTCTATATGCAATCCATCCCTTGGTCACAGCTGTTGTTACAGGCCTGATGGCTGTTAGTGGATCTAACTTTTTAATCATTCAGCAGGCATAGAGCCATTGGTCAATAAAACCTCCATTTCCAATCTGCCTTTTGCCTACTCATCCTTTCAGGCTCAGACCGTATACCATTTCTAACATGAAGCTTTCCCTGACCACCCCCCAAAGCCACATGTGATCCCTTCTATTAACTCTTGTTAAGTTTCATGCATGTCTGCATTCAACTTTGTATTTCCTTTAACTGGGAGAACATCTTATTTTTCCCTTAAGTAAATTGTAAGCCCCTCAAGATCAGGGAATTTTTTCTTAATTTTTTTGTGTTTTCCTCAGAATCTAGCACACTAGATATTTACTAAATATTTGAATTGCTATTGTTTTCATCAGTTAAAGCCTCTGTTGTTTTATGTCATAAGCTCCAGGGGAATATTGTAAGAATGTTTTACTATACACACCCAGCTAGCTAATTGACCTACTTCTAACTTCAAAGCTTCAAGCATCTGTGACTTTGTCAGTAGAAATGTGACCTCCCTTTGGCCAGGCTATGACCTATCTGCAATTTATTAGAAGGCCTTTGAGATTTGCCATGGTCAAAGATTTCCTCAAGCTAGGGCCCACTTGGTGATGTGATATCTCCAGATGGAGCTACACTATTTCTAGGACAGCAGACGTGGTTAATTTCTTACTGAGCCAATAGCTGACATCTTTCTTCTGTGGGTGGACCTTCACCACACTGGCAAAAAGTCCCACGACACATAAAAAAGTTAAGAATTTTGGGTTAGATATATGTAGAGAACAGATGATAGTCAGATGTAGTTCCCCAAAGACATTGTTTTTTGGTAAATGGATATTTACCAAAATAGATTTTAGCCAATGGATTTTTTTCTAAAAGTAAGTAGGATGTTCCAAGTGAAGTCAGTTCCTTCATTGAAACACGACAGAGTGCTGAAGTCTTTTGATCCCTTCTCAGCATGATGATGTTTTTTTTTAAGCATAAAATAAAATTTATAGAATTATAAAGGAAATAGTTAAATACATATCATATGGGATATAGAAATATGGTTATCAAAGTTTAAAAAAAACCTCACGAACCCAGGTTAAGAGCATATGTTCTAAGCTATGAAACAGAATTAAAGTACTAAAGTGGCAATAGAACAACCTGAATTTGGAGACTAGCATCAGAAAAATAAGACCTAAGTTCAAATCCTAACCCTGTCACCTACCAGCTGTGGGCCTTTTGACAAGTTGTTTGACTTCTTTGAAAGCTGCATGTTTACAGTATAGAAAAGGAGATCAGTTAAAAAGATAACAACTCAGAATAGTCCCCATTAAGTACCAAATGAAAAGTAGAAACAAGAATTTATAGGGATCTAGAGGAAGGAGAAATCAACGTGAAAGATCTAAGTCTCAGAACACTTCACAGAGGAAACAGGACTTGGGCAGTCATTCCAGGCAGGAGATTTGGGCAAAGGGTAAAGTTCTTATAAGGAAGAATTGGAGTACAGGCCAGAAGATTCAACCATCATCTTTTCTTACTTCTTCCCATAGCTAAAGCATAGAATTTGACACAGGCATTCCTTTTAGTTTCTGTCACCTTCAGAGAAACCAGCAATAACTCCAAGCATTTTAGTCAATAGTAAATAGCTCTCTTCTTGCTTTCTTTCTTTCTTGGTCTGTTTGAGTTGCTCTTATTTCCCTGTTTGCTGATATTCTTCTCTTTGCCCATATTCCAGATTACTAATGCATACTGTAAAGGTTCCTTAGGCTTATACTTTCCCCTTTTTCTACCTTGAACCAATTCTTCCCTATTGACTGTCATAGAAGTGGGAAAAAAGTTATATAGCTTGGAATTTGCTTTTACTAATTGGGATATTCAGGATCACTACCACTAGAATGTATTTTAGAGGAATAGAAAGAAAAAGTCAACACCAAAATCAGAAACACTGCTGTATAAATAGAAATTTATAATAGGAAGGCAGCATTTAAGTGACTATTTCCTCCTTTCTTTATCTGTTACATCTAAACACCCCCTTGAAAACCCATCAAAGCTCTGATTAATAAATGTTTTCCACCCTGCTAAAAAGTGAGTTTCAAAAGCCATGAAACAAGATGTCTTTCCTGGATTAAATTTGTTTTTCAGTGTATCCTCTGCCAATTAGGATGTATTTCTGATAATTTTCTCAAATATTTTTCATAACTTAAACATTTGCAATGCACCAGGCATTGTGGCAAATACCAGGAATACAAATATAAGGGAGGGAGGGAGGGAGGGAAGGAAGGGAGGAAGGAAGAAAAGAAGGAAGGAAGGAAGGAAAGAAGGAAGGAACCTGTCCTCAAGTACTTTACATTCTAATAGGGAAAGAGAAAGTGTTAAAAGATAAAAAGGATTCAGGAGGAACTGACCCATCAGGAAATTGTGTAGGGAAAAAAAACCTGAAGAGTCCTGTACAGATCCCAGAGAGGACAAAAGAGAATATAGTTAGTCGGTGTACTGTGGCTAGTTCTAAGATTGTTAAAAGGAAAAGGATAGTAAATGTAATAGTTGATACTGTTATACTGATGGATGATAGAGCCAAGGTTGAGGAACCTTGTGAGTGGGGGAGGGTGGACACATATGAAGGGTAACTAACCAATAAGAGGAAAGGGCAATAGAAAGAGGAATCTTCCAAGGTTAGAAGGATGTCCAGGTGGAGTGATTGACATTCCAGGGTGAGAAAGTTGCTGACTATATTGAGAAAATATGTTCATGGAATCAAGAGCAGAGCTCAGAAAGGAAACAACACCATATCATCCCTTTTGTGGCTTAGTTATAATTAAAATCTCACCTGTATCAACAATATTGGAAGCTAACAAGAATAGATTTTAATATTTCCTGCAAAATATGTAGTCACTTTCCTATTCAGTAAAAGAAAATAATGCAAGTGCTAGGGGTGCTATTTCCCCCAGAAGGGATATTAACATACAAATTTCTTTTTTGTTTTTGTATTTAGTAAAAGAATTTATGTTTACCAACTCTCTCTTACTGACTATTGAGGCTTCTTCAATGCTCCCAGTTCTTGCAATATTACCGAATGCCATCATGAGCTACGGTATTCCTCAAACCACAGGCCACCTCCATTACAAGTATAGAAAGAGTTGAAAATGGTTATTTCTTCAAACAACCTCTTCTCCAGAAACAGCTAAAAGAAGCTTGTGGAGCAATATCTAACTATAAAGGCAAAGTAAAGTGAAAGACTACCTAACTGCTTGGGACATTTAGAGTCAGCCACAAAATCTCCAGAGTATTCAGACGAAGGTCAAATTTTCCATCTAAATCAAGAGTGGGGTCTACAAACTTTTTAAAAATATTTTGATAACTGTACTTCAATATAATTGATTGCCTTTGTAGACCAATGCATTTTATTTTATGCATTTAAAAACATTATGCTGAGAAAGGTTTACAGGCTCCATTAGACTGCCAATAGGATCCATGACACACAAAAAAGATAAGAATCCTTGATCTAAATCATCCAGGATTTATTTGCTAATTATACAAATTTTCATTTTGTTCTGGTGGTTAGGCCTAAACTTAATGTTTAGAGAATCTTATATAAATGGGCATACCAAATAGATTTCCCCTTAGATCTTAGGATTTCTCAAAGTAGGGAAGGAGACATAAATTTGGCCCAAAGAGACATATTTCAACAAAATAAAAACATTAAAAATCATAAAAAGTCATATTTTGAGTGGAGATTGGATTATTGAGAAAGTCACTGTCGAAATAGTTTCGTATGATTGCAGGCTTATAATATACAGTAACTGAAGGACAACAAGCAGAAAAAATAAAAGAGTTTGACCAAAATGTGATTGAGAATGTTAAAGCATCCAAAATCATGTAAAGTGTTTGATTTTTCTTATCTTAATGGGCAGTAGAGAATATAGCTTCTTAACTCTTGGGGGAAAAAAATCTTAGTTTTGAATTTAACCAAACTTTGTACGTTTGCTAGTAAGAAATCATTTTGTTATACATACTTACAGAGACTTTAATTGAAGCAATCAAAATAAACATAATGTCCTCTCACATTCTCCAGTATGAAATGTGGGGTACATTTTCATCTTCAGAAAGAAGTTCACATTCAAAGAAGCTAATCAGCATAGGAAAAGTGGAAATTACTCTATGGTGTCAGTGGGCATAGGTTCTCAGGAAAATTGGCTTCTTGGAGTGATTATTAAGAAAATTTTAGGTGTTGTATTGCGTTTCTTGACATCTGCATTAATAAAGTATGATTCAGCATCAAAGCTGTTTGCATTGTCAAGTTAACAACTTGATTATAGAGCCAGTAAAATGAAGACAAACCTTGTTTCTGTCACCTTCAGAATAACCAGTCACAAATCCAAATATTTTTATTCAATAATAAATAGATCTCAGGAAATTCTAAACAATCTTCAGCGCCCTATTTTAAAACCTTAGTTTTCAAGAAAGTCTAAAGAAGTTTATGGTAAAAGGCCTAGAAATCTCCACTTATTCATGAATTAAAACTACATGAAGTAAATCTCAGTACAGTTTTGTTGCCTGATTATTACTTTGGCTGTGAGGCTGAAAATAGGTAGCCTTAGTTTATGATGTCCACAATGTATTATGGGAGAAATTTGGTCTTCCAAATTTTTAGGACTTTATAAAAATATTTTCTCTTTTTCATTTCTTCAATTTTCATGTGAAACAGAACCAAAGATCTATATAAAGAAAATCGCACTGGCATTGGAAATTTTCTCAAAATATTGTCTAAGTTTAATCTATTTTCTTTTTTTAGCTTTTTGGAAGACAATTGGGGTTAAGTGACTTGCCCAAAGTCACACAGCTAGTAAGTGTGTTAAGGGTCTGAGGTCAGATTTGAACTCAGGTCCTCCTGACTCCAGAGCCGGTGCTCTATTCACTGCACCACCTAGCTGCCCCCTAGTCTAATTTATTTTCATGGTAGAGCAAAGAATTATTTGGCAGAAAATAAAATAAAACATTGCCAGTATGATTTTCAGTGGAATCCTTTCTGATGTCTTTCACCCTGCCTCCATTGAAAGCAGTTGTCATTTTAAGGAAATGTACTAAAGTCTCTCAAAGAACTGTACTGAATGTAATCATAATGATGATAATCATCATTATGATAGCAAGAATTTATACAGTGCTTTAAAGTGAGCAAAGTACTTTACATATGTTATTTTATTTGTTTCTTATCATAAGACTGTGAAGTAGATGTTATTATTATCTCCATTTAACAAACAAGGAAAATGAGGCTAAAAGAGGGTAAGTGATATGCCCAGGGGTCATGTAGGTTTGAACTTAGGTCAGACTGATGACAAGCTCAGCATGCTATCCTCTAATCCACCATATGGAAGGCTAATTGACAGCCAAACAGAGCAAGATGATTTGGAAACAAGTACTCTACTTGAATAAGTCTTATTCTCCCCATGCAGAATTTATTTCTAGAAGTTAAAGAAAACTGAGAGGGGGTGCAGTTTATAGGGTGCTAGATAATAAAGATTGAAATTAAAATTTTGCCTCAATTTCTAGCTGTGTGACCCCAGGCAAGTCATTTAACCTCTGTTTCTTCACCAAGAAAATGAGGAGTTTGGACTTGATGGCCTCAAAGTTCCTTTCCAATTCTAAATCTATGATCCTATGAAAAAATGGATTATTTTGCTCTGACCACTAGAGTACTACTCTTTAGTGTAGGAATCAACATTTTACTACCTTTCTAATGGTATCTATGTTACTAAGAAGAATTTATTCATTTGTTTTCTTTCTCTCTCTTTTTATTTCCCTCAGCAAAAGCAGTAGAAACCCTTTATAGTCTTGGTGTTAAGAAACAAAGAAGATCATAGAAGAAAACTACATTTCCATATTTGCTGGCTTAAGTCATTTTATTTTTAACATGGCTGTGAGTCACTATCGGTCCCAGATAATAAGGATGTATCATTCAGGTAACTTTCCTATGGGTAAAAGAAAAGGAGTCTGTAGCCAGAAAATGTGATAGGCAGAAAGAAGGTCAAAGCAATAGGAAGCAGGAGAAGTGGCATAGAGCTACAGTGTGACAATGTGAAGCATGAATTCAATATCTGAGGAAGTGAAGAAGATGATCTTTAAGTCAGAGAATGACATGACAAAGAAAAAGTGGGTGGCTGGAAAAATCTAGACAGGAAAAGAAATGGTGGTCCACTGGCAGAAACATGGGTTGAAAGGCAAAGTAGATGAAGAAAGCAGTGAATGGGACAAAGGAGACAGGAAAGACAAGAGAAAGAGGAAGATCAAGGAAGTAGAGAAAAATTTTATTCAAGTAGTAGTCATACTATAACAGTCAGGTTTTCTAGTCTGAAAATATTATGGGACCATGTATACCACAACATTTGCACAAGTAAATCTGATATATGTTGATTCTATATGTAGTTTTGCTGTTTCAGGGATATTTTGCTCAAACTATGGAAAAAACCAAGAAGTTGAAAATATAGATTGATGCGCAGTTTAATGGTTAATCCTTAGAGACGGACAAACACTAGAGATGGTCACTGAAGTGAGTAGAGAATTTGGAAAATGT
The DNA here is from genome assembly GCA_028646515.1 of Pseudochirops corinnae. Classification (NCBI taxonomy): domain Eukaryota; kingdom Metazoa; phylum Chordata; class Mammalia; order Diprotodontia; family Pseudocheiridae; genus Pseudochirops; species Pseudochirops corinnae. Next base: position 108,558,853 of record CM053592.1, on the reverse strand, counting down.
ACAGTGCTTTTATTGGTCTCAAGTGTCTCCCTTAGAGACATATCTTTTCCACACCAACATTTTTCTAATGATGCCACATGGCTATGAATCACAGAGTGCCACAGTCTCTGAAGAATTATAATGGTGGATCATCCAAAAGGCAATGGAGAGAATCATGGTACACATAAATAGATTGTAGCATATTACCAACAAGGACTTTCAAACCAAAAACAGAATAAAATATATCATCAAAGAGGTCTATGATGGAAAAAGGTGGGTAGTTACATAGCAATATCACGATATGACCAATGAGTAGTCCATATACTTTACTCATACCAATGAAAAATTATGAAATTTAGAGGAAAAATCCTAGAAAATTGAGTAGGAAAATGAAAAATACTATATTATTTGAGTGGATTGTCTATAAAGGATTTGCAAGGGGACATGAACAAAATCACACAAGACGAGTGGATGGATTTGGAGTAGTGCCCATATTGATGAGGTCACAGAGTCATTAAAGTTTGAAAGTATATGTACAACAACATTTTGGGATATAATAGGATTCTGATTTTGCCCTTATAGACAAATAATAGGAGAATTAGGATAATCCAATGTCAGTCACCCAGTCAAAAGTCATTTATTAAGTACTTACTATGTTCCAGGCACTGTGTTAAGTACTAGAGAAATAAAGAAATGCAAAAATACGGGCCCTGACTTTAAGGAACATACATTCTAATGGGTACAATAATATGTAAATAGCTAGGTAAATATGAGATATATACAGAGTAGATGGAAGCAAACTGGCATTCTAGCAGCCTGGGAGACCAGAAAATGCCTCCTACAGAATGTTGGTCTTAAGTAGAAAGAGAGCTAGTCTCACAATTAGGAAGTTTGGGGCTCAAGTTTCAACTCTAACACATATTGTTTATGTAGCCCTGGCAAGTCACTTAACTTTTCATTACCCCCAACCAACTCTATAAGAATATAAATTGCAGGGGCGGCTAGGTGGTGCAGTGAATAAAGCACCAGCACTGGAGTAAGGAGAACCTGAGTTCAAATCCTGCCTCAGATACTTAACACAAAACAAGCCATGTGACCTTGGGCAAGTCACTTAACCCCAATTGCCCTACCTTGCCCCCTCCATAAAGCAAAAAGAAAAGAAAAAGAATATAAATTGCAGAGATGATGCCAATCATCACTCATAGAGGGAAACTTCTTCACTGAAACTTCCCTAGAGCAGTGAAATTACAGCTTTCATCTCCACCTTCATCCTCAAAAAAAGTTATGAAAATTCAATTCAGCTCGACAAAAATGGTTGAGTACATACCATGTGTAAGGCACTGTGCTAATGTGCTAGTCACTAGAGATATAAAAGGTGAAATGAGATAGTTATTTCCCTCAAGGAGCTTAGATTCTATTGGGGGATGTAACATAAACACAGTTAAGTAAATATCAGGTAATTTGGGGAGCAAGAAAATATTAACCCCTAGACCAGTGGTTCTCAACCTTCCTAATGCCGCTACTCTCATACTCGTATGTGGGCGTATCTGCATGTGGGCAGATCCGCCTGGAGACGGATAGAGGAGTGGTGTCTCGGTTCCTAAGACCATTGGAATATGTGTTTTCCAATGGTCTTAGGCAAACCCTGTGACCCCTGTGAAAGGGTCGTTCGACCCCCAAAGGGGTCGCCACCCACAGGTTGAGAACTGTTGCCCTAGACAAATAAAGAGAGGCTTCATTGGAAAGAGCAACATGAATTGAGAACCAAAGTAAGCTAAGAGGTGGAGGCCATCAAAGGGGCAGCCTTTGTGAAGGTTTAGAGATGAGAGATAGAATGTTAAGTTTAGGGACCAGTTTCACTGGAGCATAGACTATATGATTGGAGCAAAACAAAGTAAGGCTCAATAAGCAGAATGAAGTCAAATGGATAGGAGCTTGAAATTCTAGACTGAGAATTAAGCATTCTAAACCAGAGACAAGAGGAAACCACTGAAGACTTCTTAGCAGGAGAATGACATAGGCCTGTACCTTAGGAAAATAATTTTGGAATCTATGTTGAGAATGAAAGGGAAGGGGGCAGGAAGTGAGGCCAGTAGAAGTCCCAATGAGGTTATTGCAAGAGTCTAAGGAAAGGTAATGAGGGACATTAGTGTAAAGTCTGAGAGAAAAGTATAGATTCAGGAGATATCATCAAAAGATAGTTAATAAGCCTTTACAATTAATTGAATATGAGGGGCAAAGCATATGGAAAAATCAAGAACAATTTCAAGGTCACAAACCAAGATGACTACCAAAACATGATAGTGTCCTTGACAGAAATTGGGAAATTTGGAGGAGGAAATTATTTGGAGAGAAAATGATAGATTATAACTTACCTTTTGGACCTACTGAGAATGAACTTCCAATTGAAGAAGGTGGAGCTGTCCAGTAGGCACTTGTAAATGAACGAGAGTTCAGAGATTGGGATTGAATTAAATCCTAATATAATCATATAATCACAGATATAGATCTGGAAGGAAACTTAGAAGACTACTGAGTCCAATCCCTCATTTTAAGGATGAGGAAACAGGCCTAGGATGATTCAATGATTTGCCAAACAACTAAATGTCCAAGGACAATTTTGAACCTAGGCCCTTTCTGACTGTAAGTCCAGTGTTCTATCCATCACATCAAAAACTTTAGAAGTCACTTACATAGAGATACCAGTAGTCATTAAAAAAGAAGAGGGTCCATTAAAAAAGAAGACAGATCCTTGGGGGGCATGTATTTTTAGAAAAATAGATGATTATTCATCTAATGATGCCAAAAAGGCATGAACCATATACTCCATGAAATAGAAGAACTATCATTAGATGATTGGAATGACATATATGATGCAGCTCAAACCTTATATTTAATAATGATGAAAATTATTAAGTCTCTTCTTTCCAAGAGGAGAAAGACAATCTCTACCAGTGGAAAATTATGTCTATTTCATGTTCCTTGTCCCTTATTATATTTAACTGTAGCTTTGTGGATGCTCCAAAAACAATGATACTCATGTAGCATCAGAACACTTTAAATATTTTAAGATTTCTTCATTTAAATTATTATTTTGTTGAATTCTATTGACAAAACAGGATATTCTAAAAGATGAGTTTACATAACTAAATATTAATTTTAAAAATATTTAAACTAAATCAGTAAGTAAATCTCTGTAGAATGGTTATGCATTTCCATTTAACTTCAATAAATATAACTATTAACAGAATTTCAATGTTTGAAAGGAGTCCCCCAGGGCCACCTTATTTCAGAGGTGGGGGCTATGAATGTAGAACGCTGTATATAATATTAGACTTTTAAATGTATTGGTTGATTTTGCTGAATAATTTCCCCTTTCTTTATATTTTTTGTTATAAAGGAGGAATTATGATGGGAATTTTGGGGGGGTGGGGAAAATGGGAATATGATGAGAAATGTAGATATTATAAAAGCAAATGAACAGTTAAATAATTGTACTAAAGAAAAAAAAAAGTCTCCAAGTTATTAAATGGCAGAGCAAGAAATTGAACCTTTCCTCTCCAGATAACTTGATGTTTAGTTTAGAGAATTTATACTTTTTGTGTCTTTGTTTGAGGTAAAAACCAATTAACATTCACATTGTCACCCAGTTGGATAGTAATGATACTTGAATGGGGATGACAATGATAAAGTCCTACCCATGCCAAGAGAAGAGTTCTAATTTCATCAAAATACCTGTCTTAAACATTGCAATATAGCTTGTATTGTGACATAGCAGAACAACTGAAATTTTCCTATTTTTATTGTACTCCAAAAATATCACTAAAACACAATTATGCCATAAACCTAAATATATCAGATTATCTGGAAGGGTGTGGACAAAAGAGTATCTTCATCTCTTCCTGCAAAGAAAGAACACGAATCTAAACCACGTTGACAAAAAAAATACAGTAAAATGAATTCCTACTCTGTCTGGCAATGTTCCCATAATAAAATGTGTAGGAGATGGCCATATGGCTAAGACAAGAAGGCATTCTTCTTTTCACTCTGGAAAATTTGTCTGTACTATAGTTTTGCTGAGGGTGGTGAAATGTCTAATATAATAATAATTATAGCTCATATTTTGGAAGCACTTTAGTGCTTTCATATTATGACTATTGGAATTACAAACACAAGGATAACTAAAGAACAGTGTAACAAAAGGATGATAGAGAAAATTAACTGAAATTATTTCCAAAAGTTATAAAGGACAGGAAATCATTTGTGAGGGCCTTAAAACAGTCATTCCTATCATATGGGTTGTGTTCCCCTGGGGAGCTATAGAATTAATGCAAGTGGTCTATGAATCCATATGCACACCAAGAACTATCTTGGTCTTTATTTAGCTTCAATAAAATATGCAGCATTACTCAGTATAATAAATAAACACATTAAATAAATATTGTGCCACACATTAACACAATGTAATTTTTCAAAAGTAGGCTGCTGTTGTTGGGAGTAATAAAATGCAAATTTATCTAAAATATTGTCATAGATAGTAGCTTTTTGTTATGTGCTTTCTCTATTAGTGGACACTAGTACCTCCATTGTCATGTGGGATTCTTCCAAAATTTTTGAGGTTCAAAATTAGGCTTTCACATTAAAAAAAAAAGTTTAGAAACCATTGTCTTAAAATAACAACATTATTTCTTTTTTTAAAAAGGAATTACAAAAGGAATTGGCTACCTGACCTAGGAATCAAGATTAAAATGAACCTGAAAAAATTAATCACTATAATTCTAAAATTAATACCAAGAATTTAATTAAATAATATGGTATACAGAGGGAGAGAAAGCATGGTATAGTAAAGGACTGACCCCAAAGAAAGGAAGATAGATCTAAGTTCAAGTCCCAGCTTTAACACCCTGAGCAAGCCCCTTAACCTCTCTTTCCCCAGACTATTTTTCAAAACTATAAATTGTAGAATAAGTGCCCATCTGCCTTAGTAGAGGAAGATCTCTGCTGAAAGCTCCTTAGAACCAGAAAATCACTGATTACACACACACACACACACACACACACACACACACACACACATCCCTCTCTCACACACACACATAAATATATAATGCAAATTGATCAGATAAAACAAAGTTCAAGATACATAATTAATTTAATAAGTAATATGAAGAGGCTAGAACATTTTTTAAAAGTCATCATGGTGAAAGGAAAAAATACATGCAAAAGTATTTTAATCAATTACCAAATATGCAAACTTTTATTCTAGAAGGGTTAAACAGAAAGAAATTGAGACTTTTTCCTACAGTATTTTACAATGCTAATTGATATTCATAATGATGGCTCTGAGGCATGGACAAGATCTTAAAGTGACTTCTGAATTATTTAAGAAAGATTAAATTATATTCATAGAATCATAGAAGGGACCTTAGAGGTCATCTATCTGAAGCATAAATCCCCTAGATATATGACATAATGATTTTCTACTTATG
>CM053592.1:108525300-108552885 GCA_028646515.1 Pseudochirops corinnae | reverse complement strand
GTTCATATTTTATAATTTTGATTTTTAAAATGTCTTTATTAATTTAATTAAATTCTTAATTAATAATTAAATATTAATTTATTATATTACCTATAAAATACATTTAAAATAAATATAAAAACATTACATCTTATTTAAATTTTTAGAAAAAATAATTAATAATTAAAATTTAATTAAATTAATTATTAGTTTAATTAAATTAATTTTTATTTAAAGATATTTTATATTTTACTGTATCCTAGGGCAGCAGAAATGAAGATGGCAGATATCAGTAAGATGTAATATACTGCTAACAAGATACCATGAGGAACAGAGTATAAAATACAGCATGGAAAATAGGGGAAACTGAAATAGTAGGGGGGGGGCAGTTCAAGTTTAAAAGTGTGGGGATGAACACCCTGATTGCTGATATCAACACAGAAGAGCCAAAGAAGACCTCAGATAAGGAGTAGATCCTTAAAGATTAGGAAAAAAAAGGATTATACAGGAAGAGAAGGTACAAATAGCTTGTGATCTATACCAATAAAGAGAGCTAGAAGAGCTAGAAATGAGATAACATCCATCAAAAGATCAAAATGTTTTGGCATTTGGTAATCCCTGCATGGTACATAAAACTACTTTCTATGAAAATATCAGTTCTTCTGATCACCCTTCCCCATTCTGGATAAATAGAAGTTTGTTGGAATTTATTTTCTTATTGGTAACTTCCTTCAAAATAAGAAATAAATGTACATGCTATAGATTTTTGAAATAGATATTCTGGAAAAGCTATAAGAACTGGCACAATAACAAATTCCACTCAGATAGCTATCCAACTATTTCTCCCTTGATAATGAATATCATTACACTAGATATATTTGAAGGGAGAATAATACTTTTAAAATTCTCTCCCATTAGTTATTCCTGATCAAGTCTCAGAGCAATAACTGCAAAGAGAGGCTCCAATGACTAATTTTTTCATGCTGTTGATGATGATATCTTAACCTTGTTATAACTTAAGTGTGGATGCCCTTTTGTGCTCTCCTGCCCCTTTTGAGATTCAGGTGTGGGAAGCTTTTGAGTTTTTTTATGCTTTGTGATTGATCAAATTAATGTACTTTGTTTATGATTGGAGACTAATCTCCATTTGAGAGGACAGACTTTGTTGACTGACTAAATGTACTGCCCAGGAGTAGGCTACTTTGACTAATGTACTGGCCAGGGGTGGGATACTTGGATCTTGACACTTTGCAGTTGAATTGAGAACTTACTCCCTAAATGAACAAGTTATACACTGTATTTTGACTTTCTCTGTTTCGTGAATGTTTGCTGAATAAATGGGGTTTACTATGCTGGTAATCCGAACCTCAGAAGTTGCCTTTGCTTGGCATTACAACTGTAAGCCCACTGGGGTTTGGGACAGTTTGTCTTATCTATTAAAGTCTGACTTAAATTTTTATCTCTTACCACCTAGTATTATTCTTCATGTCATAAGTGCTTAATAAACATTTGTTAAATTGAAATAGGAATAAATGATCTTTCTAGGCATTTATGTGATTTTCTACTTATATGTAAATCAACTTATAGATCAAGTAACAAAATCTAACAGCTGATATTTTATGGAATCATTTCTTGATAACTGACAACTATAACACAGATCTCATTTTAGTCCTTAATGTTATCTCTTACCTGAAAACAAAACAAAAATCCATCTCCTATCCAATCAAAGAATTACTTTTGTGAAATTTAGCAGCAAACCTCTTATCACCAAATATGAACTGGTTGTCAATCAGTAGAATAGTCATGCATTATTATAGGACAGAGTATCCATTCTCTATTTCATTCTCATCATCTTGATATTGCTATCTGATTTTATCAAAAATTAGAAAATGAAGACTTCAAGTAACTTAATAAAATACTGGTTCTGTAAATTAAAAATGCAGAATACAGGACATAGGAAGAATGCCCCTACAATCAACTGCTTTACATTAATATATGCTTCTTTGTGTGCACAATAGTGAGTAAATGCCTGTGTAGTACTCATGCTATTCATCCGTTCTCCATCTTCCATCTATAATACATGTGCATGATACTCACTCTTTAGTCAATGGTAATTCTGCTCTTAGTATGCAAATGCTTTATAAAGTTAAGGCTTATTATCACAAATGCACTAAACTAAAAAATACTGACAAATTTTCTTAATGTGTGGGAAAATGTTACAAGATTTTTGAACAGCTCTTTCAAGCATGATTTACTACAATTAGAGTACCTAGCAAATGGAATTAATTTGTTTGTGGTTGCATAGCAGTTGTAGCATAATGAATTACAGTTAAATCTGCATTAAAAAAAAAGAGACTAAAACTTGCTTCGTTATATTTTGTTTGGACACAAAAGCCCTATTTCACAGCCATGTTCCTTGAGGGAAATCACTGCTAGGGAGTGAAATATTTGTTCTTTGGTTCAGAAACTGCAATTCAGAAAGAAAAAGCTATCATAGAAAAACCATGGCACAATTTCTAACATCATAAATGGATTTTGAATTTTGACAGATCTTTGATTTATGCAAGTCTTTTGAGGAATTTAAAATTCTTTTTCAAAGAATTTTCATCTGACCCAATTTTATTTTTAAAAATAAATATAGGTCATCTGGCATGGTGGGCTCTGGAAGGTGGGTTTACCACAGAGTTAACTATGTTCTTTAATATTTAAGTTAGGCTCTGATTGTAAGTTTAGCAAACCAAGTTGTTAAGGTTACTTAGGTGCCCTACCTCAGTCATGTAACTGAATGGTGGCTAAGTGAATTAATATGCCCTCTTTAAGACATCTTAATGTGGGTATGGGGGAACTGGATTCATTATTCCATTTATTGCTGAGAAACAGAAAGGCAAAGTCATAAGATGATGCATAGAGTGGCAAAATAGAACTATAAATAGGTAAAATTATTTATCTAAGGTCATACTAAGGAATGATGAAAGAAGGACTAGAAGACATCTTTCCTAATAGTGATTCTTATTTCAGTATTCTGTAATTGCACCACATTGTTTCTATGTTGTGTCATATCACAAAAAAAAAAAAATACTGTATGACATTCAGGTAAACATTTTATCTTTACATAATTAATTTATGTAAATTTATTTATTTAAAATTTACATAATAAATGGTATCCACAAAAATTCTAACACATTCAGCCATAGGATAAGACTAAGCCAGGGAAGGTGAAAACAAAGTAATGGTAATTTCCAACTAACTGTAAAAACAGTAACTAATTCCTGGTCTGAATCTGGACTTCTAAGTAATGTAACTAAGTAATGTCAAACCCTAAATACACATCCACATATGTGCTTAACTACCTGGCCAGAATTATAGAACTTGACTAGACAGAGTTGAGTTCTAAGTAAATCTGAGTATAATAAAAGAATTTAGTTTGGGTACAGCCCAGAGAAATAGTGTTAGACTTGATTAACTAAGAGTTAACATCAAAATAAGGTGGTCAATTTTATTAAAGAACTTTTTAGGGAAGGGAAGAGTTGTCAAGTAGAGGTGATGTAAGTCATTTATATCTACAGTCTGTAAGAATTCATTACCAAAACTTCTGGCAAAATGGCAGTCTTAGCCTCAAATTGGTCAGTTCTGTTTACACCGCTAAAAAAATTCCTATCATGGCCAAGTCCTACTCCAACTCTATTTATCTAACATCAGCTTTGTAAGAAGGGTTAGAAAAATAAGGATGTATAAATATATGTGTAATATATACACAATTTATTTGTATATATCACTGATAAAATAGTGTTCAAATTTTCTAATTTCATTACTTTAGAGAATAGCAGGATGACATGTCAACTTATCTCTCACTCCCAAATCAAACTGTGCTCATGAGATAGGGTAGTAACTTAAGTCTTCTGTGGTAAAGCTCCCTATTTCCTGATTTCTCCTGCTTAAATAGGATGCTTTTTTCTTCCTCCCCCAAGAGTTAATCAATAATATTTGTTGAACACACATTCTGATATGCTATATCACCATTGTGCACCTCTGCAGTTATGTCAATTTTTGCCATAGGATCTAACAACTTATGACTTGTCTCTCAGATTTTTTACATCATCTTTTATACCACCTAAAAGTGCCTCAATAGTGGTTAGAAAATTGGTATATTTCACCTTCTCAGCAATACAAAAGTTATTTTAAAATTCTGAAAAAAACACATTTAAATTTAAAAACAACTATGGACAATTCTTCAATTTCCTTTTTTAGATGAAGGACCATGTAGCATGATGGAAAGATCACTGGACCAGAAGACAGAGAACACAGATCCCATTCCCAGCTCCCTCTTCTGTTGGCTGTGTGACCTTGGGAAAGTAATTCTATCTCTCTGGACCCATTTTCTCATCTATAAAATGAGATGGTTGAACAAGCTTATTTCTGAATCCCTTTCCAAACTAAAATATTATGGAGATTGTAACTCAAATTTCTTCATGGTACTAGTTATTCACTGGTAATGTTGCTACATAGCAGAAACTCTACACTTAATGGAATATGTTAACTCCAGACAATAAACATCCTCCCATTGCACAAAAGTTCTTCCTTTAAATCAAACATAATACATTTGAACGTGTTTGGCAATATGGTGTTGTATCTCCTATCCAACAATCTCACACTATAGCATAAATCACATGAAACAGAAGCAAAATTTACAAAACTAAGACTTATTTCTTAGACTCCACCTATTTAAGAGCCCTACTGCCATATACACAGTAGAATATGGCAATCAGTAGAACAGGGACCATAGAGTCATAGATCTGAAGTTGGAAGGAAATTTAGAGATCATCAAGTCCAAAGCTCTCATTTTACATGTTAGGAAACTGAAGTCCAAATAAGTTAGGTAACTTGCCTAGAGTCACATAGCTAAGTGAAAGGGGCAACAATTAACCTCAAGTTTTCTTGATTCCAAACCCAGCACTGTATGAAGTATAGCATGTTGAAGGGGGACTTCACCGGCTACATTTTTATCTGCCAGGTAAATATCATAAAAATTCAATGTATAAGGTTTTTATTAAGACATTTTAGTGGAGTTTTTTGTCACGTTTTTCATTAGAAGCAATTTGGTACAGGGCATAGCTTTTAAAAATCCAGTGATATAAACCTTTTTGTAATGGGGAACCAATACATTATTAGAGTATTTCTGATTTCATTTGCCACAGGGAAGACATTTGGGACCCTGTAACACTCATAATACATGATACATGAGGCCTAGGGCCTACCCCACTGAGGTCAGCATGTTGTCCAGTGAAATGAGGGTCAGTTTTTTGCCTTTGTGTTTGTTCTTCTGTTTTAAAGGAAGATTAATCATAGGCTTTAACCTAGTGAGTTTCAAAAGGTCAGAAGAGTAAGTTTCTGAGATTCTGGGCATCTTAGTCCAAGTTGACTTTTGTAGCCAGCTCAGAACCAATCTCTGAAGAGGAAAATGAGACCTTTGAAAGTAAATTTCAGAATTCAGACCAGTGGAAGCCAAAACAAGGACTAAGCTGGCAGTAAAGCCATATTTGGACATAAACTTGGAGAGACTTATTTTATGTAGAAACTGCTAAAAGTGGGTACAATCTCCCCAGAGACCAAGGTGGTATAGGACAGTAGAATCAAATTCAAATAGAAATGGATCCCTGCAGGTGACTTAAATTAACTTAGAAAACCACAAATTAACATTATCTATGTTGTATTTTATTCATTTTCTTAAAAATTTTCCAATTACATTCTAATTTGGTTCAGGAGTACCAGAGAGCTTAGCCAATTGCTTGAGTCATGAGTTTAACATTTCTGGATGGAAGACAGCGTACCCCTGAATTATGGTAAGAAATTGTACTTTTGTTCTTATTATATGTTTGAAGTAAATATCCTGTTGTAAAAAGCTAATTAATGTTAAGTACTTAAAGGAAATGCAGGTACTAACTAGTCACTTGGATCATAACATTTAGGGAAAATAACTGCGAGGAGCCCAGACAATATAGAACAGGCATCTCCAGGTCCTCAAAGCCTGCTTAGTACCCTGAGGGGCAATTGTAGCCACTATAACAAACAGGAGCAAACTCACTACATGTAAAAAAAGATTCTTAAATATTCATGGATTAATTTTCTCTGATAGCTATAGCAAAAATTGCTAATCTCACGGAATCCTCTGGATTGATAAAATATCACCTAATTTTATGTTTTGCAGAGTATATATGTTTTTTTTTCATTCCATTATTACTCTATTATATCAGTGGCAAAAGATATTCTTTGTTAGACTCTTTGCTTGTTCATATGATCATAGATTTAGAATAGAAAGGGACCTTCAAAGTCCAAGTCATCAAGCCCACTCATTTTCCATATTTGTTCACCAGTCTCCCCTGATGTTCTCCCAAACTATAGCATTCCTACACATAACCATATCCTTTCCTGCAGAAATTGTAATGTTAACATAGTCTTGAATAACCACCCCATAGAAAAGGAGAAATGTGGAGTGGAAGAAAGTGGGTGGGAGTTGCAATCAGGTGCTTGGCTGAAGTCCCACCTCCTCTCTGACACTCCCTACTTGGCCTCCAGCATATCATGAAGCCTCCCTAAACCTCAGTTTTCTGATCAGTAAAATGAAGGGCTGGGATTTGTAATCTCTACAATGCCTCATAACTCTATAATCCCAGCCTCCCTAGCTTCTTTAAATCATCGATAGCCAAATCCCTATTTTACATAAAAGCAAAATGAACTTAAATTAGAGCATGACACAACCCCCAGTCATGAGTCATAGTCTCTTGCATTAAAATTAAAACTCAGAAAATTACACAAAGCAAATCTGTATACAAAGTCCCAAAGTAGATTAGCAAAAAGGAAGCAAAATTGAATTCTGATGAGCAAACTACTCTAATAAGAGAATGGCAGAAGCAATAAAGTACAATTCAGGAATGGTAATTCTACCTATCCCAGTTTGGGAAGCCAGCTTTTTATAATTTCGTAAATGAATGTGATTACAAGTTTGGTTGTCTCTCAGTGTAAGCCCCTTATCTACAGGGATATTTTTTTTTTCTTTAAAATGCATGAAATCTAAGTAGTTTTCCAAAAATCTATTAAATTTGGAAATCTATTTCCAAAAATTTATCAAATCTGATTGCCAATTTCCTCACTTCTCCAATTCCTATTGGCAATGGCAATGTGATTATCAAAAGTCAAATGTTTAAGTGAGACTAATTCAATTCATTCATTAGACAAACATTTATTATCTGCCTGAGACAGTACTAATCATTGGGAATACAAAAGTAGAAATTTTAGTAGTCCCTGCCCTCAAGGAGCATACATAAATATTTAACTCTGGTAAAAAGGATGCCAACTATTTTAATCTAACAGTTAAAAACAAATAAGATACCAGTGAAAAGAATGTTGGAGTGCTAAGGGAGGCAAGTAGGTCCAAGTCGACTATATGCCCAACTACAAATATATGACAAAAAAACAAATGAAATAAAGTTTCTAAACTCCCTTCTAATTCTAAAATTTCACACCTTCAACCCTTCACAAGGCCTTGAAAAATACTAATAATGATCATCAAGTTGCAATATAGCTCATTTCAATATAAGACATGCCCAAGTAGTTGTTTGGTAAGAAATTCTAATCTCCAAGAAAACATAAACTTAATATCTGCACCCCAATTCCCCACAAATCCATAAAAATGTAGTGTTTCTAGCCTTTAAATGCCCTTAAATCTAACTGCAAAAGTATCTTACATTCTTTGTCATGTTCTAATTGTTTTATCTACCTTCCGTGTCCGTGGCCTCATGCATAAATTACAGTCATCAGCAGAAATTCTGAGAAACACCCTTAGGTAGAGGTAGCGCTAGAGAAAAAATGTTGGCCTAGATTTATTGTCCCTCTATTAACTCTCCCCATCTTTGGCACCTGCCTCAACTATCCAGTTGTGCCAACCTATTTGCTCCCAGTACCCAGAGTCCAAACAATTAAGAAATTTAACTATTTTGGAATAGGTTACAAAAAATAAGAAAACACACACACACACACACACACACACACACACACACACACACACACCCCTCCTTCAGGCAAAGTAAAAAAAACATAGGTAAGCCCACTACTTTACCTTGGCATATAACTGGCCTCAATAAATTGTTTTATAACACTGTTGTATTAAGTTCTACACATTATTGTCCAGTTTTATTAACTAAGTAAACCTTATATAAAGCAATGAGGTCTTTGGGATAAAACTCAGGCTTTACTTCAGGACCAAAGAATTATTTAACAAAAAGGGAAATTAACTGGATAGTCTGAGTAGCTAACCTAGAGAAATAGACCTGAGGGGAACACCAAGATCAAGAAAATCAGGTAACTAATTTATACAGTCTTTCTTTTCTGCATGCTCAGAAATCACCTTAACTCAAATTCATTCAAGTATACCATCACTCTGTATTTAATTTCATGTTTGAAGTCACATAAAAGTAATGAAGCTTGCCTTGCAATCTTACTTTAAACATATTCTGAAAAAGGGAGAGAAATTCGGGTGAGGATGTTCTTTCAGTGTCTAAATGCCTCCCTTGTCTTATAATAATGACAGTTCACCTTCAATCTACTTTGTTTGAAGTGGCTGTAATATCTTGTCCTTCAGGACCCAGAATGGCTTCACAAAAGCTTCAAGGAGTTATAGTTCAAAGTGGAGAAGAACAGTTTTCTTTTTCTAAGTTTGAAAGTCATGAGGCTTCTTAATTTAGATCTGGATTTCTATCTTCTAGGCTCCTATATTCTTGAACAAACACCTACGTGTTTCCAGGGGAAAGTAACTTAAAAGGGCTCATAAGAATTCTCAGCTAGGACATCTCTTTTAAGATATAACCTTCTAATAGGGGTCACAGGGTAAGCAGCAGGGCTCCTGGGATGCAGAAGATGGGGGTCCATCCATGCATTTATTCTTGATCTTCTGTTCTGCCTTTTCTTCCCTATTTCTATCTATCTCTGCTTAACACCTCTCTGCCTCATGCTTTTCTGCCATTTTGAAAGGGGGGTAGCACATTGAAAAAGGAATTTACTTTTTCTCTTTTACTTTCAGCAAAAGGAGGGACATCATAGTGGTCAATCTTAATCTATAATACCATCTCTACTTAAAAGATTGTTTGTCTGTTGGGTGTGAAGGGGGTAGGAAGACAATAGGGAGTAGCTGGGCTCTTCTTTCCTAGAGTATACTAAATCCAACTTAAGTTAAGCCCATCCCCATTAATATCTATTTTAACATAAAGGTAAAGCAATGTTTGTCTAGAAGCCAGGGAAATTTGGGCTTAAATCCTGCCCCTAACACTTACTGACAGACACTGGACAAATCCCTTGACCTTTCACAGCCTTAGTTACCTCATCTATAAAATGGAAATAATAATAATACCTATTTCAGAAGGCTATTATAAAGATCAACTATGATGGTATTCATGCAGTCTTGGAGGATTCCAAAGGGCTAACTAAATGAGAGCTCTTGTTATTAGACTGGGGAACATGACATAATTTTGTGAAGAAGGAAAATACATCAGTGTACCTGGGGAAGTGTTTACAAAATGGTATGTCTCCACAGGGCAGCGGATAAGGCTTCTGTGGCACTTGTGCCTTCTGAAATACCACTTGACATTTACATGTTAAAAAAAGGTTAAATTGACAGGGGTACACACTGGAAAAACACTGGCTCTGGAATGAGATAGGTGGGCTTAAATCTAGGCCCTTCCACTTATCTCTGTGACACTGGCAATCCTCTGAGCCTGTTTGTAAATAAGGGGGTTAAATTACATGGTTTCTGAAATCACTTATGACTCTATAACCCTTTGGGAGGTGACTAGGTCTGAGAACAGTAACTAGATCTTAGGCATTCTTAATTGAGAATTGAGCTCTCCTCAATGTCCAGGACAGTGTTCAAAAACAGGGGAGTATCAGGGATGGATTAAGGATGATTATCTGACAGCAAAAATGTTATGCAAGTCAGCAAACATTAGGTGCCTAATGTGTGCCAGATACTGTGTTAATCACTGATTACCACACTGTACTTCATGTGGACATGAGAACAGCTCAAAGCACCCATGGGCTGGTATAGCTCTGTACTGTGGGAAATAGATCTTTTTCGTTTTTGTCTTCTTAAAACTCAACTTTACTCCACATTCATTAATGTAATCCTTGCTAACCTTAAGAGAGAGCTATGATAGTATGCTATAGGACTCTACCCTTGACTTATTCTGTCCAGTATTTTTTTCAAACACTTCAAAGAAATGCATAGAAAAATAACATGAAGTTGTGAGAGTTGACTGAAATTGAACTGTAAGTTCAATGTAAGTCAAAAGTTGGATACAGCAGCCAAAAATCATGGTTTAATCTTGGTTGCCTTTAGGCAGTGGCACTAGCAGTGGTGCTGATGGTGATGATGATGTTGATAACCAACATTTATATAGAAGTTAAATGCTTGCAAAATACTTTACTCATATTATTTCTTTTAATAGAATCATAGTGACCAAAACAAAGTATAAAATAGTGCCCCTGTTTTCTGTTTTAGTCAGACAATACCTGGAGTATTGTTTTCAGTACAAGTGCTACATTGGAAATGGGATAGTGAAAACCTGAAGGGTGACTAGACTTTTAAGAAGGAATATAACAGCATTATTATGTAAGAACTAAATGAAGCAGCTGGGGATATTTAAACTGGGGAAGACTTGCTGGAGTGTAAGGAGAACATGGTTTTCACCTTGAAATATTTAAAAGGTTGTCATGTGGAAGAAGATTAGATTACTTATGCTTCGTTCCAGAGGGTGGAACTGAGGTCAGTAAAATATAGGAATTACAGGCAGGAAAGTAAATTTGAGTTTACTGTAAAGGTGAGTCTGGATGATCATTTGAGGATGTTGAGGGGATTCACAATTCAGGCACCTGGGCTAATCTGTAAGGTTCCTCCCAAAGTAGTTCTATTTCATAAACTGATCAGAGATTCTATACTAAACATAAAGGGCACCAAAAACTGAATAACATAAGTGTCTATGGGAATGGAAGACTTGCCAAAAAGGGGGTGTTTTTTCAAGAGTTTTCAGTTTCGATGAAGAAAACGCCATCTGTGCCTCTCTGCACATTATTTTTAAACTTAAAATTTACACATTGTATTTACAAATGTTTCTGTTCTCAGGTTAATTTGAAGAGCTCTTGTTGGATGTTTATAGAACTGAACTGTAACTAGATAAATATAAGAAAGCCAGACAGTGATTAATAATATATAAAGATGAATTGGAATTTGCATCTCCAGGACTGGCCTAACATCAAGTGTTCAGTTCCATTTCTCTAACAGCATTCTGGATATAACCCCCTTAATATCCTGTACTTTTTTGCAAACTAAAAATCTTCCAAATTAAATTTAACATTTTCCTATCCCAAAATAGGATCCTTCTCCAAATTCTTTATTTCTCTTACTGTCAGGACCATTTTATTGGTCATCTAAGCTTCTAACCTCAGTCATCTTTGACTCATTGCCTTCTTTACATCCACACATAATAATAATCGCTTTTATATCGTGCTATGTGCCAAGCATTGTGCTAAGCACAGTGTTTTCTCATTTGGGCATCACAAACAATCATGGGAGGTATATGCTATTATAATTTCCATTTTACAGCTGAAAAAACCGAGGTATCCAGAGCTTAAGTGAATTACCCAAGATGACACATCTAGTATCTGGATTTAAACTCAGATATTCTTGAAAATAGGCCATGTGCTCTACCCCCTGCTCCATCTCTTTAGTGTTTGTCTTTATTACAAAAATCATCATAAAAATGACATTTACTATATTATGCAATAGTACAGATGAGTGAGGCATTATCATCTAGTTTCAATATTTAAATTCTCTGGGCATATGCATGATATATAAGGGAGTTTATAGAATCAAATGGCTCCATAGATATAGATATATAGATATAGATATTTAATTATTGATATTTAAGCCAATGTAAATAATTCGCAGGTTACATTAAAATTACTTCTCCACTTTGAGAAACCTGGATATGACACTTGGGAAAAAAATTAGTTGAGAATATTGCCATAATTGCTAAAAAAAAAAAAAAAGTATAGCTTCATAACTATGTTCCAAATGACTACCAAAAGCATACACATTTATGATACCTTAATATTCAAATCACAAGCCTTCCAAAACCTATAGTTCTTCTCCAGGTCCTCTTAGGAGTCCTCCACAAAGAACGTTCCTAATTCTGGAGCTATTTCTAGGCAGCATGTTAAAAATGGAAACAACACCAAATTTGGAGTCAAAGGACCTAGATTCAAATGTCAGCTTTTCTATATGCTCCTTGTATGATCCAAGGGGATTCACTTAATTTCCCTGGGCCTCAGTTCCCTCATATTATCCCATATATATGCCATTTGTTTATAGCTGGTTGCATGTTTTCTCCCCACATTTGATAATGAGCAGCTTGAGGGCAAGGATTATTTTTGCTTTTCTATGTATCTCTAGAACTTAGCACAGTGCCTAGCAATCATAGGTGTCTAATAAATGCCTCTTAAATTGATTTGTTTGCTTATAGGGATTTTCTCTTTCATTTGGGGTCCACCTAGACATTATCCAAGACAGTGTAATGGTAATGGAATTTAAAGATCCCCCTGTATTGGCTTGGTTTTCAAGTTGAGTGTTAAAACCCAGAGCTTGTGAATACCACTTGTGGGATGGACTTGTTAATGTGAAGAGAGAGGGCTGAACTGGGAGGAGCTGGTGCTGTGAATTTAGAGAGAAGCCCAAACAGAGAAGGCCAGAAGAACTTTTGGGGAGCAGTATCATGGAGGAAGAGGGAGAAGAGAATTGCTGGGGGCCAGAGTTGCTGAGAGAAAAACTGCTGAGGGTCAGTTGGAGCTGCCCAGGACTTTTGAGAACTGCCACACAGACCTGCCAAGAGCTGAAGAGGCATGGCTGTGATGCTAGTATTTCGTCTGTCTGTTTTGATGTTGTTTTGCCAGTTTTGTCTGCTGGTGAAGGACAGTGTTGCTGTTGCAGAGGTCCTGGAAGCTTGCTGTTGGTTCAGAAGCCCTGAAGGAGAATTTTTTTGTTGTGTGTTTACAGAAATCTTGGAATAGGATCTTCCTGATGTTTTCAGGGTTTCTGGGACTTTTCTGCAGGCAGAGAGTGAACTGATGAGGGCACTGGCAATGTATATTGTGGCTTTGTTAGGCTTTTCTTCCCCAGAAACAGAGATTGCTGAGAACTGGTCAAGGTGAAGGAAAGACCTTTCCTTGGGTTTTCAATGCTGTGATGATATCTTAACCTTGTCGTAGCTTAAGGGTAGATGGCCTTTTGTGCTCTCCTGTCCCTTTTGAGAAAGTACTTGACTTTAATGGATGGTATTGTAATTCGTTGTGATCCAGGGGTGGGAAACTTTTGCCTTTTTTGTGCTCTTTGACTGACCAAATGAATTTACTTTGTTTATAATTGGAAACTAGTCTCCATTTGAGAAGAGAGACTTTGACTGACTAAATGAATGTACTGTCCAGGGGCGGAGTAGTTCTTGGATTGAATTGAGAACTTACTTGCTAAATAAATGAGTTACACTGTATTTTGATTTTCTCTGTTCTGTGAATGTTTTGCCTTAATCTGTCACTGAATAAATGGAGTTTGCTGTGCTGGAAGTTGCCTTTGCTTGACATTACAGACAGTAGAGATTATCTTTGGTCGATCAAATTAATCTCTGTCATTCATACATATACACATATATGTATGGGGGGTGGGGGTAGGGGTGTGTGGGGGTTTAGGTGTGCACATATATATATGGTGTTTTGTGTTCTATAGCTTAGCTTGATGCTGATAATCCAATAATCCATTTATCAAGAAATCTAGAATGAACTTAATGTATATATGATAGAATTTTTGTCAGAATGGAATCTTTAAGGTTATATTTTGAAAGACTGAGTCAAATCCTGTTTTGTAATCCCTAATTACAATCAGCTCTTCTCTCATTCCATTCATTTTGGTCAAGCGTGTTACTATGAACATCTACTTTACTGCAGAAAATTGTTCACTCTTCAAATTCTCATAATGGATACCTTTAAAATATATGTGTGGCTTATTCTAATAAAGGTTTTAGAGAGATTAGAAATTAGGAAGAGGTTCTGGTGATTGCTTATGCCCTTTCAACTATCTATTATCAGTAATAGCATTTGAGTTTTTACTCATTACTTGTTATCTGCCCATCTAAAATATATTTTAAAATCTATCCCATTTTCTTCATTCTTCCATTCATATTTTCACACTGAGGTCAATGACAACATTTTGTTTCTTTCTTTTTGCCACAGAATCTTCTGTTTGTACTTAGACTAGTCCAGCCACTTTTCCCTGCTTTACCTTAGATACTATTTCCATTTCCTTGTATAGTGTATCAGAAATGTCAAGATAATATTTACTCTTCTTAGACTTGTGTCAGGTACTCAGCATGACAATGATGAACACATTCGGTGAGTCTGAATCCTAGTTTTAGGCTTCATCTGGTGCTAATTATCAGAGGGTACCAGAACAGAGTTAAAGTTACATTTATCAAGAAATATTGTATGATCACGGGCACTGTGGTTGGGAGATCCATCCTGCCCTACAGAAAGGTCAGAGGGGTGAAGGGGGAGGACATAGCAGAGAGAAAATTGGGGGTGGAGGGATACACTGGGATGGCTGTTTTGGGGTGGTGGGTGGGGGAAAGATGGGGAGAAAATTTGTAACTCAAAATTTCTTGGAAATGAATGATGTAAACTAAAATAAAATTTTAAAAAATCAATTAAAAAAAAGGAATATTGTATGATCTTAGTATTCTTGAGAAATTCCTTGCTGAAGAATTGCCTTTAGATTCACTATACTGAGTCCAATGCTTTTTTGTAATCAACAAACAATAAACACCTTTCAATCTATCCTTCATTTGATTGCAAGGTTATGGTCTTTCAAAAGTCTGCCAGTTCCCATATTTCATTTTTATCAAGGAGCATGAAAGATACATAAATTATTCTCAGATATGATAAAGGTTTAAAAGCAGGCATATCTGTTCATAGCTATTAGTTATCATAATTACCTAGGAATTGATATGATTTTCTCCATTCTTTTGTTATTTTACCCTTGCTGATAAAAAAAGGATAAATAGAATCCTCAATATTTTCAAGATATCATCACCTCTATCACAACTTTTCTCTATGAATACTTTTTTTAGTTCAGAAAAGAATAAATAGGAATTTAATACAAATAGGAAGTTCTTCAAAAATAGCTTTTACAAGACAGGGGCATTTTAGTGAATTACAAGCTCAACATGGGTCAGTGGGAAGCCATGACAGACAAAGATGCTAACACTGTACTTGGTTGCATTAAGGTAGGCATAGTGTCTAGTGTTACAATGTGCTCTAGTCTGCTTTTGTCAGACTGTCTATAGTACTATATCCAATACTTAGCATCACTTTTTAGAAAGGACACAAAAACAAGCTAAAGTGCATTTAGTGGAAGGAGATTGGGATGTTAAGGAGGTGGATACCAGGCCATAAGAGGACTAGTTGAAAGAACTGTATATGTTTCACCTGCTAAAGATAAGACTTTAATGGAACAGAATGACAGTGTTAAAGAACTTCCATTTGAAAGTGAAATTCAAATTGTTTTGCTTGTTCCCTGAGGACACAGCAAGGAACCAAGGGTAGAAAGTTGTAAAAAGGCAGATTTAGGCTTGAAGTCAAGTGAAATGGGTTGTATCTGGAGATAGTGGGTT
Source organism: Pseudochirops corinnae (assembly GCA_028646515.1). Lineage (NCBI taxonomy): Eukaryota > Metazoa > Chordata > Mammalia > Diprotodontia > Pseudocheiridae > Pseudochirops > Pseudochirops corinnae. Next base: position 108,537,148 of record CM053592.1, on the reverse strand, counting down.
ACACCTCACTGGACGTCTGCAAAGAGAGGCTGAATGACCATTTATTATCCAGCAATGTTGTATAAGGGAATCTTGGTTAGAAACAACAAAGATAAATAGCCTCCCTGAGATCTCCTCCAACTATGAGTTTCCTTGATAATACAATTCAAGGATCAACTGTCATGTCTGATGAGATTAGATAACTAAAAGAACTCCAGGCAGATCTGTCATATTTTACATCTGTTTATTATCCTCATTTTTTTGATCTACAAATGTTTGGGGGATGATAGAAATTCATCTCATCACATGATAAGTTTTCTGCAGGCTAGTTTTCTCAACTGTTTTTTTACTTTTGTATGAGGTGTTACTATTCATTAGTCTGTCAACCTTATAATTATTTACAAATGAGTTTTACTTGCAAATGAGTGTTACTTTTATGTAATGTAAATGCTCCCATTTAGAAGACTATGAGGCCTTTTCTGGCTACCAGCCTCTCTAGTCTTTCAATATCCCCAGAACTAATAAGAAGCACCTGAACTTTTTAAAAACCTTTCTTCCAATTTGGTACATGCCTTGACTTGTGCTTTAACCAGTCAATAGCCTTATTGCACAGGGGTAACAGTTTTTGAATTTCTGCAACCAGTTGCCTTCTGCCTGTTCAGACACAGTATAATATAATACATGTATTCAGTATACACTATAGCCAGTGCCTTCACATCTACCTATTTTTGAAGAAAGCATTCACAACATGTAGGCACAGGGTGACAATTACTTTACAAGCCTTTGATTTTTCATTTCTTGATACTGAAACATGTTCCTAATAATTTTCTATTCTCCTTTCCAATGCATGCTTTTATACTTAAGTCACAGAAGAACAAACTGGAAGATTTTATCAATTATTTCCAAAAAACTTATTTTTTCATACTTTAAATGCATATGCTATAGTTATCTTTATACTGGTATATTTCCTCATGTTCATTGTGCTTAGTGAAAGGCAAGATGATCAATGCCTCAAGAAGTAATGCTTCTTTTTCTTTGGTGCACATACAATCAAGAGCTACTTTACCAACTTCATTATCTGCTTCTCCAACAAGACCCCTAATTAGCAACAAAATCTTTATGTCTTCTGGTTTCAGTTATAATAAGCTGCCACTTCCTCCACTAGTATGTTAACTGACTGGCTACAGACAAAAGATCACAAGAATACCAAGTGTGAAGCTAATTTTTGTACGTAATTGGTGAGCATTTCCCCCCATTTTCTATTAATCTTCCATCATCCCCTTAGAATCTGCAGGAATAGTACAGGACCATAGGCCATTTTGTATACTTGGCAGGTTGCTATGACTCAAAAATTAACCTGTTGGCCAGTCTTCTAGGGATAGCCTTCTCTATACTTAGCGAGATGATGCTTTAGACCAGTGGTTCTCAACCTGTGGGTTGAGGCCCCTTTGGGGGTCAAACGACCCTTTCACAGGAGTCACAGGGATTGCCTAAGACCATCAAAAAACACATATTTCCCACCGTTTTAGGAACCAAGACACCACTCCTCTATCTGTCTCCAGGTGGGTGCACTCACATGCAGATACACCCACATACAAGTATTAACGGGTCGTGGCATTACGAAGGTTGAGAACCACTGCTTTAGACCAAGGACTAATGAATTCATCATTGCACTTGGGTAGAACCTGCCTGATCTTGCACTCTACTGGCATATCCTTGGACCTAGGAGTCACTACCAAACCATGATGATGCATCCAAGTAAAAAACTCATTACTGTTTGCACATGTGTGTATGAACATGGATTTGTGTATATGCATGCATATTATCTAGATTTATGTTATATAAATATGCATGTGTATAGGTCCAGACCTTTGAATTCATAAATATTGGTAAATTTCTAGTGAGAAAACACCCTCTACTAAAGCAGCAAAACAGAACAGACAATAAGTTATTTAATTTAAATTCTTCAAGAATTATTTGGGCTACTGAGATGCTAAGTGCTTTGCCCAAGGTCCTACAGATAATATATGGCAGAGGTTAGAGTTGAAATCAACGATGTATGTTCTGTATGGAAGGCTGCTGCTGCTGGTGTGTGTGTGTGTGTGTGTGTGTGTGTGTGTGTGCATAATGACAGAGTGGTAATCAGTCACCAATTGTGTCAGTTGTTGTAAACCATGTTGCTCACTTTCTTACAGAATTGTAGTATGAGGTTATCCATTCTGCTCTTTCTAACCAGAATATTGTAAAAGCTTCTCTTGATAGTATCTAAATAACTTAAGTAACCTGATATCTGTGGAAGAAAAATTGTAATAGTGACAATTCAGCTGCAGTGATGCAGTCATCAGCATTTTCCCAGCTATTGATTATACAGTGTGAAGACTGTATTTTACTTCATCCATTTTACTGACCCACAAATGTTTGCTAATAGAACCAAGACAAGATGTCTTAATTTATCCCTTCTAGCTACTGATGAAGGCAAAGGGGAGAGGGAATAATCAATCTGTGGTTGCTTTATCACTGCAGTGTTTAGTTTCTCTTTAAAATTCCATTTGTTTAAATGAATATAAACCACTGGACCTGAGAACTGAGAGACTGATTTAAATAGTTAATTAGAAATATTTAACTTTTCTAGGCAGGACAAGTTGTACACAGAAATACCATTTATACACAGCTAATTTTCAGAAAACTGCTATGTTAGATAAAAGGTTAATATTGTGAAAAGAAGGAAGTGATGTTTTGTTTTCTTATTTAGCCTTAGTTATTTCAAGTGCCATTTAGAACAGACAAAAAGCTTACTTGAAAAATGATGACAAGAGCTTCCTACAGAAGAGATAGCATAATGAAGCACAAACTATGTATAATCTCCCTGACTTGCATCTAAGTCGTACCCCTGACATATGACTGTTATGAGTCATTTAAAGGCAGATGCGCATCTGCATTGATATGTAGGTGAAACTACATTTCTAGACCAAATAAACAAATAATGGGCTTAGACCCTACCACAAAAGGGCACTGTTAAGTGGTCTTCTAGGTATAATACAGTCTCATTGGTATTTGGAAATGCCACTTTCTTTTTTACTAAAGTCTTATGTTTGAACACATAAAATAGTCATTAATGTGGACCAGGTATGTGATTGTGCAGAACAAGGATGTAGAATTGTGATGATTATTACTTACATATAATAAAACATTTTGCTCCAGTTCACAATGTAATACAGTAAACATTCATTGGAATACAATCAACCAGTACACTCAAATAACCATAATTTTCGGCACCCTATACTTAAAGGATTTCTTACTTTATTACTTCAAGGATGTGTGATTTTATTTGTATGAATATTTCCTTAGACTTGTACAATAATCAACTGCAAAATCCTAAGAGTACAGAGCTAGTCCATTCTCCTGTATCTTCTGCTCCTAAAGTACAGTAAAGTCATAAATAATGGACTTCAAGATGCTGAAGTTCCTTCTCAATCATCAGATAGCAAATTATAATCAGTATAATGAAAACGCATGGCATTTCACTTCATTCTAATTCTTAGAAAAATAGAGCTATTTAATGGCACATATGGCAACATATTTAACCAGAATGCTTTAATTCAAATAACAGGACATGTTATTTTTCAATACACTAAACAAATTATAATTTCATTCACTTCCTGACAAAGTATAATTCATTAATAGCAAAAATAATTTTAGTCCAGTAAAAATGATCTATTTTAACCAGCACATATTAAGAATAAAACATTTCAAATGCATATATTCAAGGTACAGTAATAAAGGAAATTAAACTATCTTATTTACTTGGGACAAAACCCAACAATAATAACATACTTTAATCAGATTACTTTAAGCAATGAAATTCAGGTAAAAATAGGTTGCTTTATTGGTGCATACTTGAATTGCCCAGATTTCTTCTCTACACTTCACTTTGACCATAAAATTTGGCCATTTAGATACTTTTTAAATTAAACAGATTTGTCAATATTACCAATGCAGTATAGAATACGGCCCAATACAAGGACAAAATCCAAAAAGTGCAGATCTGGTACTTTATTAAGTGAAAATAGTGCTTTAGGAATAAGTTGAATCACAAAATATAGGAGCCATGAGAGCCTCCCCCCCCCATACATTCAGGATAAAATGGGCTTTTATTATTTTATTTCAAGGTTTAGTTCTGTATTACATTTAGTCACACACTCCAGAAGTAGGCCTATTGCTCAATAAGGGTAGTGCATCTACTAATGTCCTCAAACTCATTTCCTTAACTCCTTCAAACCTTGTTTTAATGACCTTCCATCTCTAACATTCACATTCTCATTGATTTTCATTCTCCCTCTCCCTCTCTCTCTCTCTCTGTCTCTCTTTCTTTCTCTCTCTCTTTCTTCCTCCTTCCCTCCCTTTTCCCCTCCTTATTCCTTCTCATCTGCCTAAAAACACATCGTACTCTCCCTAATTCTGGAAAAAGAAAACAATTTCTTCCTTGACCCTTCTAACCCACTTACCTAATATCTTATTGCTTTCTTGGTAAATTTCTTGGAAAGGCTATCTATAAATCATACTTCCTCTTCCTTGTTTTTCATTTTATTTATTCAATCCCTTGTCAATATGGTTTCCAAAAAGTTCAACTGGAATAGCTCTCTCCTAAGGTCACCGATAATTTTCTATTTTCCATCTACAATGGCATTCTCCTAATCCTCTTCCTCCTTCACCCCTTAGATGCATTTGACACAGTTTACCCTCTGTTACTAAATACTCCTCCTCTGAATCCAGAAACATCATATTTTTTTTTCTAGTTCCCCTCTTTCTGCCTGTCCCTGTTCTATTTCTTTCACTGAATACATTCTTATCCTAACCCCTTAAACTTGAGTGTTCCTCAAGGACCTTTTTCCATTTTCTCTTCTTTTTATAGGCTTTCTGTATTGGCAATGTCACTCATTGCTATGTTTTCAATTACTACCTCTATGCAAATAAATCCCAAATCTCATCTACTTCACTAATATATTTTATAAATCCCCAATTTCCAACTGCTCATTGGAAATCTATGCATGAATATCAGAACTTGTACATCAGAAGCAACATGGACAAAATAAATCATTATATTTTGCCTATCCCCTCCTACCAACTCCAAACAAACTATCAACAAGCCGTTAATAAGCGTGTTCTATGTTATGCATCAGACACTGGTCAAAGTGCTGTTCATACAAGTACAAAGAATGAACCTTCATTTTTTTCTGTCTGTGACACATTCTGACCTTATTTCTCACATTCAAAACCTGAGGACTATCTTTGAATCTTCTCTTTCCTTAAATTGTCATAATCATTTACCAAGGTCTATGACTTCCATGTTAGCAAGAACTTTCACATCTATCCTGTCTTCTATATTTTTTCTGTCAGTACCATAGAGCAAGTCATCATAATTATCTGAATATTTGTCTGAATTATTGAAAATAGCTTCCTCACAAGACTTCCCGTCTGTGTTTTCTTCTGTTCAATTGATCCTTCATCGTGCTAAAAATCATAATTTTTCTGATGTATAGTTCTAGTCACGTCACTCCTCTACTCAAAATTTTATCTTCAGATTTCTGGCTCCTAATTATCTATTCTTCTGATTATCATGGCATTTAAAATATGGTACCATCTTGTTTTGACAATCTTACCTTATACTTTCTCTACCGTGTGCCCTGGTCAAACCATACTACTCTCCATCTCCCAGAAGTGTCATTTACTTTTCCTGTCTCTCTGATTTTTTTCTTATCTTCCCTCTCTATCTTTACTTATTGAATTCCTCTTCATACTTTGAAGTTCATTTCAAATGCCACCACAAAACATTTCCCTGATTTTCCATCATTAATGATATTTTTCCTCTAAATTCACCATTTTATTTTATCTCCCTCTCTAAGGCACTTATCACGTAATTTTATGTATGGTGTCTACTATTTGGGTCTTGTTTCCTGTGAGATAGTAAGCTCCAACTATGTAAGAATAAAATCTTATTTAAACTTTAAGTTTCCTCAATTGCTTAGTGCAATGTTTAATTACAGTAGGCACTTAATAAACATAGAAGTACTGTGGTCCAAGAAAAAAAAATACCCACTGCTTAGTTGTCAGAGGACATAAATCCAAATTCCAGCTATGCTACTTGGGCAATTCATTTAACTTTTCTTGCCTTCCATTTCCTGATCTGCAAAATGATGGGATTAGATGACCAATGTTTCTTTCCACATCTAAATCTATAATCCTATGATTCCAGCTGTTCACTGGTGGATGTTGAATGATTAACAAAAGATGTGAAGAATTTGAAGAGGGAACAGCAAAGAGAGTAGTCTTGCTGGGCCTGAAAAGGGGGAGTTAACATATAATTAGCCTGGAAAGGTAGGTTGGAATCAGGTCTTATGAACTTTACATGCCAAACAAAGAAATTCCTATTTGATGCTAGAGTTAATATATATTTTGTCAAGGAACCTGGACTTCAGCTATTCGATAATGATGCACCACAGATAAATGTTGGACCAAAATAGCAATGCCCTCAATATTATGCTTTTGGGAAGATTAAACTGACAATCATGTGAAAAGAGATTGGCTATGGAAGAAACTGGAGTGATAGGGTGTAATAGTAATGTAATTTGAAGATCCCTTTGTATTGGCAAGCTAACAGGTACTTAGCACTTAGCTTCAAGTATCAAACCCCTGTTAAGAAACAGAAGGTATAAACCCCTGTTGCTGATGTAACAGGAAGGAGCTGGAACAAGGAGGAGTCAATGCCTTATATAAAGAAAAACACAAGCTAGAGAGTCAGAATTTCTCTCAGCAAGCATTTGGAGGCCAGGCTACTACTGCTGGACTGAAGACTGAACTGAGAATTGAGAAGAACTCAGAAGAGAACTCTTGTGGTGACAGTCCAGAAGGAGAAAACTTGTGGTATCCCAGCACTTTGTATGCTCTGTCTGTGTTGATGTTTGTTTGTAATACTTTGTACAGAAGCACTAGAAGTTTACTGGAAGCCCTGAAAGAGGATTTTCTGGTTGTCTGTTTACAGAAGTACTAGAGGAGGGTTTTGGAGCTCCTGAGACTTTACTGATGATTTGTATTGACTTCTTGGACCTTGTTTGTGGGTCTTTTGTTTTTATTTCTATGTTGATGGTTTATCTTGAGTTCTCAGACTTTGTTGCTGGATCTGAATTGATTTCACAGGCTAATAGTGAATTGATGATGGTGCCAGCAATGTATATGAATATTATTGTGGCTCTGTTAATCTTTGTCTTCCCAGAAACAGGAACTGTGAAGCACTTGAGGTAGACTGGACACTGTGAGCTTCAATATGAAATGGGAACTGGATGAAGAACTGGATGAAGAGCTGGACAAGGAACTGGGAGCTCCCTGTCTTTGAACCCAAGTGACAGTTGGAGCTGGGACCATGGAAGAGGAACCATAGAAGCTGAGAGCTAGCCTTGAGTCAAGATGAAAGAAGACTTTACTTGACTTGGATACTATGTACTAACTGAGAAGATTATGATTTACTGCAACCTAGGGGAAGAGAACTTTGATCTTTGCACTCTGTGCCCCTTAAGGATGCAGGATGATTGAATTAAGGACTTACTAAATTATTGAGTTACTAAATGAATGTACTTTGTTTAAAACTATGTGACCACTTTGGTGAAAACTATGTGGCCACTTTAGTGATAAGTTATTATGCCATTGTGAATCCTGTACGTTGATTTCTGTGAATGATTTGCTCTAATTTACTGCTGAATAAATAGAGAGTTCACTATATGGTTTAACCAGAGCCTTGAAGTTGTTCACAGCAGCAGTCCTCTGGAAAGCTGCTCATGCTTGGCTTTACATAGGGTCTAGTTAACAGATTATTAAGACCATCCAATTGAGAGGTAATAAGAACCAGAACTAGGGTGGTGGTATGAGAAGCTCTCTTGGATTCTTAAATGAGAATTTTTTAGTTAGTGAACTTATGGAATTCCCTTCTCTGTAGGTAGTCTCATCAAGGATTCATTCTTCTCTGGCCAAAATATCAGTATGTTTTAAGCATGCTTCTGGGCTGAAGGCAAAAAAGATGATTAAAAGACCACTGACTACACCAAGTTCTTCCAAACCATATGATTCCACAAAACTTCCTAAGTGTGCAAGCAGTGTACATTATTAATTCTTCAATGTATACATTTCAAAAAAAAATCATTAAGCATATAATATATGGTCATAGACTGTGCTAGCTACTAGAAATACAAAGGTGCAAAACACATGGTCTCTTACTTTAAAGAAGTTATGATTTATAAGGGGAAATAGCACATATACCTACATAATTAAAATTAAAAAAGCTATAATGTAATTTCATAGGAGAGGTATTGTGAGAGACCTGAGAAGTTAGACATCACATAGCTAGGGGGAAGAGAGAAATGAATGAAGCAGACTTATAAGATGAGGATTTGAGGTAAGTATAGAAATTTATTCCAAAATAGTCCATGCAGAATTAAGGTACTATCTCCTTCCATGTTTCACAGGTAAGCTATAAGAATTTGAAATGCTATACTTATAAACTCATGATACAAACAAGCTTATAATTTAGGGAAGGAGAAATTGCAACATCTGAGTAGAGTTTTTTAAGCCTGTTTTCTGCCAATATATTTAACTTAGTCATTACCGGGAGAAAGTCCAGAATGTTTGTGATATGGGAGAAGGGGAAGAGACATTCACAGTGACACACTGGAGTTTGTGCTTACAGTTTCTAATTTTAACTATTGGTCTGTTTGTTGATTTACTCTCTGCCTGAGAAAGCACATCTGAATACACACTATTCAATAACTATTCCAAAAATATATGCCTCTCCTTCTTATTTTTCACCACTCAGTAACATCTAATTGTTCATACTTAATGCAAATGAAGAACTGAATTAATACAGTCTATCCTTGACTCAAAACTAGCAGTGAATGAATAAATGAAACATTATTTGCTACATGCAAAGCATGGTGTTAAGTTTTAGGGATACAAACAGAAAAAAAGACAGTCCCTACCTTCCAGGAGCTCCATTCTAATGGTAGAGATAACATATACAGAAAGTTTCAACTACAAATCAGAAGGAAAAGTCCCAGGGGCCCTAGGGTGTAGTGACAAAGCAGATACAAATGCCTCTTCTTTAATGTCATTCCCACTGGTAAAATCATATGATTTATGACACTAAACCTTTTGACAATATCAAAGATGATTGTAGAAAGAACTTTATTTTCTGAGTCTTCAGTCGCTATAGCTGTGGCACCTGCAAGAGCAATTACCAGACTGCAGGATCTCCACTAGGCTTGCTTCCCAGGATGATGTCAGAGGACACTGGGCTAGAAGCATTGCTATTCCCAAGACTCCTTTGTTCAGGGTCCTGAGCTATCTCAACTAAGGTTTGAGGGGAAATGCCTGGCACATACTGTCTCGTCTCTCCTTCCAAGTGCCTTACTAGTTCATCTAGGTCAACTTGTCCGCTCTCTGCATCAAATTATCTTCCTAAAACACAGAACTAATCATATACATACACACACATTCTCTCCCAATATATCTATCTACACAGATATATTGAGAAAGAGAGAGAGAGGCAGACAGAGAGATTGGAGAAACAGATGTAGATATCTCCAATCCCAATCCCTCCCCTGAGCTTAAATGCCACGTTAACAATTGCAGACTGCACATTTCAAACAGGGCATACCAGAGAAACCTCAGAGTAAAAATATCCATAACAGATAACTTCCCTATATCTGTTGAAGATACTATCATCCCAGGTTCATAACCTTTAAGTTATCCTCAATTTCTCACTCTCTTTCACCCTACAAACCCATTCAGCTGGTAGATTGTCTGATTTCGTTTTCTACATTTCTTGAATCCAAAACTTTTTTTTTTTTTTCCATTTTCACAGCTTTCTCCTTAGTTCAGGTCCTAATAATATCTCACCTAGATTATTGCAGCTACCTCCTAATTGGTCTCCCTGCATCTACTCTCATCACTCCAATCAATGTTACTCACTATTGTCAAAGTAGTTTTCTCCCAGGGGCAATCTGACCATGTAACTCCCCTATTTAACTCCAGTGGCTTCCTATGGCCTCTGTGATAAAATACAAACTCTTCTGTTTAGTTTTCAAAGCCTTTCACAACCTACTCCCAAACATATCTTTCCAGTCTCTTTGGATATTACTCCCCCTTCTGTCTTATGGGAGGAAGCTAGAGTAGCCTTCTTTCTGTTCTTTGTAGATGACACTTCATTTCTTATTCCCACACCTTTCTTTGCTCTGCCTTTCCCACTTTCCTGGAATACAAACTCAAGTACCACCTTATTCATAAAGATTTTTTTCCCTATCCTCCAACTGCTACTGTCCTCTTTCCCAAGCTACCTTGCAATTAGTTACTTTGTACATATTTGCAATTATTCATTTTATATTTATGCCATATATATTTATGTATCTACTTGCTGTCTGCTCCATTAAAACACAAGCTCCTTATACGTACATTCTTTGTACTTGTACATCCTTCTGAGTTCCATTCTTTGTACCTGTATCCCCAATGCCTGACACAGTGCCTGGAACATGGTAAATATTTAATAAAATGCTTCTTGATTAATTAATGATCAAATTCTGAGCAACTTAGTAAACCAACTCAAATGGTACCCTTTAAGAAAATCTGTCCCTTTGAAAAACTATCCTGTTATAAAAGGGTATGCATTCATCACTCTTTTTCCTTCTCTGACTTAGTTTTCAGTCACCACTGGAAAAAAAACAAGAACATTTTGAATACATGGTTAGAACAGCTAAACTTTTAATAGCTTATAAATTGTCATGTCATCAGTGAAACAATATCTTCTGTGGGGTTCATTAACTGACACAGCTGTGGTCCTTGTGAGTCTATGAGCATGTCTCTTTAATAAAATATGAACTAATCCCATTGTTAATTTAAGTGGTAAGAATCTTCTTGACAACGGCTGACAAGAGACCCTGAACTTCTTCCCCACATGAAGTAGTAACCAGAATTCTAAAGACAACTGGAGGGCAGGAAGCCAGTGAAGTTGAAAACTGAAAAAGTAACAAATCTACCATAAGAATATTGTTTACTTGAATCAACAGTAATTAAAGAATGTAAGTTCTCAGAGCCCCAATGAGCCATGAACAGAAGGCAAGTTGCTGAAAGCATAAAAAGAAAGAGCATTTATATTAGCATGCATACATATCCCGTACGTTCTAGCATCTAACCCCAAGATGAAGGTTTATTTCTTCAGCAAGTATATAATGAGACCTTTGAACTATCCTTTGTGCCTGGCTTATGACAATGTAGTACATTCCAAGACAACTTAAATATTAACAGATGAAGATGATAAGAACAAATGGAATATTTAAATTAGGTCACAGATAATTCATTAATTATATATTGACCCGATAAAATAGTCTTTGCTAGAGGTAACATCTTTTTTTTAGGCTTTTATCTGGTATTGTGTTCTTTTATTCTGTCTGAGTGGATTTTATTTTGATCAGATACAGTGAATTACTAGTCTTACCATGCAGGGAAAGATTGTCATGTATCTATCTCTGCTTCTAGACTTTCTTCAGTCCATGAAATCCTTGTTAATTTGCTGGAAGATACACCAGCAGTCTTTTCCCATACTACCATCATCAGTCATCCATTAATCTAAGCATCTGAATATCCCTACATGATTTTCTGGATCTAGAATGCTGATTTTTAGCTAAAAGGAACCTTAAAGATAACTTCGTTTTTAAAGTAAGGAAATGAACTTATAGAAATAAATTGCTTTCTTGGATTTCCTTAGTTAGTGGAAAGGAATCCAAGTGTCTGGTCCAGTGTTCTTTTCACTATAACACCCTTTATATATATA
>CM053592.1:108465615-108524800 GCA_028646515.1 Pseudochirops corinnae | reverse complement strand
ATACACATACATGTACATATATACATATACATATATACATATATATGTACATATATACATATATATGTACATATATACATATATATGTTCATATATACATATATACATAGTTATGACTACATGGGGATATAAATAAACAAACACAATATAAGCAGGCATGCTTTTCTTTCACCATCAGGCTTACCACCACCTTGAGCTCCATCTCCTGAACAAAAGAAATCTAGTGTGTGTTTGGTGATAATGTGTCAAAGATCCTAAAACAGTGGCTGGAAAATTGTGATATATTGAGTTCAATGGTTAATCAAATACCAAGAATGTTATCAAAATTCTGTTCCTGTCTATGAGTAAAGGCCAGTCCATTGTCACTCATGTACTTACAAAACAGATATTGATATGTTGGCAAGTAGCCCTTGCAAAACTTGTGAGTCTAGTGCAGGGGTGGGGAACCTGGGGCCTTGAGGCTACATGTGGCCCTCTAGGTCCTTGATTGAGGCCCTGTGGCTGAAACTAAGGCCCAGGGAAGTTATTTGCTGATGATCACATAGCTAGTAAATCTCAAAAAGTCTGCCAACTAACTGAACAGGTAATATTTATAGAATGTAATCAGACACTACTAATATCTAAAAATGTGACATTTCATAGAATTTACAGTTCAGGTAAACTCTCTCAATTTGAAGAAAATTTCAACTTGCTACAGATCAATTAAATATCTAATTGAAAATTCATTATTCATGTATCTCTGATCTACAATGGGAGAGTAGGGAAAATGATGGAGAGCAAACTAGTTAAAAATCTTCATCTTCTCTCTGCACAGAAGAATACCATCCCAGTACTCATGTACTTTAGGGAGCATGCAATTAACTAAGGGTAAGAGAATATTTCATTCCTGCTTGGGGACTCAAAATTTCTGCCTATGCAGTTAGAAATGGAAATATTAATGGTTACTGTTGCCTGAATTAATGAACCAGTTTCTTATCTTGTGGTATACTTTCCAAAAACTTACTTGTGGCATTTCATCTCTTTAAATGGCTTATGTTCCTTTGGGGGAAAAGAAACATGGATAATAGAATACTGTGAACTTGTATACGAAATTCAAACTCAGTAATCTGCATTAATGTTGTGAATAACACAAAACAACAGTTTAATCAGCCACTGCTATTCACTTTAGGTTCTTCCATTTCCAAAGCATCTCATCTAATTTTGTCTGTCACAGTCATCCAGCTAGGATTGCTTGTCCTTAGCCATAATTGTCTCTCCCTTGTTCCACAGGAAAGTTCCCAGGCTATCTCCCCCATGGCAGCCTCCCAAGGGTGATGGTTGTGGTCTAAGAAAGGACACTGAGTGACCTAAGAAATAAAGTAAGAGAGAAGTAAATCAGAGGTGTTCTGGTCCCTGTTAATTCCCCTAGAGATTAATATACATGGAGATAAAAACTTCATCCAATCATTGTTTTTCAGAGTTGAAGATGATGTCTGCCACAATATGTCATGTGGCATAAGGATAAACCCAGTTAATTGGACAAATACTTCTAATTACTGACTGCTCTTCCCAATACTTACATTCAACTCAGTAAGTTTGGTCTAATGGACAGAGAGATGACCTTGAAGTCAAGAAAATCCAGCTTAAAGTTAAGTCTTTGACATACATTCCTCTGGGACTCTAGCACCAGCCCAGGGCAATTGTCTAAGACTATATATTGCAATGACATTGCTAATATTGAGGGATAGAGGGATTTTTCCTAATCCTATAGCAAGGATATCCCAAACCTATTAAAAAAAATGTGCAAGGCTCAAAGGTTAAACAGTACCTATTTTTAAGGAATTTACCTTCTACTAAGGGAAGTGTGGAGAATACAATATGTATGCAGTTACATTAAAACAAAGTGATTTTTTTTTTCAGGTAGCTCCCCAACAACTGAGGAGATTAAAAAAGTTTCCTATAGAAGATAGAAGGGACCTGATTTGAACTTCGAAGGGAACTAAGAATTCTAAGAGATTGAGGCAAGAGAAAAAGCATTCCAAGCTGAGGAAATAGCCTACAAAAAGGCAAAATGCAAGAAATGCAATGTTCTCTGGGGGAAGAGCAAGTTCTCAAGTTTGCATAGAATATAAAGTTCAGGCTTCATGTCAGCTGGGTGGTATATTAGATACAGAACTGGATTTGGAGGAAAGACTAGTCAGATACTTACTAGCTGGGTAACACTAACAAGTCACTTAAATTTATTGTCCCTCAGTTTCCTCATCTATAAAATGGGACTAATAATAGTACCTACCTCACAGGTTTATAGTGAAGATAAGTGAACTCATGTGGGAAGAACGAACTGTTATTACCTTTTCCCTAGAGCAACCATAATTCCTTGAGCTGAAGGAATGTGCGCCAGACTCTTGTATGTACCAAATTATCCCCATCTAGTCGAAGGGATGATGTGATACTGAGAAAGTCTGGACTATTATAATTGGTATGTTTGTGTAACAATGGATATTTTGACTTTTGTTTCTATTTCTTCTTTTTGATACTTGACAGCTGAAGAGGTGACTTACCCTAGGGAGGCTATCTATTGCATGCAGAGATTTTCCCAGGTTTTAGCTTAAGAGTTCCAATCAACAAAAATGTTGATTGTCCCTACAAGTCCTTTACAAGTTAACTTGGGTCCTTCATTCCATGGACATTTGACACGAGGGTTATAGAAATGGGACTGTTACTTCTATATACCTTATAGTCCTTTTCAGCCTGGAAACATAGGAAGGCTAATTATATTAGTTTTGCCTAGACTTTTTGTTGTTTGTTTGTTTTTTACCTAGACCTGTGTTTTCACTGGTATAGGGAAGACCTGGGAATGAGAAAATTCCCTCCACCAATGCAGCTGTATAACTTATAGTCTTAGCTGCCTGGGGGAATGGGAAATTAAATGATTTCCATTGTATCACAAGGTCAGTAGGTATCATAGGTGGGGGTTGACCCCTGGTCTTCCTGATTGTCATGCCAGTTCCCTATCCACGAAGCCATGCTGACTCTCATTAGTACTGATATATGCAAAAATGGTGCCACTCCTTGCAATTGTTCCTCTCTTCTTCATAAAACTAGGGAGTTCCCTGATCCCCTCAGTAAACAGTAATCAGCATGTCCTCTGAATTCTGATAATCCTTTTTTTTTCAATTTGACTTGTACACTTATCAAATGAAGTAGCAGGAAAAGCAATGAACATGAAGACAGAAGACCTGGGTTTGAATCTTGACTCTACCACTAGATGGTTGATTACAGCAAGATACTTGACTCGTCTGAACCATACTTTCATAGCCTAAAAAATTGCAACTAACACTTATACATTTTTTGTGGGGTTATAAAGAAAAATCTTTACAAACTGTCAAACATTTTATATATGTAAACTTATTACTTAGTACAATATTTCAAGGTTTTTGAATTGCAAATTCCCTAGGAGCAGAAAATATATTAATCTTCTTTACATATTCCCCAGTACCTAAAATAATAACATCCATACTCAAACCTTGCCCCACTCCATCACTCCTCTACCCAATATATAGTGTAGTGATGCCGGGTGCCCCTTCCCTAAAACATTATTAATTCCATCTTTCAAGGTTTTGGTATTTGCCTGTCCTTAATAATAATAAAAATAATTATCACAATTAGCATTTATAAAGTGCTTTGAGATTTGCAATGCACTTTATATATATTAGATTATATAACATAGTATCATGAATATCCTCATAGAGGTTGTAAAACTTCTGGTGATAGGTTATCATGGTATTCCTTAGCAAATACCAAAGACTATGTCTCCTTGAACAAAGTTGTGCTTCAGTATGTTATGAGAGATTAGTCATGGTACCCATGGCCTCGGCCCCAATTCTTAATTCATATAACAACAAGTTGGAATGACTTCAGCTGAATGGTACCCTAAGGTCTAGTAGATATTTTCAATGTGACTCTTCCAGGGCAAACAAGTCCGGTATATGTAGTTCCTGGTAGCAAAGCATCTAACTTTGTACAGCAATTACACTCAAGTCTTTAGTGAAAGTTTAGAAAACTTTAAAGAATGACTCCTTCCCAAAAATATCCCTTCTGCTCTCCACCTACCTCATTCTACCCCTCATCTATTTCTATGATGGTATTTCATTAGATGGTTTTCCTATTTCTGTCAACAGTATTTTTTGTTCCTTCTGAAAAAGTCCAAGATTTCAAATTTTGCAATTCGCAATGACTCTCCCTTCTCCCTTGACCCTTATATAGACTGCCAATTCATCCTTCATAATGTTTCTAGCCTCTGTTCCCTTCCATTCTGCTCCCACTACAGCCACCCCGGCATTTTCCACATTGTTAGTCAAGTAGTATGACGCTTATGTTCCAGGTACTATACTCTATGTTAGAAATACAAAGACATAAGTGAAGGGCCTTAAATTCTATCAGGGGGTATAAACATATACATTTAAAGATGTAGTAGACATTAGAAATGACTATTCCAATAGGTGGCCTGAGATGGGATGATCTCTTCTATTTGACTTATTACCTTATTAATTCTTATCCTACATTTTAAATAAATAAAAGAATACATTTTGGTATTGCCCCATAAATTAAGTGAGATTCCCAATCTCTAATCAGTTAGCTTCTGCTAGCTTATAAAATATGAAAATAACCAGAGATAATTCCTCTTTCCATACATCTTTGTTCACCCTTCTTTTTAAACATCAAACCCTCTTGTCTAATGGGTTTAAATAAACATCAACATCATAGGCTACAAAATTTATTAACAACTCAAAGACATGTTTAAATTTTACAAAAATTTAGGAGTGAGAAAAAAGATCACAACCAGAGTCATCTCTGTTGACTGTAGCTACTGACATCTCCACAGGGAATCCAACAGCTCAATTCCCTCAGGATGTCAGTCAAAGTTTATTCTCAATAAGTCTCTTTAGATTATCTCTTCACAAGATAGGAGACAACTCAGCCACTTCGGAAAGTTCTCCTACTCCTTTATCTCTATACTCAAACAATTTCTCTCCAGCCATAATAGTTAAGAGCCTCAATAGAAAGATATTTAAATTCTCAATCTTCTCACTAACTCTTCATAGTGACAGTTAAACTACTAAAAATTCTGTTCGCTCTTTAAAAAAAACAGTAGCTTTATATATAGTCTTTTTGGGATGGCTAATTGGAACTGGTGTTACAGAGGTATGTATAGAGACAGAATGAAATTTTGTATCACCACCAGATTCCTCTTCTGAAAGATAGCTTTTATGTCATTCCTCTGCCCTAACACTTCCAAAGAATGCCTCCCTACTGTTGTCAGGATAAAATACAAATCAGCCGAGCTTTCAAGATGACCCCGTAATTAGGTTCTAATCTACTTTTCCTGTCAATCAACAAAATGAACTTTCCGTTCTAGCCAGACTCTACTCACCATCCCATGAATATGGTTTATACATTCCCATATACTTACCCCATCATCCTACATTTGAAATGAAACTTACTCGATCCTCTCCATCTATCCAAACCTTACCCAGGTCCAGGACCATTAAAACACCATAAAGCATTCTAGTTCACAGCAATTTCTCCCTTTTCTAAAAACTGTATCATTGATCAGTCATTATTATTCACTATTGGTTATTAACATGCATGACCTTGTACAACCGTTTTCCTTTCTATGTGGATTTGTTGTTTGGTCATTTCAGAGTCTAACTTTTCATGACCCCACTTTGGGATTTTTATGGTAAAGATAATGGGGTAATTTGTCATTTCCTTCTCCCACTCATTTACTGATGAGGAACTGAGGCAAACAGGGTTAAGTGACTTGCCTGGGGTCAACACAGCTAGTAAGTGCTGAGGGCAGATTTGAACTCAGGAAGATGAACCTTTCTGATCTCAGATCCAGCACCCCTATCTACTCTGCCACCTAGCTGCCTTTTCATCTGTCTGTTTTTTCTCAATTCAACTGTAAGCTTCTTTGCAGGCAGGAATTGGGTCTTCATATTGTTATTCCTTATGACAATTACATATCTGAATTCAATGTACAACCCATAACAGAAACCTAGTTAATTCATTTAATTCAGCAGTTTAGATCTGATCATTATTGTACAGACCATTAATTTCACATAGGATCTGATGTACCATTAAAACTCTGTAATCAAGCATACTATGGTCTTGACCCTGTTTTCCATTTTGTGATCTACCAGCAAATCTCTTGACATTTGTACTTCTAAGCAAGCAGAAAAGAAGGCCGATTTCAGCTGCTTCTTAAAATATAATATCGGTGGCCTGCTGGGTCTCCCCTGTTGATGACCTTCAGGCTCACTGTGGCTCCACACCATGGTGCAGATTCTGCAAAGCAGTCCACACTTTTCCTATGTGTCCTGTGCTTTTCCACTGTGCAGTCACTGACAAATATGAGTCCTGCTATGGCCATAGACAAAATGAAGGAGTAGATGACGTTGGTTGTTGGTACCTTTAGTCTCTATTTCCTATTCTTGGTTCCCCTCCCATTAGGATATCTCCTCTCTAACTTTCACATACCCATTTCCCTCCTGTGCTCCCCCTCCCACTATTCTTTTTAAAACTAGTTCTTAGAAATAATCAGTTAGTGATAAATCGGTATAATTTGGGTCAATACATTAATACATTATGACTTCCATGGGCATCAGCATTTTAAACCTTGTCTCTAACTGTGGAAATTTTACTCCATTAAAGCAACTGAGCCATTAACTAGCAGGTACAATGGATATTTGGGAGAAAGAGGGGTAAGAGTACCTTAAAATTAAGCCACATTTGTATTTCTTACACATAACCCTGGCCCTGCTTAGAGCCATCCTAGAGTACATGATACAGGTAGAACAGTGGCTTCCATGGTTCTTGTGTGTTCTCAAGCATGACTGCCTAAATAAATGACAAAATACGTACCTATTACATACTTTTGCTTTACTCCCAGGTGATGGAAAAAGGGAATAAGAAGCCACCCACTTTAATTTAACAGGTCAAAGCATCAGCTATGGAATAGTAATGGATTTTGGTAGGCAGCCCAAGTCACTTAGTGACTGCTGACAGAACTGTCATCATTTATTATCGCATATAGGCTTTGATGTTTGGGTACACATTTCCCACATAATAGGCCAGAATGATATTAACTGAATAGTACAACACTAGCCTAAAACAATATTCCAGTTCCAGAAGAAAAAAAAAAGTTGTTGGTAGTGTGGAAACTGATTAGTGCAAAAATGCCCAGGCAATATCACCAGACATTCTTGCCTGTTATATTGAGCACGTCAATGTTCCCAGCAACTTTCTTGTTTTCCTACTCAAAGAAAGTTATGTTGCTACTGGCTAAATTTGCATAACACATTTCCTCCAAGGGGCTAAAAGCACCTGACAAGTATCATTTCATTGGTTCTCAGATAGGAAATGGAGAAATAATATTTTTTAAAAACTGGAGCAATTAGGTGAAAACAATAACTAAAAAATGACTGAACTGAAAAGGAAAACCCATGCTCCCTCGCTTCCAATCTCCTGATAGTTTCCCTAGATTCCACACTCCTCTTTAAGGTAACCATCATTATAACTGCATCTGTATTGTAGCAGGAATTCCTTTAACAAAAATGTGTGTGTTTACACACACACATACACACACACATCCCACATAAAATATATGCATACAATCTATATTATACATACACGCATCTATATTATATATATATATGTATGTGTGTGTATATATATATATATATGTGTGTGTGTGTGTGTGTGTATTTATATATAAAATTCCTACCACTACCAACTATGCTCTTTTACACCATTTATTGTTCTCAATAATCTTTATTTCTTAATCTGGTATCTTAATTCCTTTGCCGCCTTCTCAGTGATACCTTGAAAAAGAGAAGCACTGACAATGAGGAGACTGATAATTACCTTTCTCGTTTCTCTTATGCACACAAAATCCTCATTAGTACAAATGAATGCAATAAAGAAAGTACACATCGTACGATGTAATATCTTTGCAGAAATGAGATGTGTATGGACATGAACAACCTACAAATATCCTCAATGTTAAAAATAAAAGTTACCTTCATTCAAATGGTCTCCCCAAAATCAAAGGTGGGAATGTATTTGAAATTTGTTTCCTTTTAAACACTTCTCAGATTGGTTGCAAAACAGAGAGTTTGAAACTACTGCATATGATTTGGCTGAAGCAAATCATTACCACTTTTCCCTGGGCTCTCATGGTCCTACCACAAGAGGTAAGTAAATGTGTTTTACAGCTCCTTTTCAGTATTACAAAATACAAGATATTACTGAGCACCACAGTATGAATACTAAATACCAGAATATAATTATGATAAACTTGGCTCAGTAGTGGCAGCTATATAATAAAATAGATTGAAATAAATAAGTTCATTTTATAATCTAGACATGCTGACACAGAAAGCAAAAATTGAAATGGTATAGTGATTGTTAGTTGCTTAAAAAAACCATATCAGTCCAGCAAAAGAAATGCAAATGAAGGTGATTATACTACACTATAGTAGCCTTGATCTGAGGCTCACAGTATATTTATTTTGGGTTCCCATCACTAATATACAAATGAATTTTGACAAGGTTGTAAATCATCTTGTTTCAAAACTAATCCTGATTTTAAATCACTTACAGCAAAATACTGCAAGCTGAGGTATCATCCCAGATCCACCTGGTTGCAGTGATCAGAATATCCTTGTGGCTATTTCAAATTTAAATTTAATCTTCCTTATGAAAGATTTGGTCCATGGTGCCAGAAGTGTGAATTTTAACTTGGCTTCAAGATACCTGCTTCCTGAAGACAAGGTAATGTCTGAGAGTGATCAGGAAGACAAAATTATCACCATTTAATGGTTTACCTTTTATTTCTTCAGAAGACTGCCAAATTCCTACTACTATGGTCAGCATCATTTGCCCCCTCAGGGATAGAGTCAAGCATGATTTAGGGAACCAGGAAGGTCATCAGTTTTTGCTGCACTGAGATTCACTCTAAGTAGATATTTTTAGCTAAAGGTCAAGTTCAAAAGCACATAAAATACAATGTGTTGTTACTTACTTTCAGAGATCATACTACTGAATCACTGTTAGGAATGCATTCATTTTGCACTGCTTTACTGATAACCATAATGGATTCTCTGGGGTTAATGGGAGATACATATAATCAATCCCTCTTCTAGGGAAGCTGAGCCTGCTAGATCCCTTGAGCTCAGGAGTTCTGAGCTACAGTAGCACTAAAGCCAAGAGGCTGTTTACACTAAGTCTGACACAAAAGTGGGGAACTGGAATCAGAGGGGTGCCACCAGGCTGCCAAAAGAGAGGCAAACCTTCTCGTTTAGAAAATAGAGAAAGTCAAAGCATCTGTACAGATTAGCAGGAAATTATCGCAGGAAAAATAGTGGAACTTAGTAAAATAATAATAATAATAATAATAATTTATGCTTGCCCAGTATCTCATGCACATCAGAGTGATGGGTTCAATCTATAGTCAATTTGTGACTATAAATACAGTGAAATATAGGCATAAATCAGGCTTAAAACATCTCCAACATACTAAGCACAAACAGGTTATCTGTATCATGATTTTGTTTTCAGTTTTTGCTTCCTGATTATTTTTCATTTCATAAAACAGATGGATGTGAGTATTGGGGTGAAAAATAGTGTTTTGTGAACAGAAACCTAGAATCATCTCCAACTAATCAGACAAGAAAAAGCCATATAACACATGAATTAGAATAGCTACTATGACCTTAGAGTATTGCCATTTCACTTCATTTCCCCTTACGACATTACTTGAGAAAGAACAGATATTTTCTCCATTATGCAAATCGTAGAAGCAAGTTATAAAAGAAGCAAAATTAGCTGTTCAAGGTTGGGACAAATTTCAGCAATCCTCTGTGTTCAGAACAAAGTCTTTAGATTAAATAAAACATCTCTCTTGTAGGAGCATCCAGGTGGGTTATAGGATTAGAAATCCATACATGAGCAGATAGCAAGCATTTAGCAATAATCAATTGTTTCAATTTGAGTTTCACTTGCTAATTGATCCAAGCCTGCTAGCATGACATCTTGTGGCAGTGGTTGGGATGGGCAGGTGGTTAAACCCTACTGGACAACCTGTTAATGAAGGTCAAACAATTTTTTTTTTCTTTAGGATAAAAACCTCAGTCTCAACACATCTGACCCATGGGACATACATATGTGTGTATTTTGTGCGTGTGTGTGTGTGTGTGTGTGCGCGTGTATTTCTAGCCCAGGAAAATTTTGCTTGCTGCTTATATACTAAAATAAAAGACCCTTAAAAACTTGTGGTATTTTCTCTCCAATGCAATACTAAATTCCTTGAATTTGGGGGCCATTTCATTATTGATGCCTTGTACATAGTAGGTGCTAAATCAAGTCTGGCCAAATTAAATTGAACTGCATAGTCAATACTGAAGACAAGACAAAATGTCTGGGACTCTTGTCAAGTAACTACCTGTCTGTCTGTCTGTCTCTCCCTCTCCCCCCCCCCTCCCCGCCCAGGACTTGGCTATCAACAGCACTCATGCCAGTGCTTAGAGAAATATGGGTCATTTCCATTACATACTTTTCTCACCCTAAGAGTCAAGGCAGTAATATTCTCCCTTTGTGAGAGTATATAGCTAAGTATATAGTGTGTGTATATGCATATGTATATATATATATATATGTATGTATGTATGTATATATGTGTATATCTAAGATTCTAAAAAAAGAAGTTTTCTTCAGAAAAACACTACTTTGTCATGGAACATCCACCCTCTCCCCTCAGGCCCTGTATCTTTGAGCATCCAAAGGAAAAAAGGCTACAATCTTGGCACACTACTGTTAAAAGACTGCCTACCCCTATATTAAGCCATAATTACTTCTCTGAATTTATGTAGCATTGTTAGATTTACAAAATGGGACAGCTAGGAGGTACTATGGATAGCCTACTGTGCCTGGAGTCCAGAATAATGGGGTCTAAAACCAACTTTAGACACTTACTAGCTGTGTGACTCCTGGCAAGTCTCTTAACCTTCATTTGCCTCAGTTTCCTCTACTACAAAATAGGAACATCTATCTCACAAGATTGTTATGAGGGTCAAATGAGGTAATATTTGTAAAATACTTAATATAGTGCCTGGCACCTAGTGGTCCTATATAAATGCTTACTCCCTTCTCCCTTCCTTCTTCTCACTACACTGTCAAATAGATAATGTAAAATATTTTAATCCCCATTTTAAATATGAGAAAACTGAGGTCTAGAAATAGCCAAACAAGGTCATATGATTAGTGTCAGAATCAAGACTTGAAACTGAATTTTCTAAATCTGACTTTAGTGTTTTAGATTTTTTTTCCCCACACTGTTCCACACTGACTCTGTACCTGAGGGTAGTTTTTTTTTATGGAAATTTTCATTGACTGATTCACAATTAAAATAAATCTGCTTTATTATATTTGTGATTTTATAATTAGTGCCTTTTGCCTTAGTTTCTCATGCTACTTCACACATTAATTAAGTCCTTGAAACACCTTTATGGAATAGCAGGGGAGGGGAACTGACAGTGATTTCCTCAGAAAAGGAAAGTAAGACTGAGTAATTATAACAGGAAGAGAAATTATTTATTCTGGTATCCTTGGTTGAATGGCCTTCCCAATAAAAAGCTTCCAGTTGCTGCATGAGACAAACTTGGGCAAAATTTGGCAAAATTCCTAGGCAGTATCTGTAAACTGAGAAAGACAGACCCTAAGGTCTCTTCCAGCTTTATGATTCTATGACTATTGACTGACTAAAAAGGACCAGTATTAAATTGTTCAATTAGCAATTTGCCTTCTGGTAGGGCCAAGAGAGCGTGAAATTATGTTCTTGCCAAAATTACCCCTTAATTCTCTTTCTCCTCATCTATTTACACCACTGAAAATATGTTGGAAAGAGCACTATATTTAAAAGGTTAAAATCCTGGTTCTATCATGTATTGGTCATGTGACCTTGGGCTTTTGAGCTTCATTTGTTCATTAGCAAAATTAAAGGGTTAAACAAGATAAGAGAGCCCTTAAACTTTCATTGTGTCCTGATTCCTTCAGCAATTTGGCAAAGTTTATGGAGCTTTTCCCAGAATCATATTTTTAATTGCATAAAACAAGATACATAGGTTTACAACATGTCAAATATATTGAAATACAGTTTTCAAAAATATTTTTTAAACCCAGGTTAAGATAATTGTCAAGGTTCCTTTCAGCTCTAATGTTCTCTGATTCTAATAATTAGACAACATGCCCTAAGTTAGAATAGAAACTGATTTCTACAACCTTTCATTCTGCAGTCAGTGAGTGAAATCAAAATAATGCATTCTGAATTATTCAATCATTCCTGTATCAACAAGCACATCCAATCACTCCAGAGTGTTTCTCCTTCCTCGAATTCTCCTTTTGTCCTTTTGCCCATGTAGCACCTGATAGAACACCTCCAGAGTACCAAGGAGTGAATCTTCTATGTTTAGTGGGGAACAAAGTACTTAGTTCTTACAGTTAATAATTCAGAGAAAGTTAGTATCGGATGTGATCTCAGAGAATTATCAGATCTAATCCCCTCATTTTACAGATGGAAATTCAGAGGTCCTCCAGTTGTAAAGTAACTTGCCTAATATTACATGGCTAGCCAGTGGCAAAGTAAAATCTAGAACTCAGACCTTTAAAAATGCATTAACTTTCTACTCCATCATGTTATCTCCCTTAAAAAGAGTACTAGTATACCGTTTGACATAGCAATATAACTTCTAAGTATATATAGAAAAGAGGAAGAAAAAACATTTATAGCAGCTCTTTTTGTAGTGGCAAAGAAGAAGAAATGAAGGAAGGGAATACTCATCATTTTGGGAATGGGTGAACAAATGATTGTCTAGAAATATAATTGAATGCTATTGTGCCCTAAGAAATGCTGATGTGGATGATTTCAGTAAAATCTAGGAAGGCTAGGTTTTAAAACAAAATGGGAAATAACTACATGGTTCAAAGCAAGTGTTGATGTGCATGGCTGTTGGAGGAATTTTCCTTATTGGGCATTCCCAATACCAATGTAATCTCAGGGGAGGTAGAGGTGGAAGTTGAATGATGAGACAGTTTTTATTCCTCTCTCATAGAAACAATATTTTAAAATATTTCTATTATAGGATTTTTAGGTAAAAATTCTATGAAGGTGAACTTTTCGAGTCTGTTAGTATGTACATTTATGTATGTATAGCTACACACATACACATATAAATATGTATGTATACACAGCCACATGTGTATAAATGTGAGTATGCACACATATGTATGCACATTATATATGTATATATATATATATACACATACTAACAGATGAGCAATTCACCTTTATAGAATCCTTATCTAAGAAAATTCTTCAAAAAGAGAAATTTATAAAAACAAAGCAAAACAAAAACAATCTCCTAATGACTCATAAACAAGGTAAATATGTCAAGAAACTTCTACTAATGGCTCTTAAGTCAAATATGACCAGGGAGTTGCATTATATAATAGGTACCTCCTAAGTTTGGGCCAGTGGCCCCAAAGATTGGCCAAAGTGAAGCAGTCAAATGGAATCCCTGCTGGAAATAGTTAGCTAGTTAGCTAGCTAGATATATAGATAGATATGTTTTTCACAGCCTCTGCTCATATGCAACATTCAGCTTTCACATCACATGCTGACGCTCCCTACCATGATACAGGCACAGAAAATTTGTGGTGATGCTTCCAGAGGAGTCTAATCTCCAGAGAGCAAATATTGTTGATTTAAGAGCATATCTCTTTATTCCTTACCCCAATTCTATTGGAAGATCCCTCATAAGCCGACCTTGAGTCTATTTCCTGGCTAAAATAATGTCTTGTTCACCTCATAGCCTGAACTATTGGCCCTGCTCTGAGGCTGGCCTTCTTTCTAGCAAATCTCTTACCACACTATTTATTCACTTCCTTCTCTTTTTGCCATTTTTTCTCGAATGACTAAGAACTAAGGACAATAGGATCATAGGATTGAAAACTGGAAGGGACCAGAGAGATTCTACAATCCAACCCCTTCATTTTTATGGATGTAGAAACAGACCCAGAATTACTAAGTGACTTTCCCCAAGTCCCTCAAGTGTTTCTGGTTTAATCTCTTTAGACTACTGTATTTACCTCTAACCTACTGCAGGGATATGACAATTAAAAGAAAGACATCACCAGTAAATAAGAAGAAACCAGCATTTGTATTTTTTCATGTTTAAACATATGTAGAACATATGAATAGTTCTCAAACCCACAAAAGTAATAATTTTACAGAACTGTATTGTGCACTGACTGGTGACAAATTAGTGTGACAGTTTATATATATTTATGTAATTGGATTATATCATATTTAAAACAAATTTTATATAGTATGTCATAAATTTAACTATACTGTATTTTATATGGAATATATTGATGTAATACATGTACAAAACATATATTTCTTGACATATGTATGTATGTATATATAAAAAATACATATACACATATTCTTTTCATTCCTTTCCTACCTCATAGAATCGCAGAGTTTCAAGTTTTGAAAGGTACATTAAGTAGCTATTTTGTCCATACCTAATAATGGTGCTCTCTTGGTTATAAATTGGCATATATCTATTGTCTGACAATTTCCAGTTAGGAAGACACTACTCTGGCACTACATAGCCCATTACACTTTGGGGTCATTTTAAATTTTTAGGAAGTTTTTCACAGTCTCTCCTCTGCTACTTTCTTTTTTTTTCCCCTGAGACTAAGCACCAGTTTAGTTTTTGAAAGTTAAACCCCATTTCTCTTAGTTTTGTCTTTGGAGGCCAAAGAGAAAAATTATAATCCCTCTTCCAATTGATAACTCTTCAAATCTCCAGAGTTCCTGCACTCTCCCTTTCACTGCATTATAGTCAATCCATGAGGCTATTAGTTCCCTCTACATGTGATTTATCCCATTATTAGAATGCAAACAATTTCAAGATAGCAGCTGGTATTTTTGTATTTGAATTTCCAGTGCAAAAATACAATAGTTGGCATATAATATGTGTTTAATAAATGCTTGATTTCTGAATTAGCTATTATAAACAGTCAGACCACTAATTTGATAAAGCAAATATTAAAAAAAATCAATAAAAGGCTAACATATTTAAAGGCCTCTCATTCATTTGATATCATTTATTCAATCCAATCTAATAAACATTTGTTAAGTGCCTACTATGTGTCAGGCATTGTGCTAAGGACCGGGGATACATTTAATAAAAAAGAAGATGGTCCCTGCCCTAAAGCAGCTTGCACTCTAAAGGAGGAGACCACACACAAGGAGGCAAGAAAGGGTGTGTGCTGGGGCGGGGAGGAGAGGATGAGATACCAGGTGGTACATGGAGGGTATTGGGAGGAGATCATCTCTGCCCCAACAGCCTTCCAATCAAAAGAGACAGAAGACTGAAGGAGGTGGTGTTAATCAAGACTTGAGTTAACAGCATGGTGGTATTTGTTGGGGATTAAAAGGGGGAAAAACCAGTTTATATTTTGAATCATCTCTAATCTTCTACCAAGATTTTGAATTCTCAGTTTCATTGAGAAGTCAGAATGGTGGCTCAGGCTCACAAAAGTAAAATTATCTAGTTCCACTAGTTTGGGTATTGATAGGATCAAGTAATCCTGACTCCCAGCTCTCAGGTTCAATCTGCCCATAATGTTACTAACCATCTTAGTTCAATTGTAGCCCGTTTTGGCTGATACATAGCAGATGTCCAGCACTAACAGAGTCAAGAATAGGTTTAAAATATCATTGAACACTTCCTTAATCCAGAAATCCATATCTTCCAAATAAATCAAATTCTTTATATCAAACTACACTGAACTTTCAGAGCTTTAAAATAAAACCAAGCCAACATAAACAAACTAAATAGTTTGTTTGTACCCCTTTAAAATTTATCTTATTAATTGAAGATCTTGCGGACATTAGCCAATACTCAAGTCAAACTAGCTTCCACTAGAAATTGATTTCAACCTATAAACGTCTTTCTTTATCTGAGTGACATCCTAAGAGCAGTTGTATATTTTCTCTGTCCGTTCTTTTATTTAACAGTAAAAATAAATCTATCCCAAAACAGAAGTAAGTGCATTAGAAGAGCTGAAATTTAAGCCTCACTTTAATCTGATCAAACTGGTCAATACTGCAGGTTTCCAAAAAGTGCTGAACTGGTGGAGTGTTCAAGACTGTTATTTTTTAAACTTTCATTAAAATGCCATGCTCTGGGCAGAACGAATGAATTCATTACATGTGGTTTCGTTTTGTATTGTTTTTGCAAATACATATGTCTACAAATATTTGGAAATTTGCCCAACCTAGAAAACGTTATTTCAAATGATTTTAAGTGACATTTTAGACAAAGTTCCAAGTATCGGCTATGTGAATATATGTAAATACATATTCCCCTATATCTTACAGTTATTTTTTCTAGTCCTAAAAAGAAAAAAACAAAATCAGTACTAAACACTGTTACTAATGACAAAATAATTGCATTTTATTTATTCTTCAAGAAATAAAATCTGTCAAAGATAGCAAATTGTATATGGTGTATCTAAAGTAAATTAAATATTTACTAAAACATGGCAACAATTTATTTCAATTCTTATTTTGCAAATTATTGCAAAACATTACTGCAAAAAAAACATATTTTTTTCTTAGTTCTCTTCATTTTACCAAATAAAAGATTTCAACTAATCACAAAGAACTCCAGAGCTGAGGACTAAGTGCTAGCATTTGAATTCCCAAAGGAAAAGGGACCAGCATCAGTAAAGATTTGATGTTCTATCCCTTCTTTCAATTTGATTTTAAGTTCTATTCTTGCTTGCCCAGGTCTACCTGAAAACCGAGACAGGGGGAAAAGGTCCAATGGGACTTTAATAAAGCCAAGAGCAGAATCCCTAAAGCAGAACTCCTACACAGAACATGGTGGTGTCTTTAAAAGCATGAAGTTTTAAAGTTCAATTTTCTTAAATAGCAGCAGGTGGTTCACAACATCCACCAATGTTTTTACATTCAGAAACATTTTGTCTTATCTTCTGTTGGCTTCATTACTGGGGATATTTACATGAAAATGGGATCTTTGTGTATTAAAGGTTCATCTGCGGATCTGCTTATTCTCCTACTGACTGCTAAGGCAAATGTCCATTTGGGTGCTAGAGAAATTGTCACAATATAATTTAACGAATGATTTCAGGTAAAAAAGGAACCTTAACAAAAAGGATTAAAAATAAAAATTCTGTTTTTATTTAAGTATATTCATAAAAATATCTCCAAAGGATCTCTGATTTCATCATTTTAAGAGTGGGGGCACTCAGGAACTCCCTCCTCCAATTTTTCTGCCTTAGTAGATGAGCTCTGGGGAATTGTTTGAAGCACAAAGAGGTTAAAGGCAAGTATCAGAGGCCAATTTTGAACATAAGTCAGGACAACTCCAAGTCAGTCCCACTCTATCCACTATGCTATGTTGCCTTTCTGTGAAAGCATTGGAGAGTTCAGTCTGATTTTAGTATTCCTATGTAAATAGAACATAACAAGTAAGGCATCATTTCAAAATTATCCATGTAGCTTTCATTATTTAAAAAATGTTAATGGTAACAGTCATTTGAGCTTTTTTAATTCCAAATCTTGCCTACATTTAATTAAATGAATCAGAGGGAATTTGAAACAGAGGATACACCCACTAAAACAGATTAAAACAGATTAAATTTTGTGTGCTAGTTTGGTAACAGCATAAATTACTGGTTCAAACAATACCAAGCATCACCATGGCAGTAAGGCAGGGGAAGAAGTCATTCTAAATTTACAACTCATCAACTCAAGAGGAAGAAATCAGGGTATGTTATACATTACCCTATGTGTTATCCAATTAACTGATGGGGTCTTACCTCTGAATGTCTTACAATAACAGAAAAATAAAACAATAGTATAATAATAATGATGGCAGATAAACATTAATGGATCCATGAGCAAGCATTTATTAAACACCAATTTTGTGCCAAGTAGTGTGCTAGGTGCTGAGAACAGGATGACAAAAGCAAAAGAGAACCTTCACTTAAAAAGCTTACATTCTACAAGGGGAGAGAAAATACCCATATACATGGCAGGTCCATAGAATAGATATATGGAGGAGAATAATGTGTGATGAGGCTGAAAAAGTAGGATGGGGCCAGGTTGTAAAAAACTTTAAATGCCAAATAAAAATTTACATTTTATTCTAAACATAATAAGGCGCCTCTGGAATTTATTGAGTTGGGGGAAGGGACATGGATAGACCCATACTTTATCACTTTATGGAAGCTATGTGGAAGACTGAGGTGGGGAGGGCTGAGGCAGAGAGCCCAACTAGAAGGCCATTATTACAGTTCAGGTAAGAGGTGGCAAGAGCCTAAACTAGGGTGGTGCTCATCTGAGTGAAGAAGAGGCTCTAGGGTGCGCCAAACATTTTAGTGCAGCTTTAAGGATTTCAGAAGTATAACTGCTATAACTTTACCAAAAATTTGAAAGATTAATTATATAAGTTTTTAAAATATTGATATAGTTCTTATAAAAATTCTACATAACCACCATCTTGTGCTACACAGCACGCTACTCAATTTTTGAAATTTATAAAAATTTACTGTTCAATGACTGAAAGGATCATATTTGTATTCCTAGCCTTAAGACATCCAAAGAATGTGTTCTGAAGCATGCAATGTGGTTTCGACATGACTCTACAGGAAAAGATCTAATGGAGACAGATCAGGTGGTAAAGGTAGCAAAACAAGTCCTATGATACCAATCGACTGGTCTGAGAAAGTGTCATCAAGAAACTTTCACACATTCCATGCATAACAAGGAGTCCTGTCTTATTAAAAAACAAATTTATATGGCAGTTATGTGACTCAGTGAATACAGCACCAATCCTGGAGTCAGGACAACCTGAGTTCAAATCTGACCTCAGACACTTGATACACTTACCAGCTGTGTGACCCTGGGCAAGTCACTTAACACCAATTGTTTTGCCTTCCCCCCTCCAAAAAAAATATAAATTTTTTAAAAATTTAAATTTGGGGCAGCTAGGTGGTACAGTAAATAGGGCACTGGCCCTGGAGTCAGGAGGACCTGAGTTCAAATCCAGCCTCAGACACTTAACACTAGCCCTGTGACTTTGGGCAAGTCACTTAACCCCAATTGCCCTGCCTTCCCCCCCCAAAAAATTAAATTTACTATTAAAAATTAACAAAACTAAAGTAATATATGAGAAATTTAAACTTTCAAATGATTTTTTTTCTCAATTCGTAGCATTTAAAACTTGCCAAAGCTTAAAACTGTATCAAGATTTTGGGGACATGTTTATACAAAAGAAATTACAAGATTTGACAACAAATTGGATATGTGTGCTCAAGAGTATTGAGTAGACTAAAGAATTAGAAGATTAGGGGGTGGTTGTAGAGCAATGTACATGTTGAAATCTCCTAGTAGACAGGTAGGGGTTGGTGTGGATAGGACAACTATGGACAAGGTACAAAACTCATAGAGAAAGAAAAGAGAATGTTTTGAGAGCTAGTAAATAATTGCCACCAGAATATGGATTGAGTGTTTCAAGTACAGTGAATCTCAAAGAAGGAGAATTTGCTGAGCGACAGGGGACAGAGTCTAGAAATGGCAATAGGGAACAAAGAAGATCCTCTTCCAGGACCAGTGTACTGTGGGACATAAGAGGAAGAAAAGGTGTAACCAGAATCAGAATGGCTAGCCAGGGACATCGTATTATTCTGAAGGACCCAGGTCTCTGGGAATACCAGAAAATGGAAGAAATAAATGTGAGAGGAAGCCTTCAAAAATTAGGGGGAGTTTGTGGATTGCGGAGTGAGAATTCTGGATTGGCATATCTGGAGTGGGACATTTGAGATAGATGGGGGATGAGAAAATAGACAGTGGACACGAGGAAGATGATTTACTCTTCAGCATCCATTGATTCTATATCATTGATATGGAGGGAATAAGTTTCCTAATCATAAGAAAGTGAAGCCGATTTTCCTTACAACAGACCCATGGGGCAGGTTGTATATTATTATTCCCATTTTACAGATCAGGAAACAGATGGCAAGAAATGAAGTGATATGCTCCTGACTACATGGTTCAAGGTTAAGATTCCAACTTGGGTTCTATATTCCGTCCACACTACTAGTCAATAAATATTTATTAATCACACACCATATGCCTAAGTGCTAGGGATATAAAGAAAGGTAAGAGATGGCCTTTGCTCACAGTCTATTGGTGAAGACATCATACAAACAACTATTAACAAATAAGCAATGTGCCAAATAATGAGAAATAATCAACACAAAGAAGTTGCTAAATTAGGAGGGAATGTGAAAGGCTTGCAGCAGAAGCCAATGCTACTCTTTTTTTTAAAACCATGGATCATACAAAGTCAAAAATATTATAATAGCCATTAGGAAGGAACATTTGCACTCTAACTCATGACTTCATACTATACACTAGGGATATTTTATAGTGCTTTACAGTTGATAAAGCTCCTCTACAAAGTATGAGTCCAAAAAATGATGTAATGCCACGAAGTGCACAGAGAGTAATAATAGTCCCATTTTACAAAAGAGGAAATTGAGTATCAGATTAAGTACTTTATCTAATGACACACAGCTAGTAAGGGGAAGATTTGAAGCTGGTCTTCTGACCCCAAGTCCAGGATTCTTCCCATTACATAGAACCACCTCAGTAAGTAAACATTCTTTTCCAAGGGTGTGTGTGTGTGTGTGTGTGTGTGTGTGTGTGTGTGTGTGTGTTTCCCTAATCCTCACTACCCTATAGACATTCCAAAGTGAAGCAACAGAGCTCAGCTCAGTATTCTAAAATAAATCACTGTTTTTCCACTTGGGAAGTAACAATCTATTTTCTGTACCATATAAGCAATATAGAAATTTTCTCCAATAGTTAGTTTTATGTTTTATCTCCACAGTGTACCAAAAGGACTGAATAAAATAATGAGTTAAGCTTAAGAATGGATAGCAAAGTGACCGTGTAGGCAAATGAAGCTGGCATTAAATGTTTAATAGCCTGCATACAACCTTGAGCATTAGAATCCAATGACTTGGATACAGGCACTTAAAGGGAAATTAATCTGGCTTGGCATTTATCAGGAAAGATTGCCAAAGGCCCAAGTTCAGTTTCCTAATGGAGAATACTAAATGACTTATTGTCTCTAACATCAGAATGAGGCTCTGTTACAGAAAGGCCAGTTACAGAAACCAACTGGAGCACCACTGACAAACCTGGAGGAATTGAACTTGGCCTCAAATGTAAGGTCTAGAACAGTGGTTCTCAACCTTCCTAATGCCACGACCTTTTAATACAGCTCCTCATGTTGTGATGACCCCCAACCATAAAATTATTTTCATTGCTACTTCATAACTGTTATTTTTGCTACTGTTATGGCTCATAATGTAAATTTTGCTACTGTTATGGATCATAATGTAAATATCTGATATGCAGGATGTATTTTCATTGTTACAAATTGAACATAACCCACAGGTTGAGAACCACTGGTCTAGAAAAAGAGCATGCTCTTTAATCAGTCATTTCAAACTGGCCAAAGTACAGTAGGTGGTCATTTAAATGGCAAAATTCACAATTTAGTTTCACCACTGAAGTCATTAAAAACTTCACAAAGGAAAAAATACAGACAAGAAAAAGCTCATTCCATACTTATATTATGGTCATCATTTTTGAACCATTAAATTCTTTGGCACTTTTGAGAGTCATCATTTAGAGGTAGAAAGGTGTAAAAAATGATGGATACTTGACTCACAATCCCAATTCTGATGAGAGTGAAACAATTAAACTCTCTCAACCATAGGTCTCTTAGTTTTTAAAATATGGGTGATAGTTCTTTTCCTACCTACTTCTGAGGACTTCTGTGGAGAAAAAAATTGTAAATCTTAAAACATTATATAAACATGTAAATTTTCTCCCCATCAAAAAAGGTTTGGATTGCTGTTCAATACTGATCTTCATTCCCTTCTCACCAAAAAATGAAGGAAAAGGCAAAAAAGGAAAAATGATATTTTAGCATTGTAGAAATAACCTTAGATTTAAAATCCAAGAATCAGAGCTCAAACCCAGAGTCTTCTATCAGGACAAACTTAGGCAACTCACAATCTCTCTAGATCTTAGTTTTCTCATCTGTAAAATGAGAGAAGAAGGCTAGATGAAAGACTTCCTTCTGTTTCTCAATTCAATGATACTTCTTCAAACTATTACATTACTACCTAAACTAAATGTTTAAAGGAGTTCAATTTTTTATGTGGTTGGCACTTGAGTGGAGAAAGATTGTGGTATCAAGAAGTCAGTCAAGTCAACTACCATTTACTAAACATCTGCCACATAGTAGGCACCATGCTAAGCACTAGCAATACAAAGAAACACACAAGATAGTGCAAACAACTCTGTACAAACAAGATAGAAAAAGGAAAACAAGTCTTTCTTGTGCAGATATAGACATAAAATCTTCTATGCACAAAAATATATTTACATACAATTATATATGTGTGCATGTATATATGTACTAGTATATATCCTAATATATAAGGTATATACTAATATATACTATTTGTAGTATATATACCATTATATATAGTATAGCATATCTAATATATAGTGTATAAACTAGTATATATACACTACATATTGGGATATATACTAGTCTATATTGTATAGTATAGACTAGTATACAATATATACTAGTATACTATATATAGTATATACAGTATGTATAGTATAGTATATATAGAGAGTATATACACTGAAGAGAGGGGGCGGTGTACTAGTTGGATTATTTTGTTCTGAAATGCTCCAAAGATAGGGATAAGCTAAATCTTGAAGGAAACTAGAGAAGCTAAGAGGCAGAGGTAAAGAGGGCAAGTATTCCAGTAATACAGAGGCAGCTATGCATTGTGGGAGAAATTCAAAGCAAAAGTATATCACAATCTGAGAAGAAATTAAATTTTAAGTGACCCAAAAAGACAATGACAAAACATATAAAAGGAATAAGTAGGTGGCTGCATATTAACAATATGTGTTTGAAAACAAGAAATTATGTGAATCAGTTTCATATCTTGTCAAGTCTACCTCTATAACATTTCCTAAACTCTTCACCTTATCTCTATGCACAAGTTAAGTCCCTTGTTTAGTTCCTCAACACTTCTCAATTGGCCTAATTACTGCAGTGGTCTTCTAAAGGCTCTCCTTGCATGTGTATCTCTCGTCTCCACCATATCCTCCATTCAGGGGCTAGTGATAGTCCTAAATCACAGATGTGATCATGTCACTCCCCTACTCAATAAGCTCCAATGGCTCCCTATCACCTCTAGGACTAAAGAAAAACTCCCTTTGTTTGGCATTAAAAGGGCCTTCAGAACCTGTCTCTAACTCACCTTAACAGCCTGTCATACATAAATTCCCTTCACAAACCCTATAAAATAACAAAACTGACCACATATATGATGCTCTATCTTACATCTCCATGCCTTTACACAAGACATTCCCTATACCTCAAATGCACTCTTTCTCAGACCTTTCTTAGGTCTTAGAATTCTAGGTTTCCTTAAAAGTTCAGATAAGCTTATCTTCTGTATAGGACCTTTCATGATCTGCTCTACCAGACATTAGCACCTTTACTCCCCTTCTCCCCTCAAAAAACCTTATAGTTATTTTAAACGTATATACATATATACAATAGATCTACTTATATTTCTCAATTCAATGCAATTACTTCAAACAACTACATTCGCATCTAAACTAAATGTTTAAAGGACTTTAATTTCTTTGCACATGTACACACCCACATTTTATCTCCCCAATAAAATTAAGTCCCTTGATGACAAGAATTATTTCAATTTTGTCTTTGTATCCCCCATACCTAGCATAGTGCCTAGATGAATGAAAAAGCAGGCATTAAGTGCTTACTCTCTGTAAAGCACTGTGTCAAGTGCTAGAGATTCTAGTAGGACACAGACAGCCCTTGCCTCCAAGGAGCTCAGATTCCAGTAAAGGATTAGGACCTATATAGGAGGTTCCACTTCAGGACATAAGGAAAGGCCCATTGGTCCTGCGGTAGGAGGGATCAGCAGTGAGGCAAATGGCACTATATGTTTTGCTTTATCACCGTAGCTTTTTTAAAATATCAATTTTTGATTTTGGACCATTTGATAGTGCCAAGGACTCTGGTGGAATGAACTTTCTTTTCTGAGGTCTTCAGCAACTGTGGTTGTGAAGGGCTCAGGGGCTGCCAGGCAAATAGCAGGTAGTTAGTAACTTTTATTTATTGATTAAATGATATCATCATGGATATAATCAGAAATGGACATTGCTAATCATGTAGTAACAGAAAAGGATAAAAAACAGTCCAGGTATTGCACTGGCATCCAGGAAAAATTAAAAGAACTCCAGTGTGCTGGGCTGATATGTCCTGCAGGATTTATCAGAAGAAGGGGGCAAGATTCTTACAGAATAAAAAGATGCAGCTGGATTTCAATCTAGACCATTGGAAGGAGTACTCAAACAATGAGATCACAGATCCACTGAACCAGTCAATGAGCCCCTATTAACCGTTTATTATGTCCCAGACTTTGTGCTAGGGAAGCATTGAACAAATAAACATGAAAGCCTCTTTGCCCCATTGAGCTTAAATTTTACTAAAGTGTTGAAGTATAAGTTTAAGATTATTAAAGAAGAGGATTTAATTGTATATTACTGCCTTAGGTTTAAACTTTTTGTGAATGAATCATTAGAGTTTTTTACTTTCGAATATACCTTGAATGTTAATTTTTAAATTATGGGTACAGTAAAATCTTGAATTGTCATTTATACTTCAAATGAGCACTTCTGTCTTCAGAAGTACTTTACTAATGTAAATAAACATTCCATCACACCACAAACAACTTTCTTTGGGGGCATTAAGGTGTGAGATTAGTTTGATTCTCTGGATTTCCAGCTTTGAATTTTTTTTCTCAGGGTACTCTGTCATAGTTGCCAGATCATGGCATAACTTCATAACTAAAAGGTGCAGTTTCAAAGCCAGAAATTTGAGAGAAAGACAGAGACAGAGAGACAGAGAGAGATCTCCAAGTAGTATCTGGAACCTCATACTTGCTCCCATGCATATTTCTTCTTCAACCAAAATTGCAAACCAAAAAAAAAGGTCCAAATGTAATTTCTCCAATTCTGCTCCAGCACATTAAGATGTTCAAAATCATGTGACTGTAGGTGATTAAGACTTAAAGACTTATGTCATCCTCTCTAAAAAGGAATCTGAAAAAAATATGTTGCTAACAATATTTAATTTCTCTGAAATACAATCAAAGACATGCCAGAGAGGCAATTACAGAAAAAAAAATTCTATAATTTTTGTTGACCATCAATATTTAATACACAAAAAAATTAGTTGAGATAAATTGATAAAAATAAAAAATGAACTTTTGAGCCACTATAACACTGAATTCTTATGTTAGCTCCCTTAAAGCAGTGTTTATCCCCATCAAGAATTCTATTTAAAAATCTAGCTCTGTTCATTTGTCTTCTCCTGAATCTTGAAAATGACTACTACCTTCATTATAGTGGACAGATTCCAGCTACATTGTAACTAGAGCAACTTCTGACTAAAAATTATACTCTCACCAATTAGCTCCAATTTCTACAGTTCTTTAGTGGTTACAAAATTATTTCCTCAAAGCAATCCCATGAGGAGGGCAAGCATTTTTACACCCATTTTACAGATGAGACTTCAGGCCTTTAATTTCCCCCAAGTTAACAAACTAGAAACTGAGCAAGTAACACATTGCCTGGCTCCAAGTCCAGGGCCTTTTTTCAGACAAGCTTGCATGTCACGTGCATGAACCTATACAAGTTTCTGAATAGTAAATGGCAAAATGCTTAACCATGTTCACCACAGGTTTCAGAATCAAGCCCTTCAAAACCCCACTGCCAAGCTTTAAGGCCTCTGGTATCTGTATAAAAGGAAATGCTCTGTCAAGCCATGTTCCTGCTATCTTCCCAGTTGGCTTTTCATTAGTCCAAATTGCTCTTTAGTCTTTACTGTACACTTGAAAATTACTTGTACATGTTTGTGTCCTAAATGTTTATAGAGACAACCTGAAATCCACAACATGCCCACAAAATGGACAGTAGCAACGGCAAGTTAACATGCTTTCATTAAGTCTTCACTAGATTCCTCTCTTTAGGAAGGAGGTCCTTCCATTTCCTTTGGAAAGGTAATTCATCACCTGCTCTAAAATGCTTGGAAAAGCTCCCAGATGAAGATCATTTGTTTGCTGTTAATCAAAGCAAAAAGAAACTGCGGAGAAAAGTGTGAATCTTCTTAACTCAGGCACTGAGGCTGCATTCTTCAGGCAATCGCCCTCGGCGATCTTTAAGATTAAACTCAACTCAGTGGTCCCACCTATGCTCTGCTCGAGTCCTCCTCCCTTGGTTGTCTCCTCTGCCCTCTCTACAAAATCATGAAGGCAGAGCAGGAAAAAAACTGCTTGGGAAGCTTGGAACGGGAGCTTGGCTCGGGGAATCCAGGTTGCTAGGTTTGCAAAATGGTTAGCATATTTTAATGGCCCCTGAATTTCCCTTTCAAGCTAGCTAGAGGCTACAGACCCAGAAACCATACCTAGCAATCAGCCCATAGTCAAAAGTCTAGCCCCACATTGGTCCATGAACTACTCTAGAAAGGCGTCTCTGTATCTAACATGATGCATTTAATTGCAGTAATAAGATTTTCTGCTCTGGAGGTGTGTTCATGCCAGCTTGTCCTTGTGAGGAAATCAGGTCTGACCTGAGTAAACTAACCCCACAATTCCACGGCAGCCAGAATAGGAATTCCGACGTGCCAACAGCCTCCCCCCTTCCTCCACCATTAACGTCCCGGGACGCAGTTGGGTGAAGTTATAGGCTGAGAGGCTCTCCACCACAGGAGGCTGCGTCCAAAAAGTTAGACAACTCGGTGTCTGAAAGGTCATCAAAGAAGGAGACTCAGAGAAATAAAAGGGATCAAATGCCATTCCTAGAAATCGGCATGAATAAACGACGGGGCCCACCGTGCTAGTGATAAACACGTTAAATCACTTTCATCTCTTTCCTACGTCAAAAGGTAGAGCAAGGGGAATGGGCTAGGGCAACAGCGCAGCAAAAGGCTAATGACAAACTCTTCAAACTAGAGACCCCAGCTCTTTTCCTCCTCCATCAAAGCAAGGGAAAATGAGATAAGATGGGGGAGGGGGGATGCGGGTGCAGGACTAGGGAATAGGAGGAGGGGAGAAGAGGTAAGACATAGAACCCAAGAACTTACTGAAGAAGATGTACTCCGTATAACTGCTCCAGATCTTGTCGTCCCGGTACTGGTTGATGAAGGCGGCGGTGCCCGTGGAGTTACACGCCACCATGTGGAAGCCGGCCTCCGACAGCCGGTCGAAAGCCTGTTCCAAGTAGGTGAACTTGAGATAGAAGCGGGACGTATACTTTTCCGGGGGGCGGTCGGGGTCCCGGCTCTCGTTCAGCGTGTCACCAAAGACCTCCTTGGCCAGGGCAATGCGTCCGCAAACCATGATCCGCGCCACGCGGCGGAATTTGGCGTCTGCCTGGTTGTCCCGCACCGTAGTGTAGGAGCCCCGGTAGCCCAGAGTGAGGAAGCCGGAGCGTTTATCCAGGAGCGAGCCGTTGCTGATACCTCCGGGGCCGGGGGCTGTAGCGGCTGAGGCGGCGCCCCGGAGCAGAAGTAGATCGCTGCTACCCTGAGACAGGTTGTCCTCCAAGTCGCTTTGGCAGCCCTCGTCGTTGAGCGAGCTCTGCTTGGTCACCTTGGGCGACAGCAGCTTGACCAAGTCGCCCAGTTGGAAGTACTCGGCTTCCCGTAAGAGCCGCTCCTTCTCTGGGAAATGTTCGGGCAATGAGAGCTGCTTGTCCCTCAGGTAATCCAGCACGTACCTGAAGAGGAAGCCATCCCGGTCAATGAAGAAGCGCGCTCGGCTATCCCTAGGTAGTTCCCCGCGGCGCCGGGCGCCGCCCCGGGGACTAGGCGGCGAGAACATGCTAGCCAAAGTGCTGTCCGGGACACTGAGCAGCGTGGAGTGCTTGGTCACATAGACCTGACCCCCCACATTCAGCTCCACCACTTCGGGGAAGGGAGAGGGGGCGCAGGAACCAGTGAAAGATGTGGCGGTGGCAGCCGCCGGAGAGGTGGAAGAGATCATCTCGCTGATGGGCAGTATCGTGCTGCCTCCGCTGCCCGTGTCCTTCAGAGCCATGGTCATTACCCCTGCCAGCCAAGCGACCTCTGGAAGCACCCCACTTTATCTCTTCTCGTCCTCTTTACCACCCACACCCTATCCCCCCTCCCGCCACCGTCACGCCCTCTTGCCCTCTTCTTGCCCCCAAGTGCCCCGGCGCCCTCCGCCTGGCTACGCTTTCCCTTTGTCCAGCTGGGGCAGCCGGTTCAGTGCTTGGAGCGGCGGCGGCGGCGACCCTCGGTCCCCATCGGGGCGGGTAGGGCAGGAAGGGATGGTAGTGCCAGCGCTGTAGCAGCAGCAATATAGTAACAGCTGCTCCTTTCCGGCTCGAGGGGTAAGTGTGAGAGACTTGGGCTGCTGCTCCGCTCTCAGCCAGGAGGAGGGAGGAGGGAGGAGGAACTGGAGCAAACAGTAACTCGCCTCCCCGGCAGTGAGGAGAGCGAGCGAGCAAGCGCGCGAGGCAAGCCACAGGCACAGACGGCAGCAGTACCAGCTCCTCGCTGCCCCGGGAAGCTGCACTGACGTC
Organism: Pseudochirops corinnae; assembly: GCA_028646515.1. Classification (NCBI taxonomy): domain Eukaryota; kingdom Metazoa; phylum Chordata; class Mammalia; order Diprotodontia; family Pseudocheiridae; genus Pseudochirops; species Pseudochirops corinnae. The sequence goes on along the minus strand of CM053592.1, from coordinate 108,495,909 downwards.
AAGCCCTGGATTGGGACTCTAGCCACAGCTGTCACTTAAAGAGATAGCCGCTAGACGCTGCCTGCCTGCGCGGTCGCCAGGGGGCGGGAGTTCAGAGGGGCAGCCTTCTAAGAACTAAAGCAAGGACAGTGAGGTGAAGGAAAGGGGGTCACTAGTCCCCTAGGGGAAGGACGGAGAGAGGAAGAACTATTTTTTTGCCCTGTGATGATTATCGAGGAGTGGAAAAATGCATGTGCTTCTCAAGATGAAGCCACTTGAAATTTTGGGATGGAAGTAGAGTAGCTAGCTATCTTAATCCATTACCAAATTAAGAGAACCTGGTTGCTAGCAGGTGGTAATTGCACGTAGTCAATGGAGACATGTAAAATGCCGGCATTTAAAGGAAAACTCATGCCTACATCTCATGTGTATACGTTGGGAAATTTTAAAACTACATTTAGTCTTGATTTACTAAAAGACTGTCTGAATGTTTTTTTTTTCTTCTTTCAAGAAGACAGACTCTACCTTTGCCCTTTCACCTTATTCTCCAGTACAGTCCTTCCTCACCTTAATCCCTCTGTTCTTTCAGTTCTAAGACAAAAGCACCATCTTACACTGTATTTGCCTTTTAACCTTAGAGTAAGGTCACAAGTGAAAATTATATTGATTTTATCTCACCCTATTTTCTACTAGTACCTATCCGAGGTGTAGCCTGCAACATCAGCACACCTTTGTGAAGAGGGATGGAATTACAGATGAGAAGAGTCTCTTCTGTAAATGTCAGAAGCTTACATATTTATTCACCATGGGCACACTTGGAGGCTTGTGAAGATAAGGAGGCACAGGACTTATAGAATGCTTAATGTTTGTTGAATTAATTCTTGAATGAAAAGTAATTATGATCCTGTGTAAACTATGCTTTCAGCTATTATTAATGCTACAAAAATGTTGATAGCAATATTATACATACTCATTGATAGTTTAAAAAGAACAAAATGTTATACAATATGGTAAGTTGTTTGTTTTTTTTAATCACTATGTCTTTTTTACTTCCAAGCCTATCAGAGATGCATTTTCCAATGTCATCTCCTTGAGTCAACCAAAGGAAACTTCAGATTTGAGATCATAAGATCATAAATTTAGAACTAACAAGATACTCAGGGGTCATCTAATGGAACCCCTTTCATTTGACAGAAGAGGAGGTGAAATCTAGAAATGTCAAGTGACATGGCCAAGTTAACCAGGATCATTTAAGCCCAAGTAAATTATTTACATCATTTATATCTTCCCAAAACATTATAACATATTAAAAGCAATTTATTTATCTCATTGCTTCTCATGAGTTATATTTCAGGTAATGTCACATTTATTCACTTCGAAGTCAGGGACAAGTAATTCTAAACTTCAATTTTTCTCATCTGTAAAATGAACATAATATTTACATTACCTACTTCACAGGTTGAGAAAGCACTTTTTAATCCTTAGAGCATATTATAAGTAGAGATGATGATGATGAATCAGTAACAACAAAAATACTGCTGAGCCACAAATTACAAGGGCAGGGACTCAGCCAATTCATAAACAGGATCTGAGACCAGGTATCTTTGCCCAGTATCCACTCATGAAAACTTACTACCTCAAGCTAGGGCTGCTTATACTTATTCTGTGATTATATACTATGATACATCAAATTTTTAAAATCACCATTAGCCCTTTTTGTTTAAAATCAGATCAATTAAAAGCACATGGGGGAGGGAGGAAAGATGTGCTTTTAGGATTCATAACTTAGTTGAAGAATAAAAACATTTAAGGATTTAAAATAACAGTTCCTGGGGAAATTCAAATTAATAGAAACTTCATAGCCTTCATAGATAAATAAATAATAAGTTTAAAACCTCTGTTAATGAAGACCATTCATCACAAAGTCCCAAATGATGTCTGTCATAGACCCCAGCATTATAATTAAATGAATCCATATAACCTTTCACAGTCTCCAATCTTATTAGAATATGGCCTAATAATTCTTACTTTAAACAGATAACAATATAAATATGATGCAATAGTTTAATTGCAATTAGCTATTGTATTTTTATTATTTAAAAATAGGGAAAGTAAGCCCACGTGTGACCAAAGAAAGTCAAGAAAGAAGGTAATTCCATTAAAACAGAAAGAGAACCAGTCATTTTAGTCATCTAATTAATCAATTACAAATACCATGATCCAATCCATCATACAGTTATCTACATGGATAGTCAAAATCACTGAAATAATTGGTTTGTTTCAGCTAAGTTTCTGCATAATCATTTCAATCACTTAAATCCTATAAGAGCTGCTGCCGTTGGATATACAGGCTTTACCAAACCCTTAGTGACAACTCTTCTAGATTAGGACGTGTTTTATATACAATGTAAAATAATATATACTACATGTTCTGCACCATGTCTCTTTTGATTTCAAAATGAAAGAAGTCACTTCTAATTACAAGGCCACATGAAAGGTCCCAGATGAGGCCAACTCCCCCAGAAATGCCCTAGAAAAGTTCTATAAAAATTTGTGTTGGAGGAAGAAGAGGAGGTGGGGGGGGGGGGGAAGCGCAAAAGAGCGAATGAGAATGAGTTTGAGCTCTATAAACTCCTTCATCTTATCCAGGACTTCCCAAGAAGGCTGTCAGAGACTTTTGGGCACAAGCCAAACAAGGCTAAACCTATAGCACCCAATAACCTACTCCAGAGTCAAAGAAAATGGGGCTAATATAGCACCCAGATAGTAAAGGACTTAAGCAGCCTGTGCTGGAGCCATAGCAAGAACAATATAGCACCTGAACTACAATGTAGAAATTATTTTTTCCACTTTTTTTTTATATACATTTATTAACTGTCCCTCTCATTTGCACTCCCTCAAGAAAAATATAAATAAAACCCTAATAATAAATATGCATAGTCTTACAAAACAGATTTCCACAAGAGTTATATCCAAAGGTCTTTCATTCTGTACTTCAGGTACAACACCTCCTTCAGGTGCCTCCATCACCCAGTAGGTAGGAAGCATACTTTATCTTCATCTTTCTGTCATGGTGGTTAACCATTGGATTGATCAGAGTTTTAAAGTCTTTCAAAGTTATTGTTTTAATAATATGATCATTGAAAAATTCCTGCAGTACAATTTTATTATATTACATTCATAACCATAATTCTTATTGTCATTCTTCAGTAAGTAGGTACTTCCTTAGTATCCATCTTGGGGAATGTTTGGGGTAATATTATTTTCCACTTGGGGCAATATTTTTGGACTTATGTCCTGTTCTTCTTTCTTTGATCTCTTTGGGTTAGTGGTTAATATCACTGAGTCAAAGGGTATGGATAGTGAGTTTGAAGCATATTTCCAATTGCTTTCCAAAACAGATCACCCAATTCATAGCTCCATCAACAGTGTATTAGTTTGTGTGTTTTTCTGTAGCCCCTCCAAGAACTGTCATTTTATTCTTTTGTCATCTTTGACTATCTGATGGATTTAAGATGGAAATTTAAAATAAAGCATTAAGTTCTTAGAAGAGATCTGATAATTGCACAAACTATGATATCTGCTTGGGGTGAGCCAAGACCATGGCAAGGGACAGAGCCAAGTCACTTTTTGGGGACTGTGCAAGGAGAAGGAGAAAGAGGAGGGTCTAAGGTTGAGCTAACTGAAAACTGAGCCAGAAGCAAAGTATTCTTTTAGTTGGCAGGGCATATTCAAAGTCATTACATCTGGGAGAACAGATTCAGGAGCACCCAGACTAAAGAGAGGACAGAACCATACAAGGCATGTCTACCCCATCCAAAAGTGGGGGGGAAATTAAAAAACAAGATCTGATACAATCACAAAGTCCCAATCTAGAAATTAAAGCTAAAGATTTGAGCAAATAAATGAAAACTGTGTGTATGTATATATATATATATATATATATATATATATATATATATATATATATATATATGTGCCCAGAAAATAATAACTCCATAAAAATACTCAGATTCTAAGAGGAAAAAATAACTTGGCTACAAGGACTCTCAGCATACCTGGAAATGAAGAAAGAAATGAAAGAAATGAAGCAAGAGATAAAAAAGGAATTATTGGTAAAATGAGAGCTCTGAAGGAAAAGAAATGGAAGGAAAATAAGTAACTTAGAACAGAAATGGAAAATTTTGTTCAATTAGTACATTTGTCAAAAAAATAAAATAAAATGGAGTAATCAAAACCCAGTAACTCCATGAGACCATAAGAAATATTAAAGCAAAGTCAAAAACTGGGGGAAAAATAAAATTTAACAATCTACTATTTAAAAACTGACCTGGGGGTGGCTAGGTGGTGCAGTGAATAGAGCACCAGACCTGGAGTCAGGAGGACCTGAGTTCAAATCCAACCTCAGACACTTAACACTTAACTAGTCGTGTGACCTTGGGCAAGCAAGTTACTTAACCCCAACTGCCCTGCCTTCCCCTTTCCAAAGAGAGAGGAAAAAAAAAAAAACCTGACCTGGAAGACATGTTGAAAAAAGATAATTTAAAAATCATTGTTGTTGTTCAATCTTTTCAGTCATGTCTGAGTCTTTGTGATACCATTTTGGGGTTTTCTTGACAAATATAATGCAGAGATTTGTCATTTCTTTCTCCAACTCATTTTATAGACAAGGAAATTAAAGCAGAGTTAAAAGACTTGCCTAGGGACACATAGCTAATGTCTGAGGCTGGATTTGAACTCACGAAGTATTCCTGACTTCCAGCTGAGTACTCTAGCCACTGTGTCACCTAGCTGCCCTAAGAATCATTAGATTCCCCCCAAAGCATGACAAAGCAAAGGAACATGCACATAATACAGGGTGTCCTAAAAGTCTTAATTCAATTTTAAGCTTTTAAAACACAAAACGTTTGGGTTTTTAATTCAAGAAATTATAAAATACATTTCCTAGATCTACTAAAATTAGAAGGCAAAATAAAAACATAAAGAACCCATCAGTAACTTTCTGAAAGAAAACCCAAATTGAAACGATACAGAAATGTCATAGCTTATAACCAGAGGTTCTAGGTCAAAGAAGGAAAAAAAAAAAAAAAAAACACTGCAAGAAGCCATAAAGAAAAAGTTCAAGTACCACACTGCAACTACTATAAAGGAGATAAAAACTTGGAATACAATACACCAGAATGTAAAACATTAGGTTTATAACTAAAAACAGCATTCTGCAAAACCATGTATAATCCTACAAGGTAAAAAAAAAAAAATTCGACCTTTAACAGAATAGAACACTTTCAAGAATAGTTGATCAAAAGACCAGAGCTATATATAAACTTTCAAATGCAAACACAGAAGAAAAAGGTAACCCATATAGGTAAATAGATTTGAGCTATGGTAAGAAGCTAAATAAAAGATGAAGTACTTGTATTCCAATAAGGAGAGAATAAACAGGGGTGTCATTAAAATCCTACTTGTTTCAAGGGTCACAGAAGGAGTAAAGAAAGACAAAAACAAGATCTGGGAGTGACTTCCTTCCATACTGTTATTTTTTTTCTAATCTATTCTTTTTTCTTTTAATTTATTTTTTTGCTTTTTGGAGGGCATTTGGGGTTAAGTGACTTGCCCAAAGTCACATGGCTAGTAAGTGTGTTAAGTGTCTGAGGCTGGATTTGAACTCAGGTCCTCCTGACTCCAGGGCCCATGCTCTATTCACTGTGCCACCTAGCCAGCCCCATACTGTTATTTTTTAAGAAAGAAAAAAAGGGAGGGGAAGAAAGGAGGAAGAAGGGAGATAAAATTGTTCTTTCTTATAGCTGGGTATGCTCCAAAAAGATTATGTAATCATGGAGGAAAATCTTTGGGAGTGGGCATCTCATGGATACAATTTATAGCACCAAGTATAGTATCTAGTACATAGCAGGTGCTTAATAAATACTTGCTAGTTAACTGATTACTACAGGAATCCAAATTTTAAAACATGTAAAGATACAAATATTTATATACATACATATTGTGCATATAAACATGTACAAATATTTGTATATAATATATGAAGCATTTTATAAAGAATTTTACATTCTTAGAATTTAGAGCAGGACTTTGGTGATTACTGAGTCTAACCCTTCATTTTACAAATGAAGAAACTGAGGCCCCGAAAGAAGAAATCATGTTTCCAAAATATCTACAGGTAAGTAAGCGACAGATCTTGATTACGAATCCAGGTATTCTGACTCCAAATGTGATGTGTCTCAAGAAACTTTCCCTAATTGACTGCTCCTTTCTTTACTTTGGGTTATTTCATTAGTTATACAGAGGTTTTGGTTCTGTTTTAGTAGGGGAAGGAGGAAATATTTGGTTGGTCCAGTGATTTCACTAAAGAACTCCCCCTGAGTAAGCTCCCACTGCTAATGCAGATTCACAGCTGTTTTCCATCTCAGGAGGTTGCTTAAGGCACCGAGAGGTTAAGTACCTTGGCCAGGGTCATAGATGCAGCAAGGTCAAACTTGAACCCAGGTCTTCTTGACTCCAAGATTACCTATTTACACACTAGGTCATTCCTGTCTAATACAGTATTATTCTGTGCTTGTATGTGTAGTATCATATATCCTTTCTTTTAATTCACCTAAATATACTCTGCCTTTCCACCCAGACTTAAACTCAGTATGGACAGAGAAGTGACCACCTTCCAGTTATTTCTTTTAAGAGGACAATGGAAAGGGGAGTGATGAGAAGGAGTAGTCTGTAACACATTTATGGCAAGGAATTACAAAGTAGAATGAAAGATATATCAAAGAAATGAACAAAGAGGAAAAGATGAACTGGTCACATACCAAGAGCAAAAACTAGATAATGGACATCCCTATGTTTCATTTTTTGTCCTTACAATGTCCAGAAAAATTTAGGAAATTCCCTGAAGGTTGGTTAGACCCCCTTTGGCAAACTAATAGGAAGGCATGGACAAGAGTAACCCGGGATGGGCAGGTACAGATGACCTATGATCTGTATCTTTGGAAAAAATAATCACATCATTTTTACCACAAATTGATTTGAATATCCAAATATCCCCCATTTTGTTTTGCACCCAGTAGACATTCAATAGCTACTGTTGACTGGCAAATTCTCACGTAGGTAGAGTGTGAGTATCTTCAAAACAACCCACAGACACAAGGGATAGGTAGGGGTGATATTTGCACACCTCTAGCTTCTATATTAAAACATATCTTGTTCAAATCCAACTGAAAAGCACACCATCAGGCCACAAAGGATTTAATTAGTGAAAGCTTTCTTGGGCAAAGTAGAATTTCAGCCAATCAGCAAACATTATAGTCTGTTTTGTTACTCAGGTTCAATAGACTGCCTTTTTAAAGTTAACTATTCAAGTAAATTGAGTGTTATCCAAATTCCCTGTCAGAGAAGGGTGATTTTGTCAGTTGAAAGTAGTATGGTCTGGAGGTCTGAAAAAGAGACATGTTGACAGGAATTCTTGATTTCTAATCCCTGCTTTGACAATGAGACTGATTTGCTAAATGACCTAGAGCAAGTCTCTTCACGGCTCAGTTTCCTCCCTTCTCAGAGGGACATATCCCAGTACATTAAGGAACTGGAGCAAGAGCTAAACATTCCTTAAGTCCTTGAAGATGCCTACATGCAAAATGCCATGGACATTGGACTGTCGTGTTGTTCTACAGAACCTCCTTTCGAGACTTTTTCAGACCTAACTGTGATGTATAGCGGCAGTTATCAAATCAGTCATGTTGTCTAAATCCTGACATACAGTTTGATGGCAGGAGGGGACAATCAGGTGCTTCCTTTATTTTTAATGTGAATCTACTCTTTTTTTTAACCTTTATAACTCATTCTGCTCTAATAAATCGCCTCAGCCAATTTTCCTTTGCTCCAGTTAATCCAGAACTCCCCTCTGTCTCATTCTTTCAGCATCCCCTAAAACATCTGCATGTCTTCATTCTCCCTCACTGAATCATCCCTTTTCATCTTTCAGTTGCTGACCTAGTAAACACAAATCCATCTGTTAACACTTACAAAACTACACTTTGCTTAGTTTTTTGACAAATTTCCTCTAATCTGATTTTATAACTCCACTTTACTAGCCCTGATTCTGAATTCCAAAGTACCTGCTGCACTTTGCAGTACTATTAGCTCATTTCAAGGCCTATGTCATTAGACATTTATTGGAAGCTTGGGGAAAAAGGGAATAGATTATATAGGTAGGTATATAGCAATTCATCAGAATGATCACCAGCTGCTGGGAGAATTCCAGGCTGGTGTTATGGAAGCAGATCCAACCTGCCACATTCATTGGTTATCGCAAACCAAATCCCTCAAGGAAGATGGTAAATTCTGGGATCAAACTTATCATTTCGGTATGCTTTGAGGAAGGAGCAGTTGGCTTCAGAAAACCAAGGTCACTATAGACTGTTTTTAGGGCGGTTGGAAGCATTCAAAGTGTTCCTGAAATGATGTTTTCTTTGTATGCTTTGAATGACAATTACCCAGAGGCAACTTCAATCTTTTGACTGTGCTTCCAAGTTTGGAAGGATCAAAAATTATAGAATCATAAATTTTGAATAAGTAATAACTTAGTCTAATCCCTCTCAAACCTACCTCCTTATTAGGACTATGCTAATGAATGTTTAACAACTAGAGAGGCTGAAAGTACCCATGAAAAACTTTTCATTTTAATCCTCATTATTAACATTTCACCTATCATTTTCTTAACAAAACAACAAATCAAGCCCTGATTTGTATGTTTGCTGATTTCCAAGATATAATTGTTCACACTGAAAATTTTACGATTGCCTCTGGGGAGCCCTTTCAAATTTGTTCCAGAGTTTGGGTAAAGTCAAAATCAGTGACTTCAGGAATCAGTGGAATAGGTTGACCTTAGATAGTCATTCACTTTATTTCATTCTTTAACGGTTGAAATCATATTTCCCCTTTGGACCCAGCTCAGATTCTGGAGTTTGTTTTGTTTTAGGAGCCCTTTCCTGATCCCTGAGGGGATCTCTACCGATTATAAACTATTATAATGATGTACACTTGTATAGTACTTTAAGTATGACAAAGTATTTACTTTACAATAATCCCCTGAAATAAAAAGCACAATTATTATCCATTTGATTTAAAAGCTGAGGAAACTGAGATTCACAGAAGTTGTTCTGCCCAAGCAAGGATTCTAAGCAAGGGCACCTGACTCCACGTCCACAACTTTGCCCACTCCATTAATTCTGCCTTCGAGTCAGACCTTTCTAATGCACTTGTGTTCTCTTTTAATATTATAGTTATTATATTCTAGTGCCCTCCCTACCCAAATCGCTTTGTATTTATTTGGTATTTAACTATGTACATACCTGCTGTCTTCCATTATACAATGTAAGCTTCTTAAGCTTATCCATATTTAAACTGATCCATGTTTGTGATTATATCCCTAGCACCTAGCAATGTGCCTAAGTGAATACATAATTACTGCTCATTGATTGACATTTATTTACGTGGATGGCTTAACTCCTCTACTAGATACTAATAATGTCTTTGAGGATGGTAATGGGAGGTGGTATATATTTTTGCATACCTCCAAGTCATTTGATGGAGTCTTACTTTCATGCCTCATACGTGACCCTGATTTCTCAGCTAAGGGCATATTCTAGTAAACCCTACCAAGTTGGGCCTCAAGTGTGGTTCTGTCAATGGAGTATAGGTCTGTTTTCTGAAATAAAAGTCTATTTTCTGAAGACCACATTAGTTAAATTCCAAGAGACTTACCACCAGAAGGGTAACTGCTAGTGATGATTTCTTTCAACCACAGCAAGTCAAAAAGACTCTATTCTAAGTTTAGAATTCAACCAGCACATTATGTGCCTAATATTAATGCTACATTTTTAGATACAAAGATGGTGCCTGTCTCCAAAGAGATTACACTATACTGGAGCAAAATTCTGTATATACATATATCTACACACAAGAACACATACACATATATACATGTGCATGTATGTATTTTGCATATATGTGTATATACACATACATATATACATAGATATATGCATAGATTCATGTATATATACTTATACACATATACACACTATATATATATGATAGTATGTATATATGCTTATATGTATGTTTATTTGTGTTTATATATACCAATATATTGTATATGTAGTATAGAGTCCAAGGCATGCACTTAGGGTTAGGGTTAGGGTAATTTTGGTGGGTAAATATATATACCCAGAGAACTGATAGCTAAGGGGAATCAGGAAAGGTCCTTTATGTAGGTAGGGGCACTTGAGCTGGACTTTCAAGTAAAATAAAAGTCTCAAGAAGAAAAAAAAGTGACTACTAGTAGAGTGACAGATGAATACATATGATTGAAACCATGTACTATTGAAATGAATCCCTTGGGTTCCCTAAAAAAAGATAACAGGTTCAAGGACCATTTTTGATCAACTTCTGTTGCAAATCATCAATTTTTTCTCAAAATAAAAGATGCTTAGTTAAACTACACCAAAACAAATTGTCTAGGAAAATGCCCTCACACTCCCACCCACATGCACAGAGGACTCTTACTGAGTTCCGTAACATTCGTGGGAGAGAGAATGCATATGGATAACACCAAGGTTTCTGAGGAATATGTATAGGAGAGGGTACAGATTTAGGGAATGCATGCAGCCAAGGAAACAAATACTCCTAGGCTGCATTCCAACTGGCACCTGCCTCTGTAAATGTTCCTTGTTGCCTCCTTCACAAAGCTCTCAATGTCTTCAGACTTATCAGGTGACCTCATAGAGTAGCAGGACGCTATGTTTGGTTATTATACTATGTCAATTAGTTTTTATTAAATGTTCCTTCATTGCTCTGCTACCTATACTTCCTTTTCAGTTGGGCTGCTTTCTGTTGCCATCTGCTGGTATGCCCTTGGTTGGGATACTTTGGCAAAAACCTGCTCTCCGTTTCCATCTGCTAGTGTTCCCATAAATTGCAAATTGGGGCATTTTGATGTACTGGTAAAGGGGGAAGGGAGTTCTTTCAGCATATAAACTTACTGGCCAAATAACCCCTATTTTATTTGAACCCCAAGTCATAGTCAGACAAAAGAAGACTTCAGACTTAGCTTAAGTCTATCATTTCAACCTATCTGATCATAGATTGGAGAAGGAAGGACCTGATTATAGGCCATCTCATCCAATCCCTTCATTGTAAAATTGAAGAAAATAAGGCCCAGAGAGATTAAGTGACTTGACCAAGGTAAAAAAAAAAAAAAAAAGACAAACAGGTATTTAAATCCCTGTTCTCTAAATTCAAAGTCAGTGTTCTTTCCAATACAGTGTATATCTTTGACTCCCTTGATTCTATCTACTGCTGCTATTCCCTGGGTGCCTAGCATTTGACTTGAATTGAGAAAATTCCTTTCAACTTCTCTCCACTCCCATGATGCCAGTTGTGGACCAATACAAATCATCCCAGGAACAAGACTGAAAGGGGCTGGATGGTACTAGCAACCTTTGTCTTAATTCCTTGTCAGTAATAAAGTCACTTTCCTGCCTACAGAAGTATCTCCCCAGACACTAGCACAGTGATTCGTACATAATACATGCTTAATAAATGTTTGATAAATCATTGGGTGGATGATAGAGATGAGGCACTTTAACCACTTCAAAGGAAGAAAACGCAGTAACTACACCAGGAAAAAGTAAGGGTTTTTTCTTTTTTTTCAACCTAACTTAAGGTGTTCCCAGAGAGGAACTTCTACCCAATACAAAGGCACTTTTGTTGTAATTTATAGTCTTAGAGAGTTGACAGGGGGCCATGAGAGGTTAAGTGAATTGTCCAGGGTCACAGAGCCACATTATATGTCAGAGGCAGTGTTTGAACCTAGAACTTCCTTACTCTGAAGCCAGGTTCCTAGCCACAATCTACTATTAGACCTCCTATTATTAGTTAAGGATATTGGGGGCGTGGTGATACTGATTTTCACAAGACCTGTTCTGAATGAGTGACTCCCTATTATGTTCATGCCTGAAACAGGAAGTCCTCCCACTAATTCAACAGAGGATAGTATCTTATGTTGTCTTTCTTGAATATAAGTAATCACTGTCCATTGAAGGTGTACTTTCTATTAGTAATGGGTCTGTGCAGAGTTGTGTATGGTTGGTTCAACTAATTGCCCTTGTAACGGAAAGCTTTGCAATTATGAGCCTGACAGCTACCTGCGTTTAACCACCATAGGCTTTTCTCAGTCATTCTTCATTGCCATATAGGAATCAAATCCCTGACCTTGGCATCATTAACATCATGCTCCTAAATATCTAAACCATAATTCCAAAGTACTGAAAATTTAATAGGTTCTTCAGAAAATATAAATCATTATTTCCCTGGCTCAAGAAGACTCATTCTACCTTGATCTATCTCCAGAAGTCTCCACCTCTCTCTTCCACCTTATTGACTTCACTGAAGTTGTAATTGATTTCTTCTATGAACCCAAACATTCCTCATTTCTACTCATTTTGAAAACCACTTCATTTTTGTAGATCTCTCTTCATTGTGTTTAAATGGAAGCTGTAAATTATTGTATTAAAAAAACCTTAATTCCTGTCTTCCGTTTTATCTTTAATTCCTTTTTCTGTCTCTGCTCTGAATATCCCTCTTCTGAAATACTTTGACTCTCAGTTGGCTTTCAGCTTGTTCTAGCTCTTAAGCTCCAGTTGGTTAATGAGTTACTTTTTGTCACTTATAATTAATCTTTCTCTCCTCTCAGATTACTTGATTGCAGAGTATTCTTATTGCTTCTTGTCTTATTTAAGTATTTCCAGCATTTTGATGCATTGAATCCCAACCTCTGGTGAATTGCAAATCCTCTCCCTTTTTAAAAAATTCAATGAGAGCCATCAGTCTTCTAAAAGTACTCTGACATAGTCAAACAAGATACAGAATAAACTGGAAGGGGCTTCAATCCCCAACTCTGTTCATTATTACCCATGTGATCTTTAATAAATCACCTCACCTCTCTGAGGCTCAATTGCCTCAGATATAAAGTCTGGTTTACCTTTATACCTACCTCAGTGTTGCTGTGATATAAACATACATGTGTGGATGTGTAAATTTCCTTGAATTATAAGATGATAGGTAAATGTGAAGATTATTAAATATTTTAATTTTATTTCTGTATTACGTGCAAGCTGCAACAGTCTTGGAAATAACTGGAAACACTCTAGGGTATCACAAAATGAGAACTGGGAACCCCTACTCTGGAGTTAGCCATTGTGTTAAGCTATTGTTTTCATTGTTTCTGCCAATTGCAATCCTATCTGTAAGAATTACAAGTAAACACAGAGGGAACGATTCCTATTATAGGAAGTAGTGAATTCTTCAATGTAGCTTTTTTCATCTCTACAACAAAATACAAAAAATGAGCATTTTAACAATTTAAACTAACGGTGACTACAGAAATGCCAGATAATAAAGGTCAAAGCTGAGCTGAGGCTGTCTGCTCTATTTTCTTCACTCTTTTTATGATTTTCTCTAGCTACAGAGTGAGACAGTATTGGTTAGTGGATAATATAGATGGATTTTCCCCTATTTTGTTTCATTTTTAATGGACATTTCAGAATAGTAAGAATCTAAAAGATAGCTACATTTAGAAACCAAAGATCTGGGTCTCAGTCTTGACTCTAATGTTGACTAACTGTCATCCTGGGCCAATCATTTAAATTTTTTGAACTGCAGAGTCTCTATTTCTAAAGACACTTGTTATGAGTATGTCGGTAAATGTTTACTAGCTCTCAAAAATAAATGTGCACAGGATACACTTTTAAATTTAATCTGTGTTATTAGCATTTCCTCCATCACCTTCTTAAGGCTAGATGATCAACAAAAAATAAAGGAAGCCTTGATTTGTTGCATTTTCTGATTTTCCAAGGTGTAAATGCCCACACTGAAAATTTACAATTGACTCTTATCAGCAAATTCAAGTTAACTCCAGAGTTTGGATGAGGTAAAATAAGTCTTTGGGATCAGGGGACTGGGGTAACCTCATAGTCATTCATGTTACTTCACTCTATAACTGTTGAAATCGTATTCCCTCTTCAGAACCAGCTCAAATTCTATTCTTTTTATGAATCATTTTCTGATTACCAGCTAGCTTCAGCACACTCCTAGATACCTGTCCTATCTTCCTCTATATTTTTCTTAAGATCATAAATTTGGAGCTAGATGGGATCTTAGAAGCCATCTAACCCAATCCCTTTGTTTTCAGATGAGTAAAATTGAGGCCAGAGACATTCATTGACAATCCCAAGGTCACACAAGTTTTAAGGGGCAGAGCTAGGATTGAAATCCAAATACCATCAAGTCCAAATACAGTGAGGTTTTTTTTCCCATTTTATCATGATGGTGACACAGTGAGATAATGGCCCTGAAGATCTTTCTAGATTGAAACTGTATACAAATGAAATACATTCTATTATGTGTATTGTATATAATAATTGCTTAGTGTTCATGGACTAAAAAAAAAAAAAAAAGATTGCTCTAGAGATTCCTAGAACTAAATCCTCTCATTTTATACATTTTTGATTGCTTCAGTTCCCATTATCTGCTAGACCTGGATCTGTGTGCATTAATTATGTCTGTTAAACCTCTTGAATCTTAGGTTTCTATATATTTGCCTATTGCTATCATTGAAAATTGGTGTGAACCTTCAAAAGCCTCTACCCATTTTCTTGATTTCTAATATATGTGTTTCTATAGTTAGTACCACTAAGTCTTTTCTCAAGTAGAGTTGAAAACATTATGTCCTCTATTGAATAGAGAAATACAAATTAAAGCAGCTCTGAGATATCACCTCATACCTATCAGATTAGCTAATATGACAGAAAAGAAAAATGATAAATGTTGGAGAAAGATGTGGGAAAATTGGGACACTAATATATTGGTGGAGTTGTGAACTGATCCAACCATTCTGTAGAGCAATTTGGAACTATGCCCAAAGGGCAATCAAACTGTGCATACCCTTTGATCCAGCAGTACCACTATTAGGTCTGCATCCCAAAGAGGTCAAAAAGAGGGGAAAAACCTACACATATAAAAATATTTATAGCAGCTCTCTGTGGTGGCAAAGAACTGGAAACTGAGGGAATGCCTATCACTGGGAAATGGCTAAACAAGTCATGGTATATGAATATACTGGAATATTATTGTGCTATAAGAAATGATGAGGAGGCAAATTTCAGAAAAACTTTTATGAACTGATGCTGAGTGAAGTGAGCAGAACCAGGAGAACAGTATACACAATAATAGGAACATTATGTGATGATCAGCTATGATAGACTGATTCAAAACAATTTCAAAAGACTCAAGATGGAAAATGCTGTCCACATCCAGAGAAAGAGCTATGCAGTCTGAATGTAAATCAATACATACTATTCTCACTTGTTTTTGGTTTTGGTGGTTTTGTTCCCCTTTTGTTCTGCTTTTTTTCTTTTACAACATGACTCATATGGAAATATTTTAACATATTTGTGTGTGTGTATATGTATGTATGTATGTCAGATTGCTTGCCATCTAGGGAAAAAGGGAGGCAGAAAAATTTAGAACTCAGAATCTTTTAAAAAGTGAATATTAAAAACTATCTTTACATGTAATTGGAGAAATAAAATACTATAAAAAGAAAACACTGTCCTATTCCCTTTTATCCTTGAACATTGAAACATTTATGAATAGATAATTAATGCTGTTTGATATAGTTGGAACACTTCCTTTTTAAGACACTGAGTCATTCTTTCTATTTAACTGTTCTTTTTTGAACTTTTTGTATTTTGTATTTAAAAGTCATCCTAATATTTGTGTGTATATAGATGCATATATATATATATACATATATGTATGTGTGTATATATGTGCATATATAGAGAGAATATGTCTACACAACATATACTATATAGCCACTCACACATATACTCACAAATACATATGCACAGATATATACATATGGATCTTTTTTATTACATAAGTGACTCTTTTCAAAGCATTATATGATTGATTAATAGGAACATCATTTCAAACCTTGTATTACACATTGACAAACTCTTCAAAGGCCCTTATCACAAACCTTACTAATTCCTCTACCACACATATGTAAAACATAGATGAATGAATTCACATCTTGTGTCTCTATCTATAGAGGTTCTCTGGAAATATATGTGAAAGGAAAATTTGAGAACTATATCCCTTGGAGATATTGGAAAGGCACCACTGAAGCTCTCTGGCAGTCCACCTGTCATCACTTACTCTTGCCACATGATCAGTCTATCTTCTTTTCCTATCATACAAGTCCTCCATATTTTTTACTCTTGGTCTTTTTCTGACTTCCTCATTGTATGTGTGTCACAGCCTGCTCATACCCAATGTGTTTGTCTCTCCATTGCTCCAATGAGTAAAAAATAGGCATATTGTGGTAGGAGATGAATTGTTAAAAATTTTTACAATCTTACTATGAATGAAAGCAAAAGAGAGAAGGACATTGCAGTTAAATAAAGAATGGTTCACAGGACAGAATGGGTTTTATCATTTGGCCAAAGGAAGCAAGAAATACAATGTCATGAGGTATTGGATCATCATATATTGTAGTACCAAGGAAAAGCATTTATAAGTGACCACCATGAAAATAATTACAGGTTAAGCACAAGCATCAGTTGATCAGAATGAAATGACAGAGAAATTCTATGAAGAATTTAACAAGACCTATCAAATTAAATCAACATGCACTCTGATCATTGGCTAATTCAATGTGAAGGAGGGGAAGGGGAAAGGTAGGTAGAAATATATAGGAAGATTTAGTTCAAGGGAAAGAATTAAGAGAGACCACAAACTGATACGTTACATGGAAGTTTCACTTCCTTATACAACGAATACTTTCTTTTAAAAAAGAATTGGTAGGCAATGGATGTACTGAGTACTACCAAATAACACCATTAAAATTAAAAATTAAATCAATTATATTTTAACAAACAGTAAAAGACTTCTTATTGATGTAGGAGTTATCCCTGGTTCAGCTGACTGTGTATAGTCAGACCATTGACTCATCAGAGATATAATGAGAAATAATAAAAAAAGAAGAAAGAAGAATTATTAGAAAATATGTGGCATATATATATATAACAAATACCTTAATTCTGAACTATTTAAACAAATCCCAAAAAAATCAGAAATTGGAAATGAACCACAGAAATGACATTGATACCAATTATAATATTCTTATCCTTAAGTTTAACATATAAATTAATTGCTATGACAGGAACAAAAGACTTTGAAAAACACTTTAATCAGCAAACATCTGATTTACTTGCCAGAGATAGATGGGTTCCAAAAGACAATACCAGGTTAAGTCTATAAAGTTATTTCTAAAATCTTACCAAGAAGAATGATGGATGATTATGGGCAATATCATCTCATAAAGTAGAGGGAATCAATGGAGAGTAAAACCAGTTTAAAGAAAGTTTGGCATGATGTCCAACTAAGAAAAGTCATCCCAAGGGCATATAAGGATGAAAAAGGCAAGGCCTATAAACTGGAAAAAAAAAATGAAAAATATTTACAAAAATCATGATAACAAACTTTCCATAAAAGACAATGAAACTTCCATACTTGGACCCTAAAAGCACAATGCCAGATGTGCTAACATAGGAGGTAGAAATGGCACTAAAGAGAACAAACATAGAAACTATGCATTTGGAAAATTTTTTTGCCAGAATTGTGAAAGAAAAGAGAGAGACTAAAGAAATGAAAACAGGTTAGAAGATTGTCAAAATTTTCCAAGAGTGAGATAAGGAATATCTATGCTGAAAGGCAGATATTTCAAGTTAAAAATGACAGAATTTAATGTGGGGGGAGGGAAGGAGACAGATGGATGGAGAAAGACTAATTCCAAGGTTTTAAGCCATCAAGAGGTGGAGAAGTTAAATTTTGGAAGGGAGAGAATAAGATCTGTTTTGAATATTTTGAGTTTGAGACATTGAGACCAGATGTAGGTGTCCAGCTAATAGTCAAAAATGTGAAAATGAGAATCAAGAGGAAGGTCAGAGCTCAAGGTATGGATTTGTAAATCTTCTGAAAAGAAGTGATCATTGAAAGCACTAGGGATGTTTGGCATAAAAAAAAAAAAGACATTTTTATGCTTCACAGAAACTAGAAAAGTACCTGGCACATAATTGGCATTTAATACATACTTGTCAAATTGAATTAATTGAAATGAAATGAATTTACATATTAGTGAACCTGGCATATTTTAAGGCTTTTCATGTGGAAAGAGTATTTGCTTTGTTCTGCTAACTGCAGAAGGCAAAACTAGGAACCAATGAGTAAAAGTTAAAAAGAAATAAATTTAGTTTTATTGTAAGGGGCAAAAATTTACTAACAAGTAGAGGTTTCAACAAATGGAATGGACTGCCTTGAACAGTAGTGTATTTCCCCGTTCTAGAGATCTCCAAACAAAGTTTAGATGACCACTTATAAGTATTTGGGGGCGGGTGTTAAGAAAGGAGTTGGATGAGATGGTCTCTGAGGTTCCTTCCCCTAGATTCTATAATATATTAATAGATAGATAGACAGACAGGCAGATAGATTAGATAGATAAAGATAGAGATACAAAGAGATCCCTATATAGTAAATATATAAAGAAAATAAAATATATTATCTAAATAAGCACAAAAAAATATACTTTCCATGTAAAACAGAATCAAAATTTGAACATGAAAAGGATACAGTTTAATAAGAGCATGTTTATATTAGAACAAAATTATGAGTCTTTTTTTTCTTGTCTATATCTTTTTATCAGAGGAATAGAAGAAGGGCACATAACTAAAATTGCTTAGTAAGATCTATGTAAAGAAAGGAACTTGCATTAAAGTAATAAATTAATAAATTCTGAGTGCAATACTGATGTCAAAACTGACAAGTTGCAAAGAGTAGGCTATTAAACAAGTGAACACAGGTTCAAAATTTGATGGCATAAATGGAAAATAATGTAAATGCTATTTTCCATAGTTATGTATGTTGTTGGTATTCGTGTTCAGACATTTCAGTTATGTTAAACTCTTTGTGACTCCATGTGGAGTTTTCTTGGCAAAAATACTAAAGTAGTTTGCCATTCCTTCTCCAGATCAGATGAGGAACTGAGGCAAACAAGCTTAAGTGATTTGCCCAGGGTAACACAACTAGTAAGTACGTCAAATATGAGGTCAGATTTGAACTGAGGAAGGTGAGTTTGACTTCGGGCTGGTCACTCTATACACTGCACTAATTTAGCTGCCCATGAATGTTGTAAATAAAGTCAAATAATGTTAATAAAAATCAAGGAATGGAATGGGAGTAAAATTAATAGAAGGGGATTTTCCATGAGAATTTGAAAATATTTTGTTTATGAGAAGTGAATTTTTAAAAGGGAAACTAGTAAAATATATCCAGAAAAAAATTAAGGAGAAGAAAACATCATTTCTAAATGTTTATGCTGAGAAAATACTGTGTTTCAAAAATAATGCTATAGGGTGTGATCCTGCTAAAGCTATTGCTAAAGGAACAAAGATAAGTAATATAATAATTGTGTAAGTAATATTATTGTGTAAGTAATATAATTATTGTGTAAGTAATAATTATTATGTAAGTAATATAATTATTAATGCAGTAATTACTTGATTCCCAACAATGAGATAGCTGATTCAAAAGCAGAATTGTTTTACTCAGAGAAGTGTATATTTTTCTATACTCAAATTGGAAAAAAAAAAAAGTAAATGTGTATTCCTGCAAATATACAAGAACATGGGACTATCTTGATATTTTTTTCTCTTCCCCGTGTCACTAAGCTGATGAAAGATAAAAAGAGACTTCTAAAAAGAATGGAGCTAAAATTCCCAGAGGAATTATTTCAATGTCTAATCAAAGGAAAAAGCTAAAAGAGCAATGATCAAGCAATGAACGAATATTTATTGAGTACATACTATATAAAAGACAATGTGCTAAACATTTGGGCAAGGCAAAGAAGTAGAAGATGTGGCCCATACTTACAAAGAAATTTCAAGAAAAATAAGGCATACATATGTGAAAATTAGCTAATAATGTAAGTTAAATAATATTTTTGATACCACAGAGAAGTGTATATGATTAACTAATTCCCAAAAGAGTAGCAGAGGCAAGTTCTAAGAGCTAGTAATCATTTTGGTCTTGGCTGGTGAGGAAAGGATTCATTGAGCTAATGGGATTTGTATTGTATTTTCAAAGATTGAGGTAGATGGAGGAGAATGGGAAAGACATCCAAAGAAGGAAAAGATGAGAGAGCAAACTCCAAGAGACAAGTGAGATAGTTCAGAGGATGGTAAGTAAACTAATTTGGTTGCAGCAAAAGGTTTATCTATAAGAATAGTGGGACATAAAGCTGAAAAGGTGTTTAGACTAAATCGTAGTAGATCTTGAATATTCTCAAAGGTAAGATGCAATCCAAAACTATAAGGAAATCACAGGATGGAATCTTTACCTCTAAATGAAATTCTTTAAAAACTAGAGACAAACTTGAGGGTTTCACATGATAGTAATGGAATTGGACATAGACTGGGAAAGAATAGAATAGATTCTTGACATCTGAGCTCTTAGATAATTTGCTTAACTTAATTTCAAATTCTATAAACACAGAACTTTAAAAATTCAAGGGAGTTAATATCATCTGTTCCAACCCTCTTGTTTTACAGAAGAGGAAACAAAGGTCCAGAGAAAACAACATTGAACTTGAGACCAGAAGACTCAGGTTGAAATTCCAGCTCTGTCATTGACTAATTCCTTAATCTTCTCCAAGATACTCAGCTTTTAATTTCTAATATTTAGATTTTTTTCCCCCCCTCAAGGTCCCACAGCTAGTTAGTAGCAGAAGTTGAAGAGGAAATTTGAGTAGCAACAGAGTGGACAAGGGCAAGGTGAAAAGGAGGTTGCATGGTCCTAGGACAAGGGTTCTTAACCTGTGTCATGGATTCCTTGAGCAATCTGGTGAAATCTATGGACCACTTCTCAGAATGTTTTTAAATATCTAAAATAAAATGCATAGGATTACAAAGGAAAGAAATTGTATTTAAATAGAGTTTTCAACTGTTACAAAAAAATATAATACTAGTTCAGAGACCACAAGTTAAGAATCTCTGTAGAAGTTCCCAGCCAAGTGATTTAGCTCCATCTAGTCATGGCTTCTGGAGGTAATGGCAGCAGTCAGTGGTGCAACAGAAGGTTTTTGACAAATAAAAAACCTAGGGAAACTAGCTCCTACCAGAACTTTAGAGTCTGGTTTTGAATGGCCTGATGAGATTAGAGTCTCTGGAGGGAGAAACAGGAAAGGTTGATTCTGAGGGAGACAAAGGGAGTTAATATCTTTTACAAAAGCACCTATACAGGGTAACTGGAGTCTATGTGGTTCAGAGTACACCAAAAAGATAAATATTAGAGTCCAAAGATTTGAGGTAGGGGCTCATCAGGTCCATTTAGGCTGTTTCTGCCTAAATATCCTAGTTCCTCCCTAATTAATAGTGATGGAGAAAGGGAAAGGCCTGAAGACTACACTGGTAGAAGTGAGAAAAATCATCTCTTCCCAGTTTAAGAATATCGAATGAAGATGAAATAGAAAAATCAAGTGATTTTTCTATTAAGATGAAATGAGCAAATCCACTAGATAATAAATTTTGACCTTCAAATGAAATTATATAGCTCTACATAGTGTCTCCCCTGACAGAATATAAGCTCCCTGAGAGGAAGAATTCTTTCATTCTTTGTATTGGTATGCACAGTGCCTAGAACATAGTGGGCAATTAATAAATTCGTGTTGATTAATTGCTTGACAAATGAGAAAAACAACATTCTGTGTGGGGATACTTTTAACTTCAGCTATGCTTTATAAGCACAAATGAACAAGGTTAACCTGGATCACAATTCAACCTCTGACATATTTAAGGGAACCTATTTGAATAGTGCTAGTATGTATTAGAAATGTTTTCACTTCCCAAAATAAAATGTATAGCACATAGTGAAGATAATTTAAAAATAGATATCCATTACAACCAACATTCCAGAATACACCTTTATAAATTGAAAAAAAAAACAGCTTCAGAACATAAACAACACATTTTCTGGCCTACTGGGTCTTTTTTTGAAGGATATGAGAACACTATTCTGTCATGATAAATCAGATAATACGTGAGGATAAAAAGGTATTTCATTGTTCAAGGAAAATCCATTTTTGGAGAGAAGGAACGTTTATTTGGCATTTTAGAAAGCAGTGCACTTTGGAGGAAGGATGATTGTGAATAAGGAGACGAAGACAATGGCTAAAAGGAAATCTCCTATGAAAATATCTTATAAAACAAATTAATTTGGAATTTATAGATATTAATATAAGGGAAAGTAAGCTCAGTAATGGGAGGCTGTTAAGACCTAGCCAAAATGAGAGGATTATTCATACTAAAGAAAATGCTAAACTGTGGATATAACTTCAGCATAGCTGGACAAGTACAATATCTAGCCCATTAATAATAAAAGATATAAATTACAGATAGGCTATAATGTAAAGTAGAAGCCTCGTTGTGTTTCATGAATCCAAAACTTTTAATAGTTAAAAAATATAATGGTGAAACTAGACATAGGTGTTGGTTATAACATGGATTAAAACAGAAGAATTTTCAAGCTTTTCTTTGTCTTCATTATTGATGGACAGAGAGCTATAACAGGCCTCAGCTCTGTCTCTTGTTGGCTCTGACCAGGGATAAATAATTTGACCTTAAGTTCCTCATTTGTTAAACATAGAAAATGATTATTTCCTCTTCCTCCCTCACCCCATGGTTATGAGGATCAATGGAGCTAACAGATAGAGCATTGGACCTAGAGTCTAGACAACCCGAGTTCAAATTCACTCTCAGACATTTATTAGCTGTATGACCTGGACATGGTACTTGATCTGTGTTTACCTCAAATTCCTCAACTGTGAAATGGACATAACAGCGCGTACCTCCTAGAGTTGTTGTAAAGATCAAATGAGATATTTGTAAAGCATTTAGCACAGTGTCTAGCACATAGTAGGTGCTATATAAATGCTCTTATTATTATTTATTATTATTAAAAGCCACTAAATAAATTTTGGAACCAGCAGGTGGTGCAGTGGATAAAGTGTCAGTCAATCCTGGAGTCAGGAGGATCCAAGTTCAAATCCAGTCTCAGACTTTACTAGCTGTGTGATCCTGGGCAAGTCATTTAACCCTGTGTCTCATCTGTAAAATGAACTGGAGACTGAAATGACAAACCACTCCAGTGTCTTTGCCAAGAAAACCCCAAAATGGAGTCATAAAGAGTCAGACAGGACTGAAACAACTCGATAACAAAAATAAATTTTGATTTTTTAAAAAATTCTAGCCCATTCAGCACTTATTCTGTCTCTTCCCTTTTACCGTTAAACTTCTTGAAAGTGTTTTCTATCCACAATGCCTCTACTTCCTCACTACTCACCCTCCTCAGCCTTTTCTAAGTTTTTATTTCAACCATTATACTAAAACTATTCCTTTAATTGTCAAAAACAGTGCTATTTTTCCTAGGCCTTATCATTCTTTTCCACTCTGAAGTTTTAATATTATTCCCCCAGATGTTCTCTCCTCTCTCAGCCTCAGAGACATCATACTCTACTGGTTCTCTTATTTCTCTAAACCATACTCCCTAACTTTCATTAGATCCCTAACCTCTTCCCAACTCCTTAATGTCAATGTTCCTCAATGGATCTGTCTTCAATTCTCTGATCTTCTATATTCTCCCCTCTGTCAATCTCATTCAATCATGCAACTTTGACTATTGTCTCCATGTATATGATTCTCCCATTTATATTTCCATTCCTGGCTTCTCTTGAATGATTGATTGATTGAATGGATAAACAAACAAAAAAATTATCAAATGCCTACTATCTTCCAGGGATTATGATAGTTTCAGGGTAAAAAAACAAAGTTACACAATCTCTGCTCTCAAGAAGCATATAGAAGTGTGAGTATTGGTCTGAGTATGGAGTTTTGGTAGAGTCATAGGGCAGGTGATTGTTAAGACCCTTTCCAGTCATGGTAGTAGTAATTTGACTCATTTCCAGAGCAAGAAGTGTAACATTTCAGGAGGGGAGGGGTGGATATAGGTGAAAGGCAAGATATCCTGGGTGGAGAGACAAGAAGCATGGTCTGTGGCAGGCTAGATACAATGGGTTAGGTGAGTTTTCACTGACTCATCCATGAGGTCAGCTCAGAACTTGGATTAAGTTTCAAAACTGAGTAGGTTAACTTCCTAGCTCTAGTCTAGAAGATGCTTTTCCAAGTGCCAAAAGAGGGAGAGCAATAAGGAAGATGAAAAATGTCTGCCATGAGGAGGCTAGGTGAACAAAGCTCTTCTCTGAGTTTCATGGCCACCTCTCTTCCTGGGCATCCCATTTGCACTTCAAGTTAAATATGTCAAACATAAAGCTCATTATCTTTCCTCATATTGACTCTGTCTATGGCACCAATATTCACCTAGATGCTTGCCTTTAAAAACTTAGCATCACCTTTGACCTTTCCCTTTTCCTTGCAACTCATTTCCATGTCCTGTATTTCCTTCTCCACACCACATTTTGAATTTCTTTCTTCCTATTTCCATTGCCTCTTCTTTAGTACAGACCATCGTTACCTAAAAGTTAGAATAGTATGACAAATTCTTAATAGGTCTTTCTACCTTTCCTCTCCCTCCATTTTAAGCCATGCTTCATAATTCTGCTAGAATAAGCTTTTCATGTATTAATCATAAAGTTCAAATTGTTCTTCCTACAATTAAAGGCACTTCACAACTAGTGACACTATACCTTATAGACTCATCTTTTATTCCTCTCAGATATACTTTATACTCTAACTGAGCTGAAATACTCTAGGAATAGGGATAGAGACTAGTTACGTGATTTCTTTTGTATAGGGAAATCTTGAATGAGGAATCTCCCATTACTAATGTAGGTCTGTATATTCTCTGCGACATGTAGATAGTCTTAAAGCATTGGCTAGGGTACTGACTCATCCAGAGTTATGTAGTCAATATATTCCAGGGACAAGACATGATGCCACAGTGCTACTAGTAGAAGTTACCTCTGACTTAACTCCATTCATCCAGCCTCTGAGCTCCTTAGATGACCAAGATTTTGTTATTTTGTTCCTCTTATAGCATACATACTGGTATAGTGGAAAGAGAGAGGGGCTAGACTTGTAATTTAATTGATAGGGGGAACTCCCAGGCAAGGAAACACTTATCAATACAGATCATCACATTCTTTCCAACTTCTAGTCTTGAGAATTGCCTAGAGCACTGAGAGGTCAGGTGACTTGCCTAGTATCAGAGGTGGAGATGGAAGCCAGGTCTTCTTCCTTTTGAGGCTGGATCTCTAGTTACTATGCAACACTGCCTCTCAGCAATAGTGACATGCCAAAATTGGTGGAGGGTTTTTATCAGATGGATTGTCCTAAAACAAATGTGGAGAGGGAAAGGATATACATGAAGGTATTTGCAGGTACTAAACCATATAGATAGAAGCTATTTTAGTCTTCAAGATGGAAAATAGAAAGGAGCATTGAAATAGTTTCATCCATTCACTTTGACTAAGGTAAACCAAGATAAATGTGCTGGTATCATGCATCTGATCTCACTGTAGAATAGTATACCAACATTTCAGATACAGAAATGTTTAGACTGAGAGGCAGTATGGCTTAAAATACTTTCTCTGTCATAGGCAATAACTAATTTTATTTGAAATAAAACATTAGCTTTTCTATGAAAATCTTAGAATTGTATTCTTACATTCTATTGCAATATTGGGACTTATGGAGAATTTCACATGTGAATCATGACAACCAGTATGTTGTTAAAGCAGTTGGCCTTTATTATGGTGTGGTTTCCCTCATAAAAGAGAAGACACGATGTTTAAAGACGCATTTGGCATTAAAGGACAGGAAAAGACAGATATAACCAGGGCAATGACTCACACATCCAAGATTATGATAGTAAATGACACCTCTAATATAGAGCATGAACTCCAGCTACAATGATCTTCAAGTTACTGCATGGAGGGGCTTAATGAAAGTCACAACACTATTTTCATAGCCAACGTATGAGATAACTAGTTCGTTTGTCACCTCCACATGGAGGCAGCTCATGATACTGAATAGGACCCTGACTTGTAGAGGAAAAGGCAGGCTCTCACACAGGTACATCTGATTGATTCACCGTCTCTGATATCATACACAAGAGAATTTTAGGGATTAACTGTGATCAGTACAGGTGTGGGCTCTGAGAATTTCCATAAAAGGGCAAAGCAGGGGTAGCCAGGATAGAGTCTTTAGAAAAGAAGCACCTTAAGATACTCTGGGTCCCCCAAAACAGAGTTTTTTTTAACTACCATAGGTCCTTTTCAAACAATCCCTTATTTTCAAAGGTACCATCTAGGGTATTCTGAAAGAGGAAATTGTCAATGATACTGTAGGTTATAGTCTTATGGATGTTATGGATCTGATAAGATTGCCTTCTTATAGTAGCAATGCCTGCTATATAGATATGGAGTTTTAGATGAAGTTGACTTAAATCTGTTTCTCTGAAATATTTAATCTCCAAGTCATGCAAAAAGAAGCAGTCCTGAAAACACAGGGGCACAAGGAAAGAGTGAATGAGTGGGAAGTTTTTCCTTATAACCATTCCTGTGATTATAGGCTGTCAGAAAGAGGTTGAATTAACATAGCAGAAATGATATGGAAAAGGAGTCTTTGGATGAACACAGCTCATTCAATTTTTTAAAAAATCACTAAAATTTGAATTATATAAAAATATACTCTAGAGAATTGGGAGGAAGTCACTTTTAAAAGATATTTTTTAAAAACTTTGATCATTTTTTTCCACCAGAGTTACTACTAGTCCATAACTCTTAAAGTAATTAAATGTTCTCTTTATCTGCTTTAAAAAATAACAATCTTGTGGTTTAAAACAAGAAAATGTCCATTTTCATATTTCTGTTACAATGATCTCCTCCTTTTTATCTTTTTATTGAGAAAGACTGTGCTTTCAGAAAGGACAACTAGTCATGACTGGCAACCCTCATTTATGACCTCATTCAACTCATAGAATGCATATGGATTGACAGAATGGCAACAAAAAATGAATGTATATCATGCAGAGAAGTTCCCAGTGGAGAGTATACATTTTGTCTGATTCATCTAATCCTTTTATATTGACTCTCCACATACTGTTGCTGTCATCTAATAACCTCCAGGTTGGAAACCCTAGGGATATCTTTCAGCCTTCCCTCTTTCTTATCTCCTGTATCTGATCACTTACTACATATGGTTAATTCCACCTTAGCAATATCTTTTGCATCTATTTGATCCTTTCTAATACCATTGAACTGACTTACAGTCTCCAAACATCTTTGATTATGCACCCCATCAGCCAAAATTTTGAGCATTTGTGTGTGTGTGTGTGTGTGTGTGTGTGTGTGTGTGTGTGGAGAGAAAGAGAGAGAGAGAAGGTTGTAAAGTTGTAAGTTGTAAAGATGTACTATTCTTAAGAATAGGTGCATCATAAAATAAGCAAAATTGGTCATTTTTACAAGATGGAGAAAATGAAATAGTATTTAATTCTAGATTCAATAGGGAGCCACAGGAGTTCATTAAGTAGGGAAATGACCAGATCAGACATGCAGTGATTAGGAAAATCACTTTAGCAACTGTATGAAAGATGGATTGGAGTGTAGAAGAGACTTGAGGACTAATTGAGAGTTCATTATAATAGTCCAGGTGAGAGGTGATGGGGTGGGGGAGAGAAAACAACTATGAGAAGAGAAAAGAGGATGGATGTAAGAAATAGGGGGAAAAGAAACTACAGGACCTGACAACTGATTAGATATTTTGAATGTGAGAATGAGGACTTAAGAATGACACCAAGATATAAACTCTGGTTGAATGGAAATCCTGTGGCACCTTCAACAACAACAACAACAACAACAACAAAACAAGGAAGTTTGGAAGAGGTATGGGTGTTAGGGAGGAAAATTTAATGAAATCTATGATGCCAGGCTTAGCATAGCAATGCCTGCTCATTCTATGAGACTCAACTCACTCTGTCTCACCAAAATATAAAAAGGTAGGGGAGGAAAATTGTACACTGGGTACTGCCTAGGAGAACCTGTCAAGGGGTGTTAGCAGTAGCCACAAGCTAATATATAAGGCATGGTGATTATATTGGGGGAGAATTTTGCCTGTGGAGATGCTGGTCCTACCTGTCCTGAAGACCCTACATCTAGAGCAGATGAGTGGAGGTTAAGAGAGGGTACGAACCTAGGTTAGGGTAGTTTGGGGTAAAAAGGGGTAATGGATGGGTGTTACATTACCTATCTTCTACTATTTGTTTCCCTTTAGGGTCATGCCATTTCCTACTTGGGATAAGGGGCGCCCTCTTTGCAAATTATTTCATAAAATTATTTTAATATCGTCCTAATGTGTCTCCCCACCTCTTCAGTATCCCTTCTCTAAGTTATCCTTTATGCCACTGCCAGAATAATTTTTCTATTCATAAATGCAGTCATGTTACTCCTCTGAGAAGAACTTCAGTAGTAATAGCTCCCTCTTGTCTAGAGAATACTTGAAACTCTTCTGCTTAGCATTTTAGGCCCTCCACAACTTCCTGCTTTACCTGCCATACCTAATATTCCTCTCCACATATGTTGTGACCTACCCAAACAGTTCCCAAATATATTCTACACTTTCTTGGCCTCTTATAACTAAAATGACCTCTCTCTCTCTCTCTCTCTCTCTCTCTCTCTCTCTCTCTCTCTCTCTCTTTCTCTCTCTCTCTCTCTTTGTTAAATACCCTATCCATCCTTTAAAAACCAGTTGTAATGTTAACTTTTCCCTGATTTCCCAACACCTTCTTTTGGCTTAATCAAGAACTTTGTTTTCTACTTTTCGGATGCATTTATTATGCCATATTGTTCATTAAAGTTCTCTGTCTTTGTGTCTTATTTCCCTAGAAGACTTGGATCTCTATCAGGACAGGAACTGTATCTTTCTCTAAATTTTGTAGAAGCAGCATATTGTCATGGAAAGAGTGCTTGACATAGTAACAGGAGTTCTGGGTATAAATCCCACATCAACCATTGGCTATGGAACCATTAACAAGGCACCAAAATTCCCTGAGCCTCAATTTATTCATATGAATAATGCTTGTCCTGACTACTTTATAGTGTTGCTATTAAGAAAGCATTTTGCAAATATTAAAATTTTCTATAAAACTGAATTGTTATTACTGTATCTCCTTCCAACATCTAACAAAGCTTTCTGAGTACACTAGATATTTAACAAATGTCTCTTGAATGAATCAACCAATCAGTCAATTCAATATAGGAGGATCAAAAATTGTGATGCTAAGGAATAAAAAAGCACTAAGGAAAAGAACAAAAAAGGATAAACTTCTCTTCCAATTTGTTTAATGAAGCCTGTTTGAGAAAATGTCATACTTATTTTGGAAGCCTATGACCTGAAGCAAAATAATCTGATCAAGCAGGTCATCAAGTGTCACAGGTTTGCCACTGCTGCCATTCCCTAAGTTGATTTCAAAATGTATTATTATATATCAGCATACCATGTGAGATTCATCTCAGTCATATTATAACTCAACTCATTTTATGAGAAGTGATTCTACTCCCAGAGATTCAATAGTCTCATTAGATAGCTTGATTAGAAATGTTATCATGGACTATGGTGCCATATAAATCACTGTGATCCAGTGTTTCAGATTGACATCTTTTGCTATTTATGTTGGGCAATGTCCAGAAGCAGCATCTGATGCCAAGCTTGGTCATGCGGAGAATATATATTTAAGAAGTAGTTTCATTTATAACATATAGGTCCAGCTGGGAACACAGCTGTTAAATGAGAAGGCATGTACCCAGAGGAGTCTAATTATAAAACTACCTAGATAATCCCCCCCAAATTCATAAACGGATTATCCCACTATCATCTTTGGTATAGAATATATCCAGATATATGCACATATATTTATATATGTGTGTACATATATTACATATACATATGTACATGTATATTTTAAAGGAATATATCTTGATCTTTGTATCACAGAAGCAACAGAGAGGATTTTATAGAATCTAATAAATCTACATAACTAGTAATAGAAGTTAAAATCACATCTTCAAAGCAATGTTGCCTAAGATTCTTAACCCAAATCCCTTGATTTTCCTACATG
>CM053592.1:108445367-108465115 GCA_028646515.1 Pseudochirops corinnae | reverse complement strand
TAGACAGAGGGCGCAGGATCAATTGAATAGGATGAGATAATATTTTAAAAGATGAAATTGAGAGGTGGGAGAGGAATAGTATGGGAGGACACAGGGAGAGGCAGAATGGGGTTAATCCCCTCATATAGAAGAGGCAAGGGATAATTGTTACAATGGAGGGAGAGAACAGGAAGGCAAAAGGGAATGGGTCAACCTTACTCTCTTAGGGAGCTTAGGGAAGGAATGGCATACACTCTAAATTGGGTATCTTGGCCTACGGGAGAGTAGGGGGGAAGGGGATGTGAGGGAGGAGGAGGATGGAGGGGAGGGCAGGTTGGGGGGAGAGTTTAGAAGCACACACTTTTGTAAAGGGACAGGGACAAAGTAGAGAATAGAACAAGTAGGGGGTGGAATAGGAAGGAGAAAAATATACAGGTACTGGGGTGAAGAGATCCATGTTGCCCTACTGGAAAGTCAGAGGGGTGATGGGGGAGGATATAGGAGAAAGCAGATTGGGGGAGGGGGTATACAGTGGGATCATCGCTATTTTGGGGTGGTGGGTAGGGGAAAGATGGGGAGGAAATATGTAAATCAAAATTTCATGGAAATGAATGATGTAAACTAAAAATAAACAAAAGTTAAAAAAAAAAGACAAAGCATTGTATCATGAAGGAAAATGAAAGAAAAATGCCTAAGGAAAGAGAGAACTCTACAATCTCCCCAGAGATCAAAGAACAACAGAAATTCCAGAATAGTTCAAAAGAGAAATAAATATTTAAAAAAATAAAATGTAAACTATGTCCAAGAAAAACAGTCCCCTCTGTGTTATACCTACTATTCTCTATCATTACTGTCTTTGTGGGTGAAAGCAGACATTTTTTCCTTCATCCTCCACTATCAGTTTCAAGCCCTCTTAATCAATCTGTAACTATAGAGCAAATATATATATATATATATGCTCACTTCTCATGGGTCTATCCTTCCTTTTTCTTAAGTTATATCTCAGAAATCCAATGTCATTTTCAGATTCATGCTATTCACTTCCTGAATTTTCTTTTAACTTCTGATACTCATTTGATCAATAAACATTATAAATAAAATATTGTGTATTGTGCAAGGTATTCTGGGAAGAAGACCAAAGAAGGCATGGCTTCTGCTATCATGATGCTTAGTCTTTTATGCATATTTTTGTATCTCTAGAGTTTATTAGATGTTTTCATAAGGCAATAACTTCTCAAATTTCCTTCTCTTTTTAGTAAGCATAACTTGTCCTAAAGCTGCAACTGTTAAGGTAACTTTTTATGTAGACTGAAGCATAAAATAAGTTTTCCAACATTATTGTTGGAAAACTTACCTGCTGTGCTTATAATGCTCTTGTTGACTACCCCTGGGAAGTTGGTTATGATAAATTGATTAGGTTCATGAACTTCTTGGTGTTCCACTGAGAACCTCTGCTGAATAAAGATATTCCTGGTGTCCTTTCATGCAGAAGTGTCATCAGTAGTACATAGGATAACACGATCTTAGTTGTAAAGGCACTAACAGTGAAAGAACAATCCTGTGGCTGGTCCAGAGAAACCATACTTACAGAGATCCCATTCCTCTATTGACTTTGAAAATTCTTTTGCTTTTCCTTGCCTGAGTGAAAAGAAAATGCCAAAACTTCATTATTTCATTGAAGAAAGTGTTTCTTAATGAGTCAGACTAGGGAGTTTTTTAAAATCTGGCTGGCTGGTGAGCAAATATAATTCAGATCCTTAGATTAGATAACCAGTCTTTCTTCTATGAAGTCTTTTCTCTGATTTTCTCAGTTTTAATGCCCCTGTGATGATTTAAAGTGGTCAATATTCCACATTTATATAGTCTGTTTAATATTATTCGTATACATATGCTGATAAGAGAGTACATGTGTTTCTAAGTAGAAGTACAAACTTCAAAAAATGAAAGGTAAAAATGTTACCAAATAATTTCCTCCCAGCCCCTCAAAACAAAGCTTTTTTGCTGTTGAAAAGAAGTCTATGTGAAGTATGTATCCCTGCTGTGCCTAACCTGAATCTTCCTTTTACACCTTTTCTTACTTTTTTGCAAGCAAATATGAAACAGAGAAAGCTTCTAAGACCAAGAGGAGTGCTTTGTAAAGGACTTAGCTACATGTATTTTCTCATTCTAAAGCACAAAAAAAATTCGATAGTGAATTGGGTGAATGCTGGCATTTGTCTTAACCCATTCCACTCCGAGTCATTTTCACTGAATTCCAGAGCTATGAATTTTGGCAAACATATGTATGCACATATATGTGTGTATTTGTTTTCCCCACTTCTAATATACATATTGTGTGCACTTGTGTAAATATACACGTATATTTTTTCAAGGTTCAAGCTCAAGAATACAGCCAAGGAAAACAAGCTGAAGAAGGTGAACTCTCTGTGGAAATTTTTTAGGAGAATATGGGTTAGTGTCTGTCACATGGCTTAAGGAGTCACGGCAACATAGATTGCAATCTTTCTCACTAAAGGCAGGGGCAGGAACGAGTTCTCTCCATTCCCAGTACTTTCCTTATTCCTTTCTTCACCTTGCCCCCAAACATAGTTTCAAATTTTACTCCACTGGGCTTCCCCAGCCAACTCATGGTCCTAGAGGGCTATAACTCAATTGGCATTTGCATGCTGCCTTGTGATATCTTTTTCAAATACATATACTTTCTGCCTAACTAAACTGTGAGTCCTTTGAGGATAACCACCATCTTTTCCTTTGAATCCTTATTACCTTGCCTAATGTTTTATAAATAGAAAGAAGCTGATAAAAGATTTTATTTGCTCCAAGGTTTGTCATAGAGAATGTCACTTATTCATTGTGTCGAAAACATTATCATATCAAATTATGAACCTGATGAGTAGCTAATGTTCCCATCATCTGATACTCTTTCTAACATTTGTGGCTTGGGCAATGTGAGAGCACTCAGATGATGAACTTCTCAAGAACATAAAAAGAGTGTAGTAAAAGACTTCTTTAGAAGTCTTTAAGGGAGTGCTTATTTTCTTACTATCCCCACAATTCTCTGCCTGAGAAAATTAAGTCTTTGGAAAGAATACAGAAGCTTGGAGAAGCTAGGTGGCACAGGGAATAGAACATCGGCCCTGTAGTCAAGAGGACCTGAGTTCAAATCCGACCTCAGACACTTAACACTTACTAGCCATGTGACCTTGGGCAAGTCACAACCCCAATTGCCCTGCCTTCTCCCATCCAAAAAGAAAAAAAAAGAATACAGAAACTCTCAGGTATAGAGAAAGAGCATTGAACTGGCTGTCAGATCCTGTTTCTGACACATAATTGCTCAGTCACTTCCCATCTCTAGGCCTTAGCCAACTATCTATGTGGGAGTGATATCTACACTACATACCACACAGCATTGTCATGAAAACATGACTTTTAAAATCTTAAAACACTGTATAAGCCTGAGCTATTCATATTCTATTTCTCAACAAGAATTCATTCACTGTTTACCATGTGCCATACAGTCTTATAATATTGCTCTTAAAAGGAGGGAGAAAAGCTTTGAAATACACAGAACTATGGCAGATCCAAAATTCTCAACAAGAAGGAAAAAATTCTATCAAATGAGAAAAGATCAATTCAGACCCCAATGTAAAAAAAGGCCAGTTCTCAATATAGTTTTTAGCTGTTATGAGTGTTGTAAGATTTTATTCGGGAGTAGTTAAATCCCTAGATTTCCAGTTGGGCACTAAGATTAAGTACACAGCAGGGAAGTATATTCCAGCTAGCCATTAAAAATAGAGAACAGGCCTACATTAAAGCTCTACTATTATGGATGCCCTAGAAGAATCATGGGAATTCCCTGCTAAAAATCATAATAGGTTAATAGGCCAAAAAAAAACCCCATAAACTTGTACAAACTTCAAAATGATAAATCAGTTCCCAGTTGGACTCCCAAGGTGAAAGCTGTCTTAGCAGCTAGAACTAAAGAGACACCAGTTCCTCATAAATGGGACTTCTTTCCCACAACAACCATAGATAGAATGGAAAGGTCATTCAGGAGGGAATAGAAGCAGCTGCATGTTGCTTTTAGGTTTCTGATGAAGGTGCTATTCATGCTTCACTGGAGCAAGTTTAGCTTAAAGTAAAGTATTCTTGGATTGAGTCTCAAAGGACTTCAATAAAAATCTTGGTTTGTTTGTTTGGGTTTTTTTCCCCTTCTACAAGTATCTCTGGCAGCTTCCTTTGTCTATGATGCCTAGTAGATGAAATTGAGTTCTTTGCTTATATTGCAGTGAAAGACTTGGCATACAAGTTTCCAGGATAATAAATTATTACTAATAAGAGCTGCCATTCATATAGCAATAAGGTTTGCAAAGTATTTTAGATATCGTACCTCATTTGAAAGATGTCAGGGAGTCACTTGTATTTTCCCCATTTCATAGATGAGTAAGCTGAACTGAGAGGTTAGGTAACTTGTCTAGCATCATGCAGCTAGTCAGTGACTGAAGTTCAAATCAAACTCATGTCTTCCTGAATATAGATCTATGATACCAGGCTGCCTCTCCTAATGAAAAAAAAAAGGTATTAAATGTCCCCAAAGATTTAACTAACTGAGCAAAGGGAGGACCCTTTTGTCTTCTTCCCTCTATCTGCTTCTACACAAACCTCTTCAAACGGGATGATTTTCCTGAAAGGATAGAGTCCACATGAAGCAAGAGAATTTACAAAACGAGGAAAGGAATTTCCATAGTAGCCATAAACTAGACCCTGAGGTTTCCTAAAGATGCTAGATTATGTTGTAATCTTCTTGATGGACAGTGACAAAGTCTTATTTTTTTCTGTTATCCTTCTCATTCCTATCAGAGAGCCTTGTACAAGGGAGTTGCTTTAATCAATAGATTATTAGAATTGGAAGGGACCTCAAAAGCCATGTAATCTAACCTCTGTTCATTTGACAAAAAAAAAAAAAAAATGAAAGGGGCCCCAAAAGGGGTAAGTAGGAGATTTATTCAGATATCTTAAGGGTTGTCATGTAGAACAAGGTTGAGATTCATACTACCATGCCCCAGAGGGTAGACCTAGGAATTTTGGGTAAACTTGCTGTAAAGAAACAACTTCCTAAAAAATAAGTATGTCCAAAAGTGAAATAAGCTACCCTTACAAGTCTCTGTCACAGGAGGTCTTCAAATGGATGCTTGAGGTTTTTCAAGGATTTTGTATAGGGGATTCCTGTGTTTTGGTGCATACTGGTTTAATTAACCTTACAACACCAAAATTTTGTGATCCTGTCATATATAACATAGGCTCAATTATTCAGTAGCTTAATATTATAACTAAAGGATATCCAGGTCTATGCTCTTTCCTTCTTTCCCCTGCTACTGGCCTGTGGTCACTTTTGAAGGTGGCTCTTTTCCCCTTTGTCATTAGTATCATTAGTGCCACTAGAAGGATAAGCAAAGGTTGAAAATCTGATGTGATAGTTTTGGTAGAAAGTAAAAGGTATAGGTAATTATGAGACTTAATGGATAATTTTTGGATGAGCTATATCTGAACTGTCCTTGTTTTCACTTTCCATGACTTATTGTAAGTGTTTTGGATAGGGCAATCCTAACTTTCAAATTTTCAACAATATTTACCATGTTTCTATTCTATAGGATATTTCCACTTAGACTTCCCATCATCAACTCAAATTAAATATGCCCATAAGCAACTTCTTCATCTTTCCTCAAACTTACTTTACACTTCCCTAATTTTATTCATTCTTGCCTAATTCTCTCAATCATTCAGGCCTGAAAGCTCTGAGCCATACTTGATTCCTCTCTTTCCAACTGTCTTCTTTCTCCATATCTTATCACCAATTCCTGCTGATTTGAGTCAATTAAATAAATCATTTATGGATTCTGTGGAAGGTACCCAATTTGTACCTCACTATTTTTAAGGCACCAACCTTGTTGAGGCTTTCAGTACCCATAACTTGGTCTATTATAATAGCTTCCTCATTATTCTCCCTTCTAGTCTCTCCCCTATTTAATCCATCTTCCACACCACTTCTAACATGATCTTAAACAAAAAGCGTGAACTTTTCACCTTCCTGCTGAAAATCTTTTGGTGGCTCTCTATTACTACTAAAATAAAATATAAGTATTTTATCTTAAGGCCACATACAAAATGACTCCAATCTACTCTACTTGACCAGCTTCATTTTACCTACTCCCCTTTATGCACTTATAGTTGCAACCAAACTAATCCAAGTGCATATTTCCCCAAATCCATAATCCATCTTTATTCTCCCACCTTTGTACTTTTCCCCATTCCCCATGTCTACAATATTCTCTCTTTCTCTTTGCCTCTCAAAAACTTAAATTTCCTTCATAGTTCTGCTTATAGACCATCTCTCTGGTAAAGGTTTTCCCTGATCCTCCTATAATTGTTAGTGATCTCTCTCCTGAAATTGATTTCTCTGATGTATTTCCTTCCCACCCACCTCCAGTCAAATATAAAGCCTTTGAAGACAGAAGCTTTTCCCTTTTTGGGCTTTGAATCAATAATGTACAGAGCATTGTCTTTGTACGTAAAATACTTAACAAATATTTATTGAATTGAATTGAGGTAAAAGCAAAAATCCTTAAATATACCGGAAATGCATCCTTTAATTTCTATTCCCACTGCTCCCGCCCTAGCTTAGGCCCTTATTAACTAATATAATTAGTTTTACATATGGACTTCATAATAGCCTCCCAATCTATATTAAGAGTTCCTCTTAGGGGTGGAGTCAAGATGGCAGAGTAAAAATAGGGACATGCTTGAGTTATCCTGCAAACCTTTCCAAATATCAGTAAAAAAAAAATGACTCTAGACAAATTCTAGAGCAGCAGAACCCATAAAATGATAAAGTGAAACACACTTCCAGCCCAAGACAGCCTATAAGACTGACAGGAGGAGTATATTGCACCAGATGGAAGCAGAGCACAGAGATAGAACATGCCTCCATGGACCAAAT
Source organism: Pseudochirops corinnae (assembly GCA_028646515.1). Lineage (NCBI taxonomy): Eukaryota > Metazoa > Chordata > Mammalia > Diprotodontia > Pseudocheiridae > Pseudochirops > Pseudochirops corinnae. The sequence goes on along the minus strand of CM053592.1, from coordinate 108,458,139 downwards.
TGCTGGCAGCTATGGTGGTTTCCAGACATCTCAACCCACAAACTCTGAGGACAACATAGAAGATCAGTGGGGGAAGGTGCTGCTTCTGCTTCTGGAGCTAGGACCACAGATGGTGGAGGATAGAGAGGTTGGTACAAAACCCCTGGAACCTGGGACAGTACACCCACACCCACACCCACTGGAAGCAGAGTCCTACATTGACAAAGAGTTAGAAAATAAAGCATTTGCCTGGGAAGATGAGCAAACAGCATTAAAAAAGTCAGACTATAGAATCTTACTTTGGTGACAAAGAAGATCAAAACATACAAACAGAAGAAGACAACAAAGTCAAAGTTCTTACATCAAAAGCCTCCAAGAAAGTACATATTGGTCACAGGCCATGGAAGATTCAAAGGATTTTAAAAATCAAGTAATAGAAGTAGAGGAAAAATTGGGAAGAGAAATGAGAGTGACACAAGAAAATCATGGGAAACAAGTCAATAGCTTGCTAAAAATACTGAAGAAAATAACACCTCAAAAAACAGACTGACTCAAACGACAAAAGAGCCAATCAGAAGAATATCTTAAAAAGAAAAATTGGTCAAATGGGAAAGTAGGTTCAAAAGCTCACTGAAGAAAATAATTCCTTCAAAATTAGAATGGAGCAAATGACTTCATGAGAAATCAAGAAATTATAGAACAGAACCAAAAGAATGAAAAAAATAGAATATGTGAAATATCTCATTGGAAAAACCACTGACATGGAAAATAGATCTAGGAGAGATAATTTAAAAATTATTAGACTACCTGAAAACCATTATCAAAAGAAGAGGCTACAAGGAAAACTGCCCTGATGTTCTAGAACCAGAGGGTAAAATAGAAATTGTAAGAATCTACCAATCATCTCTTGAAAAAGATCCCAAAAGAAAAACTCCTAGGAATATTATAGCCAAATCCCAGAATTCCCAAGTCAAGGAGAAAATATTGCAAGAAGTCAGAAAGAAACAATTCCAAGTATTGTGGAAATACAATAAGTATAACACAAGACCAAGCAGCTTCCACATTAAAGGATTGAAGGGCTTAGAATATGATACTCCAGAGGTCAGAGGAGCTAGGATGGTGGGGGTAGGGGGAGAAAGATGGGGAGAAAATTTGGAACTCAAAATCTTGTGGAAATGAATGTTGAAACCTAAAAATAAATTAATTAATTAATAATAAAAAATTTTTTTAAAGACTTCTTCCTTATTCCCTAGCAACGGAGTAGAGGAATCTTCAAACTTGTGGGTTTCTGGACTCCTTCTTACTCCTAAAAACTATTGAGGACTCTAATGAGCTTTTGTGTGTGTGAGATATAGCTACTGATATTTACCATCTTAGAAATTAAGACTAGTAAATCTGAAAAGAAAAATAGCAACAATTATAACTAACATTTACATAGCACTCACTATCATGTCAGGTACTCTGCTAAATGCTTTACAATTCTGATCTCATTTGATCATCACAACAATCTGAAGAGATAGGTACGATTATTGTCCCCACTTAGTAGATTAGTAAACTGAAAGAAAAAAACAACAGAGGTTTAGCATTTGCCCAAGGTCACACAGCTAGTAAGTATCTGAGGTCAAATTTGAACTCAGGTCTTCCTGACTCCAGGCCCAGAATTCTATCTATTGATGTCACCCATTTATTAAGTCATTAAAATAATAACAAACCCATTTGTAGATGTTAACATAAATATAAAATACTTTATGAAAAAATAAATATTTTCTAGAACAAACAAAGAGTGAAAAGACTAGCATTGTTTTACATATTTTTGCGAATCTTTTTAATGTCTGGCATAACACAAGACAGCTGCTGTCTCACAGCTGTTTCTGTATTCAATCTGATGTGATATGTTGTTTTGGTTGAATGATATAAAGAAGATATGGTCTCACACAGACATTTAGTTAGAAAAGAGAGGATTATTGTACTAAACAAATAATAACTTATTAATATGAAAATAGTTTTGACCTCATGGACAGTCTGTTCATCAAGGATTGCACTTTAAGAACTGCAGAGATAGAGTAGTAGGCTTGGAGCCAGGAATACCTGAGTTCAAATTCTGCTGTATGACCCTAAGCAAGTCACATAAGACCTCTGACCTTCAGTTTCCTCATCTGCAAAATGGGGATAATAATAGCATCTTCTCCAAGGTTTGTTTTGAGGATTAGATGAGATAACCTGTGTGAAGCACTATGTAAAGCCTTAAAGCAATATGTAAAATCTAGCCCTTTTTATTGCTCTAAATCTTGTTAACCATATCACTCCCAAGTTTGAGAACAGACTTGAGAGTTTAGAGCTTAAGAGAATCAACAAAGTCATCTATGGCAGCTTCCTCATTTTGTAATTAAGAAAATAAAGAGCCACAGTCTCACCGTAAGCCAGGGAATTAAAGCAAGAACACAAGATTCTTGACTCACTCCCCACCATACTGCCTTCAAGACAACTCTTCCTTACCTACCTGTAAGATTAGTTCCAAACTCTTTATTTTGGGTGTGCATGACCCTACTTCCTTTCCATTCATTTTCTAATTTTTTTTTCTAATTTTTTCTAATTTTCTAATATATTTTTAATAATTTTCTCCCATCTTCATTCAAGATAAGTTAATCTATTTACTGTTCTCCACAAACGTTGCATATCACACCATTTTCTCCTACCTGAGTGCCCTCCCTCCTGTCTTCCACTTAACCAAATTTTCTCTATTTTTCAAAGCCTGGATCAAATTTCATCTTTTTTGAGAATAAGAGACAATAACAATATCTAAAACATTCCAAATGAGTTGTTGATTTATAGGAGACTCAGATATAGTGTTCTCTTTAGAGCATTCAAGGACCTTAATTTTCAGATAGTCCCAAATCCTGGAGAAAAAGGTTCTGATGAAGTATTTCTGAATGGGAGCAGGAGCCATAGAGTAGATAGAGAAAGGGCAGGTAAAGCCCTCAGCAAAGCACAAAAAGGGAGCAACTCAAACTTGGAATCACTTTTCTTTTCTTGGCCCTTCTCTGCTTGGTCCAAGATACTAAAGTATGGCTGCTCCTTCTGCTCCTTTTCCTAAACCTGGCCTCTATTTCTCACTTTCTAGTTCACAAGGAGGAATACTCCAATACCTCCCAAGACTCCTCATGGGAGGTGGTTTGTACATTAGTTCTGAAAAAACTGACTAACCCAAAAGATTTTTAAAAATCTTTACTTAAAGAAATAATAAAAGGGTATTTACTTAACCCAAAGAGTACCAACTAATTTTGTTCTTTTAGATGAAATAAGATTGCTTTATACCCAATGCATGAGCAATTGATCAAGGGAAAATTAAAGCTCTCTTGGTAGAAAATTATTATTTATTACACTGATGCAGATGATGATGATGATTAAAAATTCAAGGATCTGTGCCTTCATCATCACAAGAAATCATCACATCCTTCCACAAACACACAATGTAACTAGCCTATGACTTATAGATAAGTTCTAGGCATTTCCCAAGGCACAACAATAAAGTCATTTGTCTAGTCCAGCAGTGGGGTATCTGTGACCTCAAAGCCACGTGTGGCCCTCTAGGTCCTCAAATGTGGCTCTTTGACTGAATCCAAACTTCAAGTTCCCCACTCCTGGTCTAGTGCAATGGCTAGTAAACATCAGAGCTAAGATTTCATAAGACCATAGATTTAAAGGTGGGGGAGCATGGAGGTGATCTAATTCAACCCTTTACAGATGAGGAATGGAGGTTATGAAAGATACAGTGACTTTCCAAGGGTCACCTAGACAACATATGTCAGAGGTAGCACTTGAGCTCAGGTACTAATGACTCTGTGACCAGTTTTCTATCCACTATACCAAGCTGCTCAGGTCTTCCTGATTCTGTATTCAGTACTATACTGACAACATACATAATAATAGCTAATAGCTAATATTTATAGAGCACTGCAAGATTTGCAAAGAGCTTTACAAATATCTCATTTGATCCTTGCAACAACCCTAGAAGGTAGGTACTGTTATTATTCTCACTTTACAAATAAGGAAACCAAGGCAGGGACAGGATTATTCAGCCAGTAAATATCTAAGGCAGTATTTGAACTCAGATTTTCTGCATAACAGGTCCAGAACTCTAGTCACTGTACCTTTGTACTAAATGTGTAATAACACATTTCTATACCATATAATGTTTTTGGATTTATCAAATTTTTGTCCCACACTTCTTTGAGATATTTAATGCAAGCATTATTACTTACCTCTTCACATGGGGACATTAAGGGTCAAAGAATATACATAACTTTCTCAAGGTAACAGACCCAGTGCCATAACTGAGACTGATCCATTGCTCTCTATCTATGAGTAACTAGTTTGGTCTGAACCTAGCTGGCTTAATCCAAACAGTGAAAAAAAGAATAGCCAACTTTCCATTCTACTGCTGGAACATTTCTTGTCTGATCTGATTCCTGTGTCTTGAAGTTTTATCCCCTTTCTAGCAATAGACATTAAGTAAAGTGTTTGATGCTATGTAAGCAATCCTGAACTGTGGAAGCAATGATCACAGAACACTTGTATAGCTATAAAATCAATCTACCCAATAATTGTTGGATAAATCTACCCAACTCTTGGTTAGATACCCAAAACCAAACACGCTTTTAAGTATGAGTTGTGCCAATATTATACCCTACTTAAACTAAACTTTTAATAATTGTCGAAAGCCTATCAAACCTCATATTTTTAGGAAACTTTATCAACATCTTCTGATGGTACAATGTATAGTCATAAGAACCTATCATACTTGTATGGTACTTCACAAAAAATTCTCAGTCTGATGAACTCCTGTATAAGTTTATATCCAAGAATCATATATTGCACACAGTTCAAGAATTTCATTCAGTCATTTCAGTTGTGTCTGACTCATTGTGACCCCATTTGGGGTCTTCTTGGCAGAGATGCTGGAGTGGTTTGTCATTTCCTTCTCCAGCTCATTTTACAGATGAGGAAACTAAAGCAAACAATGTTAAGTGGCTTACCTAGGGTCAAACAGATAGTAAATATCTGAAGTCAGATTTGGGCTCACAAAGGTGGGTCTTCCTGACTCCAGGTCCAGTGGTCTATCTACTGTGCCACCTAGCTGCCCCATCAAGAATATATGTCCTTTAAATGTTTCAATCAATCATCACAGAAAATGTTCAATGCTCTGAGTAATCATTTCCATATCCTATGTTATATAGCTCACATCTAAACATCAGGAACTAGGCAGCACAACTTAGAGTCAGGATGTTGTAATCTAATATTCCACCATCTTCCCCCTTCACCTAGGAGACCTGCCCAAACCCAGCAAAGCCCACCTAGGCAACAAACCTGCCAAGTAAACATGTCCAAACCTGTCACCTGGAACCCATACCACTCCCCGCCCCCCCTTTGGTTAGCTCTCAGAATAGACTTGGGAATTTTCCATTTGGGCAACAAACTGATCACTAGGCAACAATTGTTAGGCAATGAACCACTTGCTACCTTTTGACTTCTGTATTTTCCTCACTTGCATAGCAATTGACTAAGTTGTGGTTTCCCCTGGTAACAGTTATGTTGTGACTTTTGTCTATATAAGCCCTGGGGAAATGCATCTTGGGGCTGCTTGATTTGGGTGGTGCTCACCCCTTGCAGTTGTCTGGTATTAAACTCCACTTAAAAAGACTAATGGTCTCACTGTCTCATTTCTCAGTACAGCAAGGAAGACCTAAGTTTAGATCCTGCCTCCAATACTTCTTAGCCGTGTGACCTTTGGGCAAGCCACTTAATCTTCCTCAGCCTCAGTTTCATCTGGAAAAAGAGGATTATAATGGCACTCACCCACACAGGTTGGTTGTGAGGACCAAATGAGATAATGTTCACACAATACTTTGTAAAACTTAGAGCAATATATAAGGGCTAGCTGTTGTCATTTGTATTATTGTTGTTGTTGTTGCTGTTCTTACAGGAAATGAGCATTTCTAGGTTATATTTACTAAGCATAGTTCTACAAATATTAAAAATACAAACAAAAAAAGAGAGGAAATTTAGCCAGAAACAATTTGTTTGGAATCAAGAAAAAGAATGGTATCATATCTGGCTTGAAGAGCAAAACAAGTATCTAACTTTTATGACCTGTATTCTATTTGTAATACCAGAATCTTATTTTTACTTAATAGTAAATCAGTTAAGATGCAAGCAAGGCAGCACTTAATGATGAAAAGCAAAACAAAAAGATCCCTTCTTCCACCCAGGAGCACAGGAGATCATAGGTGTTTGATTCTATAGTTGCTCAGAGTCTTAGTTAATTACTTAAAATGACCACAGGAAATTTGAGATTGAGCTTTGGGCAAAGTGCAATTTATCTTGAAAAGGGACTTAATTATGATCATTCCTTCCTGAAAAAGTTAGTGGTTGGCAGCTGAGGTCAGAGTATTACCCAGGTCAGTGAAGCAGTAGAAAGTGCTTGTGTAGCTCAAGCTAGGGATCAGCTCTTTTGAAGAGTTGTGCATCTGGAAGAAGGTCAGATCACAGCTGGAGAGTCCAAATGAGCTCAGTTGTCTGCAGGAATGAATTTTTTTTTTTCAAGGAAGGGCACTGCCTCACACTTACTTGCAATTAGTAAACACTGTTTTTTTAAAATAGGTTTATCACATTCATATTGAAGAAGTACACAATATATAACAAGTGACTGGCCATCTACAGTGGCTTGGAAGCAGGAAACATGTCCATAGCATCATAGAAAAGACCTTAGAGTCATCAAATCAAACCCCATAATTTAACCAGTTATATTGAATTTCTTTACCAAAATAGATCATATACTAGGACTTATTCTCCAAATTTCACTCCCTTTCCTCAAGCAAAGCAATCAGGAAAAAATCAGACATAGGCCAGTATTCCAAGTATCAAGGCAAATCTAACCAAAAAAATAGCACTCAAAAAAAACAAAAGGTAATGAGATGTCAGTCAATAAACATTTATGAAATATTTACTCTACTTCAGGTCCTATTCTAAGAGGCAAAAAACAAATCTCTACCATCAAGGATCTCACAATATAATATGGATGATTAGAAGCAGACAAATGTGGTGTATGCAGAATATAGGGAATAAATAAGCCCTATTCAGGGTAAATTTAGGAAATTATTTTTTAAAAGGAAGGCATAAGAATTAAGAGAGACTGGGAAAGGCTTCTTGTGAAACATGAGATTTTAGCTGAGACTCAAGAGAAACCAGAAGGCAAAAATGAGGAAGTCCATTCTAGGCATAGGGAAAGCTAGAGAAAAAGCCCAAAACCAAGAGATGGAACATCTTTTTTATGGAACAACAAGGAAGCCAGTGTCATTGGGTTGAAGAGTACATGGCAAAGAGTAAGAAGAAGACTGGAAAGATAGAATGGGCCTAGATTGCAAAGGACTTTGAATGCCAAACAGAGCATTTTATATTTGATCCTGGAAAATAGGGAGAGACCTTGGAGTTTATTGAATGGAGAAGGGTGAGGTGACATGGTTTAACCTGCCAATTTGTAAAAATCAATTTGGTGGCTCAAAGGAATATGGATTAGAGAAAGATGAGCTTTGAGGCAGGTAGACCCACTAGCAAGCTATTGCAATAGTCCAGGTATGAGGTGATGAGGGCCTGCCCCAGGGTAGTAGCCATGTCAGAGGAGAGAAAAGGTATGTATATTCAAAAGATGTTACAAAGATAAAATTGACAGGCCTTGGGAAAAGATTGGATGTGCAATAAGATGTCTAAGATAACACCTAGGTTTCAAGCTTGAGGCACTAAGAGAATAATGTTGCTCTCAACAATAATAGGAAAACTAGGAGTCAGAGAAGAGTTTAGGGTAATAGATAATGAGTTCAGCTTTGAATGTTAAATTTAATGTCTACTGGACATCCAGTTCAAGAGCTGTGAGCTGCAGTTAGAGATGAGAAATTGGAGGTTAGCAGAGAAATTAGAGAAGGATAGGTAGATTTGAGAATCATCAGCATAGAGATGGTAATTAAATCCATGTGAACTAATGACATCACCAAGTGAAATAGTAAGGGCTCAGGATACAACTCTGTGAGACACTACATATACAAACATACATACACACATATAGACCTATATACATATTATATATGCACATACATGTACATATATGTGTTTGTATGCATGCATATATGGCAAAAAACCATTCCTAATAGATAATTGATAGGTCTATGAACAAAAAATTCTCAAAAGAATTTCCAGTTATTAACAATCATATGAAAAAATGCTCCAAATCACTAATCACAAATTTGCTAATTTACAAAATAAAACAAACCCAAGTTTCACCTTATGATGATAAAATTGGCGAAGGGTGAGAAAAGATAGTAATAGTCAATTTTGGGGAGAGTGTGAGAAGTATACACCAGAATATTGTTGATGGGGCTATAACTCAGTACAAACATTTTAGAAAGCAATTTAGAGTTATGCAAACAAAGTGACTAAAATGTCTATAACTTTTAATCCTGAGATTCTGCTAAAAAGCATACACATCAAGGAGACTGTCAATTTTTTTCAAAAAAGTCCTCGTATATACTAAAATACTTATAGTATCACTTTCTCTAATAGCAAAGAACTGGCTATAAAGAAGATGTTTATCAATTGAAGAATGGCTAAACATATTATGGCACATAAATGTAATGGAATATTATTATAAGTAAATATTATATTGAATATAGAGAAGCATGGAAATGCATGAACTGGTGAAGAGTGAACTAAATATATGCAAGGAAAAAATATACAGCGAGACTGCAATAATGTAAATTGGAAAGAATAAACACCACAAAACAATCACAGTGAATATTGTAAAATTAAAAAGAATGAGCATAACCCCAATGAAGAACCATGAAAAGACTTCTCTCCTCTGTCTTTGCAGATGTGAGAAGTGTATAGGTGTGGTACAGCATATGTATTTTTTTCTATGTATTTATCAATTTTGCTTATTTTTCTTTTTCCTCTTTTAATTATTTTATTTTTTAAAAAAGAATCATTATTATGTAAGTTGGCTGTCTGGGACAGGGAAATAGCATACAAAGTTAATTTTAGATGATATAAAGACAAAGGATCAACACATTTTTATTTTAATAAATAAATAAAAGAATGACATGGGGGAATGAACAACCATTATTTATTCATTTTTGTCTTGCCAGATTGAAGACTTTCTTTCAGAATTCTGCCATAATGTAGCAGTCCTTCTCTAATCTCTTTAGCCATTCCAGTTATCTTTTTTGGGATATTCCACTGTTTCATTCCTTTTGAAGTACAACTTTCATAAAGTTCTCCCAAAAGAGAAATGGTTGCTGTTTGTTTTTTTTTTTCAAACAAGGATAAAATTTTCCCTTTTTTATTTCCAATACTATTCTGATTAGTACCTAGCATTTTGTTTATCTCTTGGGTCATAAGTGCACATTGGGCTATTCTCTTCTCAGAATCTTTACAGCTGAGGTTATTTTTTAAAAATAATTTTTATTTCCAATTCCAAAACTTCTTCCTCCATCCATCCCCTCTGTCATTTACTGAGAAGACAAGAAATTCAATAATCATTAAACATATGAAAGTCATGCGAAACATATTTTCTACATTAGTTATGTTTTGAGTGGGGATAAAAAGGAGAAAAAAGTATGTTTTCAATCTGCACTTTGAGCCCAACGGTTCTCTATTTGGAGGTTGATAGCATTTTTCACCTTGAGTTCTTTGAAATTATGGTGGATCATCATATTGATCAGAGTTGATAAGTATTTTACCATTGATTATCTTTACAACATTGCTGTCACTATGTAAATTGTTCTCTTGCTTCTGCTCATTTTGTTTTGGATCAGTTCATATAAATCTTCCTAGTTGTCTCTCAAAACATTTTTCATCATTTCTTCCAACTCATTAGTATTCCGTCACATTCATATGCCATAACTTTTTGATCCATTCACTAATTGATAGACATCCCTTCAGTTCCCAATCCTTTGCCTTCACAAAAAGACCTGCTAAAATATTTTTGTATGAATAGGTCATTTTCTTTTGATCTCTTTGGAGTATAGAAATAACAGTCATATAATTGGATACACAAAATTTGAGCATAGATTCAAATTGTTCTCCAGAATGATTGGAGTAATTCACAGTTCTACTAACAATATATTAGTGTACTTGTTTTCCAAATTCCCCTTTAGAATTTGTCATTTTTTGTCATATTAGCCAATTTGATAGGTATGAAGTGGTATCTTAGGATTGCTTTAATTTTCACTTTTCTAATTATTAGTAATTTAGAGGACTTTTATATGACTATAGATGGCTTTGATTTCTTTTTTTTTTTTTTGAAAACTGTTCATATCCTTCGACCACTTATCAACTGGTAAAGGACTTATTTTTATAAATGTAGCTCAGTTCCCTGTATATTTGAGAAATAAGACTTTTATCCTATATTCTTGCCCCTAAATTTCCTGCTTTCCTTCTAGTTTTGGCTGCATTGATTGTTTTTGGGAAAAAAAATCTTTTTTATTTGAATATAATCAAAATTATCTATTTTGCCTCATGTCAACCACTTTATCTTTTGTTTGATCATGGACATTCCCCTTATCTATGATTTGACAAGTAATTTTTCCATGCTCCTCTAATTTGTATCAACTTTTATGTCAAAATTATGTACCCATTTTGAGCTTATCTTTGTATACAGTGTGAAATGTTGGTCTATGCCAAATTCTACCAGACTACTTTCTAGTTTTCTGAACAGTTTATGTCACATACTGAGTTCTTGTTCCAATAGCTTGGATTGTCAGCTTTATCAAACACTAGTTTACTCTGACCATTCATTTCTGTACATTGTGTGCCTAATCTATTATATTGATCAACTGTTCAATTTCTTATCCAGCATGAGATTGTTTCAATGATTACCACTTTGGAGTATAGTTTGAAATATAATACTGCTAGGTTGCCTTCCTTCTCATTTTGTCATTGATTCCTTTTGCATTCTTGGCCTTTTATTCCTCAAAAATAATTTTGTCATTGTTTTCTAGCTGTATGAGATAAACCTTCAGTAAGTTTTTATTTTATTGTTTTTTTAATGTATCATGGAGTCATAAGCTAAAACTTGGCCAACTCTGATTTTTAAGGAATTATTTTCTTCAGTATTTGACTCTTCTCAGGCAGCTTTTTCCTATCTTCCTGCAATTTTATCTCCAGTTCTGGAACATTTCATTATCCAGAAAAGCTTCAAGTGAAGTGATAATCTTATATTCACTTTATTATTCACTATATTCTTCTTCTTCAAAGACATTCCTTGTCATTTTTATTACTACATGATAAAACACTTAAGAAAAGAGATCATGGGGGGCGGAGCCAAGATGGTGGCATAGAAACACAAAAATTCCATGAGCTCCACCACAACTACCTCAAATACCTACAAAATATGACTCTAAACAAATTTTAGAGCTACAGAACCCACAAAGTGACAGAGAAAAAATATCTCCCACTGAAGGCAGACCAGCAGGCCTACAGGAAAGGTCCACCTTAGCGGGCTGGGAGCTGAGCCCAGCCCCATATGAACCGTGGTTTTAGCCTCACAGTGGCCCTGACCAGCTGTGGCCAGAGCAGACTTCATGAGAGTGAATCAGCAGCAGCTGTGGTGGTTTCCAAACTTCCTGCTTTCAGAGCTCCTGGCCTACATATCACAGGGGGACCAAGCAACCATTCAGAGGGTAATCACTCTTGCTTTAACCTCCTTGGATCTGGATGACTGTCTTGGGTGGAGGTCTTGGGGTGTGTGGCCAGTGGGTTAGAGCTTGTGGGGGCTACAGAGAGGGCACCCAACTAATTGCTCCAGTAGCAGGGAAAACCCTAGCAATTTGGGACAAAGATCTCCTCTCTGGAAGCAGAGTTCTACCATGACAAAGAGCTCAAAAGTCCAGTAATTGAGTGGTAACATGAGCAAGTAGAGGAAGAAAAGCAAGCACAGCAATCAAACTTTATATTCCTTTTTTGAGGACATCAAAGCATAGAATGGGAGGAAGACAACAAAGTCAGAACTCCTTGGACCGAAAGCTATCAAGAAAAATATGAACTGGTTACAGGCCATGGAGGAGCTCAAGAAGGATTTTGAAAATCAAGTAAGAGAAGTGGAGGAAAAATTGGGAAGATAAATGAGAATGATGCAAGAAAATCATGAAAAGAGAGTCAACAACCTGACTGAAGAAAATAACACCTTAAAAAATAGACTAACTCAAATGGCAAAAGAGGCCCAAAAAGCCAAAGAGGAGAAGAATGCCTTAAAAAGCCAAATAGGCCAGATGGGAAAAAAAAAAAAAAACTTCAAAAGCTCACTGAAGAGAATAATTCCTTCAGAATTAGATTGGAGCAAATAGAAACTAATGACTTTATGAGAAAACAAGATACTATAAAACAAATCCAAACAAATAAAAAATAAAAGACAATGTGAAATATCTCATTGGAAAACCACTGACCTGGAAAATAGATCCAGGAGAGATAATTTAAAAATTATTGAACTATCTGAAAGCCATGATCAAAAAAAGAACCTAGAAATCATCCTTCAAGAAATTCTCAAGGAAAATTGCCCTGATATTTTAGAACCAGAGGGCAAAATAGAAATTGAAATAATTCACTGATCACCTCTTGAAAAAGATCCCCAAAAGAAAACTCCTAGGAATATTATAGCCAAATTCCAGAGTTCCCAGGTCAAGGAGGTAATATTACAAGCATCCAAGAAGAAACAATTTGAATATTGTAGAAACACAATCAGGATAAC
>CM053592.1:108399489-108444867 GCA_028646515.1 Pseudochirops corinnae | reverse complement strand
TTTGTATTCCCTTCACCTATCCTCATACTGAGAAAAGTTTCATCAGTTACAATTGTCACTTTTCCATGTTGGCATATAAATAGTTCAACTTTGATAAGTTCCTTATGATTTCTTTTCCATGTTTACCTTCTCATGCTTTCTGTGTTGGAGTGTCAAACTTTCTTTTCAGTTCTGGTTTTTTCAGTAAGAATGTTTGAAAAGTCCTCCACCTCACTGAATGATCATATTTTCCCCTGGAATATTATACTCAATTTTGCTGGGTAGGTGATTCTTGGTTTTAATCCTAGCTCCCTTGATCCAGAATATCATATTCCAGGCCCTTCAATCCCTTGATGTAGAAGCTGCTAGATCCTGGGTTATCCTAATTGTGTTTTCAATTTCAAATTCTTACTACAAAAAGAGCTACAATAAATATTTTTTTAACATATAGGTCCTTTTCCCTTGTTTATGATCTCTTTGGGACACAGACCTACTAATGTTATTGCTGGATCAAAGGGTATGCACAGTTTGATTGTCCTTTGGGCATAGGAACTCAATTTTTTTTTTGCCTTTTTTTTTGGAGGGGAAGGGCAGGGCAATTGAGGTTAAGTGACTTGCCCAAGGTCACACGGCTAGTGTTAAGTGTCTGAAGCCGAATTTGAACTCAGGGCCTCCCTGACTCCAAGGCCAGTGCTCTATTCACTGTGCCACCTAGCCTCCCTTAGAACTCAATTTTTAAAAAAATATTTGTTAAGAAAATTACATGTAATTGGGAAATATTTAATTAAATAAATAGAAATTATTTTTTTTAAAAGATCAATTTTAGTATGAGGAAAATGGAAGTCAAGAGGGTGATATGTGGAAGTCATGCCCCTCACAAAGGTAAGTACGTTACATTAGAATTTAATAAGTTTTAGAAGCAAAAGGGATCTAGCTGCTTTTACTTACATCAATGCTACAATCTATCGTTGTTCCATATTATGACATTTCACGTGTTTTCTTTTTGTAAGCTCATATATAGCAACTAGAAGGCAGAGAGTTTTGCTTCTCAGCAGCATCATTGAAGGGGGCAGTCCAAGTTCAGTACCATCCATATCCCTTCCCTGGCTAAATTTGAGTTAATGACAATGAAATTGTCTTCTACTTAGGTTAATTTATGCTGGCTGCCATGAACTCTTCTGTACTTCTTTGAAGTGAGGCAGTGTGTCACAGTGAATAGAAAATCAGTATCAAAGTCAGGAATATCTGGGTTCAAATACTGTCTCAGACATATGCTGTCCATGTAACCCTGGGTAAGTTACTTAATCTTTCAGTACCCCGCCCTCACCTTAAGTATCTCACTGACACTACAAATTCCAAAGAAGAAGGTTACAATGGAAGAAGGAATTTCATCACTGGAATTTGTCCACAACAGTGAAATCACAGATCTTGAAACAAAAATAAAACTCATTTAAACTCGAAAAATAACTTTCCCTTTCTCCCATATTCCCTTTAACTCTACTACTTCTCCTTTAATTGTTGGGAAATTGAACCAGAGTCTTATTGGCCTGAAAGATCTAAATTGAGGACATTCTACCTTCCCCCATGACTCACCAGATGTCAGGTTCTGGCATGCACTCAGTCCCTGAGGAATGTGAGATAAGGCACCTTGTATCTGGATCTTGTTGCCAGGAGGTACGCATGGCTTGGTCCAAGGTCTCCTTCTCCTCTACCTGTGCATTTTGTGATGTTTTTTTAAATTTTCATTGTCATTGCCATTATTGTTGGTATTGTCTCCTCAGGGTCAAGACTAGAGTGGAGAAAACAAGGAGATTCATTAAAAATGAAGTTAAAAATAAAACTCGAACCCTTGCTTCTTCGGTTTTGTAAATGGCAGTTTTTAGTGTCTTTCAATTCTCCACTACTCCCCTCCTCAGGAATACTAAGCCTTCAGAAACTCTAACAGGCCTCTCCAAACCTCAGCAAATCACTGCCTATAAGCCAGGACAGCCTAGAATATACACTGGATTTGAATATGGATAAGAACCTTCAGAGAATCCTCTGCCAATCCTCAGGGGTCATCCAAAGGACAGCAGTTACCCCCTTCATTTCTAGTTCCTGGCACATTATAGGAATGCCCTGTAACATCGCAAATCATTAACATTCTGTACTGTAGGCAAAAATTTTTGCAGTTATAATGCTTTCGTTTTATGTCCTGAAAATACCTGAAATAAATGTGAGTTTTAACTAAGGAGGTGAAAGGTTCTTTTACTGTTCTTTGACATATACAGAAGAAAGAGCCAGAGGCATTTAAAATATTGAGAGAAAAAGTCATAGAAACTGAATATAGTTCTATGCCTCAAATGTTTGCTGACCTTTTTCTTTCCATCACCCAATGAAGCTGATTCTTCTACTTATTACCTGTGTGACTGGGCAAATCACTTCACCAATCTGAGGCTGTTTCCTCATTTGTAAAAAGAAGGGTTTGGATCGGATGACTATTAATATCCCTTATACCTCTAATCTATGCTAGGGATGGCAGAGAGATAGCTAGCTATTTACAATGCTGCCTGAGAAGAGAATGGCCACCTTAGAGGATCCCTGATGGATTCACCCAGACTCAGGACAAATCTATAGCTATAACCTAGAAGCATCTGGCCCCTGAAGTGCAACAGGTAGAAGTTACCTTGGCCCCAGAGGAGTTGAAATTAGATCCAAATTACTGTGACCCAGAAGTATGAGGAACGTGTGTGGGAACAAAAAACAGAAGTAGAGAGGAAGGACAAAAGTGAAATGGTGTCCGAACATGCTGCCAAGAAGAAGCAAAAAAAAAAAAGAAAGCTCAGCCCAGAAGAACTATGGGGGAGGTAAGATGTACAAGGGATTGATTCATTTTAACCATGAAGACATCTGGCTCACCTGTATACTTAATTTGGACCTGTACATTTTATTCCTGGGACCCAGATCCCTCACAATTCCAAGGACTCTTCTTCATTCCATGTTCTTATTTCAGATCAGTTTTATAAATAAAATTATTTATTCCCAGGCAAAATATGAATATTAAAAAAAAAAACAGAGGCAGCTGGGCTGTTCAGTGGGTAGAGAGTTAGGCCTAGAGTCAAGTATAACTACTTAAATCTGGCCTTAGTTGTATGACCTTGAGCAAGTTACTTTAACCATTTTTTGCCTGTTTCCTCAAATTTAAAATGAGAATAATAATGGCTATTACTTCCCAAGGCGGTTGTGAGGATCAAAGGAGAAAATGACAAAGTACTTAGCACAGTGTCTGGCACATAGTAAATGACATAAATATTATTATTATTAATTACAAATCCCAGGCTACTCATAGTAGAGAACTGTGCGGGTGGCAAAGAAGATCTGAGTGTGCCACCATTTGAGTGCATTTCTATTTCTGGCTTGATTCCAAAGTTAAATGTTAATTATTTTTTGATTTTCATTGACCATTACACAATTAAGTGCTGATGATAATGCTAGCCTTTAAAGAGAAAACAATTCAAAATAGAACCCAGCAAAAGAATATGCGAGGAAAATCTGAGAAGGATTTGCACTTATCTCCTGGGCATGGCTAGGAAAGCTACTGATCAATTTACCTTCCTGAGAGACAAAGACAAAACTCTCCCAAGCAAATTGGCCCTTGTATCACACTTGAATTTATTACCTGAACTTGAGTCAAGATAAAACAAGTGTTACATGATAAATTCCTCCCAAAGACAATGTTGTGTCAGACTGAATGTATTACAATCATCATCATGTATAATGAAGAAGACATCCTCTATAGATTACACTTGAACTTGTTCTAAACAAAATTTAATGTCAACAAGCACCCTGTGGTATTATATGATAGCTCTACTGATGGGTGTCTAATTCATGGGTCAGGTGTTTCAAAAATACAATGAAGTTATTACTTTAGTATTTGTGATAACATAAGTTAACCCTGGGGTCTAGTTTGATACTTAGCATATCACTACCCAGAAGTAATATTTTTAAGGTTATAGATTATAAACTGTTGTACCAGGTAGCCTTGAGTGATGAAACACAATAATCCTGAAAAGAATCAAAACTATCGATGACCCAAAGAGAGAGAGGCATGTAAGGAGCCTGGCATCTATAAGCAAAGATAACTTTCATGCCTGAGGTGGCACAGACAACACTCAAGAGATAGATATATAATGAGATAGGCAAGTGGACCAATCATGTAACAAGAAAAAAGGGGTAATATAATTATAGACCCCCAAGTTCTGTTTTGGCACTCGGGGAATATAAAAGGATCTATACCAAGGCCTTTAGTGCATTGAATAGAGGTTACCCAGAGGATTTATGGGAGGATATGGACAAGAATAACTTTTGATGAAAAGACATGAATGGGTTGTAATTACTTCTTCTGGGAAGGATTATGTACATCCATATGATCACAGATCCACTGAATTATTCAAGTATAGTTTATAACGTAAAATAAAGTCCTATTGTAATGTTTCACTATAGCATAAAATGATTGGTTTCTCAAGAACTACAGCAACCCAAGCTGGAAACATTTTGAATATGTCTATTAGTGCAGGACCAGATTACCAAAGTTTGGTAAGGCTACTTATCAGAAGGTGGACCCCTAGGTGATTCATCTTTTCAACAAGCATTTATTAATTTCATACAATGAGTCACCCAGTTTGCTAAGCACTGGAATACAAAGACAAAACCTAGATAGTCCCTCCCCTCAACTACTTTATATTCTAGTGGAAGTTAACATTATATACATATGTGAGCAACTAGAAAATAATTGGAAGTGAGATTGTTAATGAATGCAGAGAGAAATAAATCTAGAAATGTCTTATATAGGATGTGCCAATTAAATTAAGCTTTTAAAGCTAGGGGTGCTAAGATATTGATGTGAGGAATGAAAGCATTTCTAGTGTGGAGAATCACAGAGGCAGGAGGTGGAATGTCTATGTACATCGAACAATAAGTAATCCTGTTTGGCAGGTATGCAGCATGAGTGAGGGGGAGTATTGTGAAGCCAATCTGGAAAAATAAGTTGAAACAGAAGATTTTGCATTTTATTCTAGACCCAGAGGCAATAGAAGCTTCTTGAACATGGAAGTGACATGTTCATATTAGTCTTGAGGTACATCAATTTGGTAACTGTATGGAAAATAAATAAGAGGGGGGAGAGAGTAGAAGCTAAGAATACAAGGAAAAGGCTGTTGCCATAGTTGAGACAAGAGATAATGATGGTGAAAATTAGGGCAGCTGGGATATAAGTGAAGAGGATAATAATAAGACAGATAGATAGGTAGGTACATAAGTAAATAGAACTTTAAGATTTACAAAGCACTTTACAAATATATTTAATCCTCATGACAATCCTGAGGGGTGGTTGCTATTATTATCTTCATTTTAGGAATAAGGAAATTGAGGCAGACAAAGGATAAGAGACTTACCTGAGGTCACACAGTTAATAAATCTCTAAGGCAGGATTTTATCTCCTAACTTCAAGGTAAATATTCTATCTACCATGCCACTTAGCTTCCCATAAGATGCCAGAGTAATTACTGAAGTAGCATCAACAAGACTTAAAAATTGGAAATCTTTTGTCCACAACAATCCATGAAAGCCTTCTTCTAAGGTGTAGGAGGTTTCAGACCATTCTTTGAACACAGGGAGCCCATTCTACTGAAATAACAGGTTTCTTAAAACCATCTACTAAGGTGCAGAGGGTTTTAGACCTTTCTTCTGGACACAGGGAGCCTACACTATTGTGGACTAAAGGATTTACATATGTATAATAAGAGATATAAACTTCTATGGAATAATGACTGTGCTTGCTCTAAACATCCTTATAAAGAGTTCATTACAAAGTTGGATTTTCACTTTCTTACACATAACAATCCCAGTAATCTTATCAGATTGCTCAAACAACTTATGAACAATGGAAAATGATAGTACAGGCCCTCCATTTGAAACTCTTGGTTTGTTTCGTTTTGTTTTGAGAGCCACAAGAACAAATTCATTCTAGTGAATTACTGACAAGAATCTTAATATGAAAAGAAATGCAAAAAAGAAAAAAAAATGTTCATGTACTTCCACCAAGTGATAGCATAAAGACAAGCAGATTCAATGTAGGAAGAAGATTCAAATGTGAGAAGAACAGTAGTAGTTCACAGGAGACAATATTCAAGAAGACAACCCACAATGAAATCCATGGTTTCAGATATCTATATACAAAGGCACAAAGTGTGTTGGATGAACAAGACAAACTAGAGACCCTTTTCAATGGATGTTAACCCAAGAGGGATGAGGAACTCTCAACAATGAAATTTTGAAGTTACCAGCAAATCCTATAAATATAAAAGCATAACACAATTCTAGAAAAATATTATACTGATTGCTAATGTATAAAATGAGATGAATTGACTTTATTTTTAAAGGCTGTTGGGGACAAGGATAGGAATAGGCACTGGACCAGTAATTTCATTTGTATAGTGAAATTTTGAGGGAGGAAATGTCCTTTACCAGTGAGTGCATGTTGGTACCTTCTCTGCAACTCAGCACAGCCCGCAGCACTAAGACATTAAGCGATACACCCAGGGACACACATCTAGTATGTGTCAGAGATGAGACTTAAACCCTGGTTTTTCTGGTTTCAGGACCTATTTTTTTCTAGTATATCATACTACTCGCCATTGGAGGCAAGATTGTTGTTGTTTATCCTTTGTTCTTGAAGAAGACCATGACATGAGGAAGGTGATGCCATGACTTGCAAATGAATTGGATTTAAGTGAGGGAGGGCTGTGTAAAGTCACCAGCCTCACTCTCTCCTCTGGAGTCATCTGGGTCCAGTGGCAAGATATACACCATCCTAACTACAGGTGTCCCTGGATAGAGTGTGAGAGCCTGACTTTTTTAAGCTAAGGTCTTTCCCAGATCTCAGTTTGAATAAGGAAATGCCCATTCAGTGATTGAGACTAGGTAAGAAATGAGGCAAAGAGGGACCTCTTTGACCTAGTGGAAAAAAAAAAAACCCTACTTGGGAGAGGAAGACCTTCAGGTTTCTGGCCAAAATAGAAACAATTGCTATTTACGTTAACCCTGAGTCATCAGGGCCCAAAATTCATGATAATCACCATTGGTGACAAGAGGAGAATTATAAAAAGAATAGAGTAACTGTTAGTGATGGATGTGGCTTATTTGACATCTCAAAGCTAAACAGTCCCAGTTCCTTTAAATGATCCTTGACTTGATGCCCATTGATAATGAATAATAAGAGAAAGCTGATCTACTCAACTCTTGTTTCATTTCTATTGACTCTTCTGAGGTGATTTTTTTTTTTTGGACTGAAGAGAACAAAAATGGTTAACAGGGGGGAAAACAGCTGGTAAATGCTGGTAGGCAAGAGAGTGCATGGGTTCAAGACAGCAGATCCTGACAAAGCAAACCCCAGGAAAGAACTGGTGGTTGTCACTTTGTTGACCTATTGTCTGTGATCTTTAGGAGACTATGGAGAATGAAAGAAAGTGAAATCACAATCTAAAGGCCACTAAGTTTGACTTTTATTCCTAGCATTTCTACGACATAAGTCAACGCATAGAAAGGAAAGAAGTGATCACTAAAAGCCAGCTTGGATTTATCAAGAATAGATCATACTAGACTATCCATATTTCCCTTTTTTGACATTGTGCCAAATGGTAAATTAACAGAATACTCTTTATTTCCGCAAATTAATTTGAAAATAGTATATCCTTGTGGATGAGATGAAGAGGTATGGGCCAGATAATAGCGTAGCATACTATGGTGCCCATAAAGAACTGGTTGAGTGACCAGACCAAAAGAATAGTCACTGAGTCAATGTCAGCTCTGAAGGCGGCCTCTAGTGGCATCCTGAAAGGTCCTGATTCTGGGCCAACAACACTTTAATTTGATTTAGGTGAAGAGGCAATATGAAACATCAGACAAAACAACAGCCTTCAATTCAGGAAGGCCTGGGTTCAAGTTCTGTCATGTACTGAGACTGTGACAACAGGCAAATCACTTGAACTCTTGGTATTCTAGGTAGCCTTCCAAGAAAAGTTTCAGAGGAATGTTCCCAAGCTTGAATCAGTAGAGGGAGTTTCTTCATCTGGAAGGTCATCAATAAAGTCATAGGTTCAGTTCCTATTTTTATTTCTTGGATGAAATAATAGGGGATATAATTATCACATTTGCTGATCACACAGCACTAGAACTGTTAACACGGTGGAAAGAGTTTTTGAATCAAAAAATCTGTGACAAATTTGAATGATGTATGACACTTAACAAGATGAAATTTAATGTAAAAGTATGTATTTTGTAAAGAATTCACTTCATAAATACTAGGAAAGAGAATATCATGGAGCTAAGGAAAGATCTAATTATCTTAGAGGACAACAAGAACAACAAAATGAAACAACAGTACAACAAGGTGACCCAGAAATCTAATGACGTTTAGGTCCCTATGGAGGAGCATGGAGGGTCCAGAGTGAGGGAGGGGAGCATTCTTATGCCCCATCTGGAATATTATGTCCAATTCTAGGACTCCTATTTTAGAATATGCATAAACAAGGTATATCCCATCCAGAAGTAGGTGCCTAACACGGTGAGAAAACTAGAAACCTTACTGCATGAATATCAGTTGAGGGAACTCACACTGTTTAGACTGGACAAGGCAAAAAAAAAATGTTCAAATGGATCTGTGATCCCACTGATATGGATGTTCTCAGTAACAATGAAAAATTATAATCCATCTATGCCTGCCAATTCTGTGTAACTTGTCCATGCTCTTCCATATGTGCACTACAGGGGGTCCATCCAATGTACTAGAGAGTTTTTGCTCACTCTCTCGTGATATTGTAATGTCTCCAGGGCAATATATGGATCATCCATTGAATATGCTCATGTTGTAAACCCATCTTCTATTTTTATTATATATTTCTCTGATGACTTTCTTCACTGGTTCTTCTCTATAATTCATTGTTAGTTATTGAAACCTGTTCATAGCCAACATTCAAGTGTCCATTGTCATTTCAGTGACACTAATTTTTTACTCTTTAGAGATTGTAGTGTTCCATGACTCCCTGACACATAAAACACTTGTAAACTGCTGGTTTTAAAAAGATGGGGCTTTGGTCTAGGTGATTTAGGGATTATAAAAGTATCTTTGCATTTTCCCAAAAGCAATCAAGACTACTCTCCAGCACAGGTTATCTGCTTTGAAGTATCTAAAGGGTTACCATTTGGGAAAAGAATTAGGCTTGTTCTCTTAGGTCCCAAAGGACAAAACTAGTAACAAACAGAGCCAGCTACACATAAGGAGACTTAGAGGAAAGACTTTCTAACAGAACAATCAAAAGATATGAGGGGCTGCCTCCAGAGGTAGTATGTTCTCCCTCATTAGGAGTGTTCAAGGAGAGGCTGGATGACCACTCACTAGAAATATTGCATGTAGATAGAAGGGAGGAGAAAAGGTTCGTGTTCAATTTGCACTTTAGTCTGGATGGCCTCTGAAGTTCCTTCCAACTCTGAGATTCTTTGAGTTACAAACTGAGCTTTATTCTTCCTTAATTTACTTCCTGGTTAAAAGCTTAGAGAGACATTGCCAGGTCACATGGGAGCCATTTAGTCCACTCCAGAAATAATGCACTGAATGATGTCCTAAAACAGTGCCTTTCCCCTACAGCTCTAATGTATCAAATGGCTTCTTCATCAGTCAGTCCACAAACATTTATTAAGGATTCACTATGTTACAAGGCACTATGAGGAGCCCTGGGAACACAAGGAAAGACAAAAATTGCCTATACACTCAAGGACGTTATCCAATGGGAGAGACAACATATTAATAACTAAGTACACACAAGATATATACAAAATAGGTGGAAAACAACATGTGAGGGGAAGGCATTAGTAGCTAAGAGCAGCAGGAATGGCTTCCAGCAAGAAGTGGAAAATGAGTTGTCTTGAAAAGAATCCAGGGACTCTAACATATAAATGTAAGTAGGGAGAGCACTATAGACATAGGAGACCACCAGGACAAAGGCCTGGGGATGGCAGATGGAGAGTCCTGTCCAAAGAAGAGCAAGAGACCAGTGAGGAGTTGGGTGTGGAGGAGAGTAAAGCAGAGGAAGATTAGAAAAATAAGCAAGGGTTAGGTTATGAAGAGCTTTAAAAGAAAAATGATAGTTTTTGTTTGATCTTGGAGGTAATATGGAGCCACTAGAGTTCATTGAGTAGGGTTGACATAGTTAGGCCTATGCTCTAAAAAAATTATCTTGGTAGTTTAGTTGGATGATGGGTCAGAATGAACAGTGACTAAAGCAGGGAGACCAATTGCAAGGCAATCATAATAGTTCAGTTCAATAAATGATTGGGGCCTGAACTAGGGTAGCAGCTTTGTGAATATAAAGTAGGGTATATCTGGGAGAGATATTTTGGCCTGAAATGGCTACAAGTCTTTCCTGAGCACTTTATCTGAACATATACCTTTTTCTTCCTTTTTTGGATGGTTTTCCTGTAAATTGGTGGGTAACAAAGAAAGAAGCAAGCAGAGTTTTGTAAAGATGATCCTAGTATGATGCCATGCTCAACAATCTTAATTCAACTTTGAGGTTTTCACTCACATTTGAAAAAAAAGAAACCTTTTTATATCAACCAGTAAGAAAATTATTGGAAAACCTAGATCTTTGAGCATTTTCTTTTCCTTCAGCAACTTCCTACTGCTTTAATCAAAAACTTAAGGAGTACTTCTTTGTGAAAACAAGATTAAAAGAGGAAAAAGACTTGCATAAATCAATTTGATGTTTGTTTTACTTTTGAGTTTTTCATTTGAAACCTAAGTACTTAAGAGCCAGGAGAAGGTCCAAGTAGCTGCTTCAAATCAAATTGGTTCTCTCTCACTTTTGCAAAAGTTTGGTTGCATATTTGTACCCTGGATCTACCTGCCCAGAGAAGATCAAAAAGACTTGGAGAAGATAAGAATACACAGATGTGGGCAAGGGAAACAGAGAGGAAAAAATCGTAAGAAACATTTAAGGATGGGTAGTATAATAAAAGAGTCCTTCCTACTGCTTTCACCCTAGTCACTGAAAAGTAGTTTTTTCAACAGCATTGTATGATTGGCAGATCAGACCTTTGTTTTTCAGCTAAGCTCTACTTTACAATGTTGTAAGCTGAGGCAAGTTAACCCAATTGGGTAGAATAGGATACAGAGATTCAAGGATCAATCCCCGTGGTTCAAATCAGATAATAACTATTATAAGTGCAAAGCACTTATCACAGTGACTGACACATAGTAAGCACTATGCAAATGTAAGCTTTATTATTATGATTTAGTGGACTTAGATTTACATAAAATTTTAATTCTATTCCATACATATAGACTGTATTCAAACCCTGGATGGTTGAATAGTGATAAGCATTGACAGCTCAATCAACAAACATTAGTTAAAAGCCTACAATATGTCAGGTGTTGAGGCTATAAAGACAAAAATGAACCAGTTCCCTGCTCTCAAGGTGTTTACCTTCTAAAAAGCGACATGGCCATGTACACATGACTGAAGACAGAAGAAATATGAAGTAGTTTTAGGGAGGTAAGAAGTATCCATCAGGAGGATCATGAAAGGATTCATGCTTGGTCAGAGTGTTTAAACAACTGCAGGATTCTGCAAGGCAGAGGTAAGGAAGAAGTGGGTTCTAGTTATGGGCTAAGACAAGAACAAAGACAGAAAGATCAGAGATGGAGTGTTGTGTCTGAGGAGAAGGGGGAAAAGGCAGTCTGGCAAGAAAAAGAGTCATGTATAATGGGGAAGGAAAGGTAGGTTTAGGAGAGACTGTGAAGATTTTTAAGCCAGACAGAGAAGTTTATGTTTTATTCTGGAAGTAATTAAGAGATATTAGCGTTTAAAGGAGTAACATACTGAGATCTATGCTTAAGTAAAATTGCTGGCAGCTGTATGAAGAATGGATTGGTGGGGGAGGGAAGGCAAGAAGTCCAATTTGGAGGCATTAAATGAGTGAAGGTATTGGAGGCAACTCTAAAGCCAGCACACTCTTAAGGTTCAATGTTGGGGTGAAATGAGGCATTCAGAAGTCATTTAGCTGTTAACCCAAGGAAGTTTACTTACATATAATTCACGTAAAATCAGAGCCTCAGTTTCTTAACTGTGAAATAAAAGAGTGGGTGGATGAGTTGGCCTCTGAAAGACTCTTCCAGATCCAGAACCATGATGCTAAAACTTGATGACTTCTGTTTGCTTCCTTTTCTAAATTTATGATTTCGAATATTTTTACTAAATTTCAAGGATTTTGTATCTTCAAGAATTTGGATTTGCATAACACATATAACCTTCTTAAATTTAAGACACTAGATAAGTAGAAGAGAGGCTTTTGGAACTGGATCAGACATTATGAAAATGTGGTAATGGCCTTCAAGTCACTAATGCCTCTGCAGCCTTTTAAAATTTGATAAATGAAGTGTTGGCAGATTTTCTTGATCGATATGTTGTCGACTATTTAAACAACATTCCAATTTCTTTCCATTACAAACAGGAGCAAATCATTCAGGTTTGAGATGTACTCCCTTTGTTCCTTCACCACAATATAAGTCCAAGAAGTAAGTCACTTACCAGATGCAGGAAACCTTCCCAGAATTCGTGTTTAATCCAGAAAGATTAGTGAATTTTCTCATTTTAGGTACATATCATACAGAATTAGGTTCCATTTGTGAGAGTTCAAGTAATATAATATTTCTTAGGGATAGTGAACTTAAGTCTGATTGGACCTTTCCCATTACTGTTGAAGAATGGGATATCATATTCATGTGAGAACAAGCAGGATGGGGCTTCCCTGTCATGTAAAAGAGCCTTCATGGCTATGGACTTTTTATGACTCCCAAACCCAGGTTACTCATTCTTTGGGGATACAGGCATCTTTATCTATAAAAGTAGAGTAATTAGACTACTTAGACAGTGAGGTTGTAAGAAACCCAAATCAAAAAAATGCTTTTATTATTCTTATTAAATATTATTTTCCATTGTGTCCTCAGGCTGTCTGGTTCATAAAAGTAAGTATATCTGTTGAAGCTCATTATCTCTAATTTTTAGGGACCACTGTCCCAACAGAATACCTCTAACTTTTAATACCTTTTAATAGTTTAATAGTTTTCTGGGGACTATTTACATTCACTATAAACCATCTTATTTTGAATATCTCTACTATTTACACAGGAATATCATGTGAACACACAAACTCAACTCACATATTCACATATTTTGCTCCTTATTTCCAACTATCACATGAAAAGAACATACTCTGACCACAGTCTCCACTTCTCTTTCCAGGTTATAGTTCATAGCTTCCAGTCCAGCCTCCCAAATCAAAATTTGGCATGTATTAGCCCCAAAGCTCCTTTTTCAGGTTCCAAATCGCTACCTTATCCCCTACCTGCTCCTCATCACAAACATTTGCATACTCTTGTGGCCACCACAGCAGTCTCTCTTTTCCCCTCTCAGACTCAAAATGTCTCAAGCACCTGATAATATGGTTTATGTGAGTTCTCTTAACCCTTTCTTTGTGTACCATGGCCCCCTTCTCAAAGTAATGCTTTTTAAATGTGTAAAGTAAAATGCATATGATTATAAAGGAAACTAATTATACAGAAATGAATTGAACAATCCTTTTTTAATCTTCACAGACCCCAGGTTAACAATACCTGTGCTAGGAGAAACTTAAACACTTACACAAGAGAAAGAAGCCTTTTCCTCGTTCCCTGTTTGCTTCTTTAAACAAGAACTGGTCATGCCAAGGTGTGTTTATAGGAGTTTATCTCTCCCGCCTTAAGGAAAGGGAATCACCAAATTTGGAGTTAGAAAACCCGGGCTTAAATTCTAAAACTGTTGCAACTATGCATCGTTACTTCCTCATGAGTTAAAAGAGGGTGTTGGACCAGATGATCCTTCCTCCCATAAAATTCTTATGGAATTTCTATGAAAATGAAGTTGAGTTCTTTGCAACAAATGCTTCTAACACATCTATTAAACACCCAGCATGTTATGAGGCACCCTGGAGGATATTAAAAAACCCAGTCCCTGCCCTCTAAGACCACTTAATGAGGAATAGAAAACAATGCCCTTTTCTGATGACTGCAATATAGCTCTCATGGCATTTTCTGTTGCCCTGCCTATGAAATCTGGGTTTATTTTGTAATGCCTTAGATGTCTCATTCTCAGCGTCACTTCATCCGAAGAACTCATACTCACTAATGTCAGCCTTTTCAGGGATTCTGTTAGAGGCTCAAAGTTTAGACAGCTAACAACAGGGGCAGCTTCACAGCAGAGGTTCCCTGGAGCTCCAGAGCACACACACTGGGCAAGCTGTAAACAGACTCAGCTGGATTTGTGCCCACCAATAAGCAACTGTCAATGGTCTCAGCTGATGCAGCAGAGATATTCCAAGGAGGCAAAGGTGCAAAACATTATGGAAGGAAGCACAGCATGACCTATATTGCTCACCAGCCTCCATCCCAGTCCATAAGCAGTGAGCAGAGGTCTAAATTCACCTGTGTTTAGAAGAGGCTCTTCAGCCGGTGATCTGATTGCCACACTGCTTTCTAGTGTGATGGGAAAGGATAATGCAAAGGGAAAACTCTGTATGATTCCATAGCCAGGATGCTCATCAGGACCCTTATGGTCCCTGGGGTCATCAATCTCCCTCTGTGATGTCTGCAACCCAATCTTCAAATGTGAATTTGAGTGTACTTTTTGTGAGAACACAATCTATAGTCTTACGTTAGAATTGTAAAAAGATGACATGGGCTTTAACAGTCATCTAGTTGACCCCCTGCCCATATTTTCTGTCAAGGAAACTGACTTCCAAAATGGCTTATCTAAAATCACCCAGTTTGTAAGAAGCAAGCATAACTGTCTTCATTTCAAAGTCAGTAATAATAATTGACCTTTATAGTGTGCTCTAAAATCTGCAAAGAATTTAATAAACATCTCATTTGAACCTCACAACATAGGAACTACCAATAAATCCCATTTTATGAATGAAGAAACTGGGGCTAAGAGCTTTGAAGGGATTTATGGATGTAGATTAAGGGATTATCTATTCCAAATCTTTGATTTTACAGATGTGGAAACTGATACTCAAAGTTAAGTGGCTTGCCCAAGGTCACAAAGGTAATAAATAGGAAAGTGGGGATTTGAATACAGGTACTCTGATTCCAAATCCAGTACTCTTTCCATCATTCCAAGGTGCCTTCATGATTTCTAGACACTAATCATTCTGCAAAATGAAATCAACTGAATCTCACCCTTTTTCAGCACCCTGCACCCCTGGTTCCCTCCCTCCCTCTTGTTGGAGAAGGTAGGGGGTGGATATTTGGGAGCTCCCTGATAATCCATTTGAAGAGGGGCCTTAGAACACTCACCTCCTCATTTCCCATCAGACTACTCTCCTAGGTTTTATGATCTCCAAAAACTCATCATTCTGCAAAATGAAATCAGTTCTATTAACTCACACCTCCTTGGATTATTTCCCACACTGGGCACAGAACTTTATCATGTCCCCAGGCAGGTGCTCACCCCCTTTCCAGATTATTTTTATGCATTGTCTTCCCTTTGTCAATGGTAAAGTCCTTGAGGGCAGAGATTGTTTTACTTTTTTTTTTGCATTTCCAGCATACCACTATGTGCTGGACACATAGTAGGTCCTTAATACATTTTTATTAACTGTCTCTACCTTGAGCACAGGCACAATGGAAGATGAGTCTTGTCCTTTTACCTGTGGAAAAGAAATGCCACTTGAAGGATGTTCACTGCTCTGTCTGAGGATCATACGCTAATAGATTTAGAATTGGAAATGATCTTAGAGGACATGTATACTAACACCTTCTGTCCTGTTAAGGTCCAGAGAGACAGATTTGTTCAAGGTCACATAGGTAAGCATTCAGCTGTGGTAGGATTTGAATATAGGTCCACTGATTCCAAACCCACTGATATTTCTTCTGTAAAGAAAAAAAAAAGCCTCAAATACTGATATGAGAGGGGATCTGACTTGTCCTTCAGATATTGGGGAAGCTGGCAACCCTGGAGAAAAGTTCAGCAGTCTCTAGCTAGCTGTGGAGGACAGGAAGTTCTTAGGGCAAAGGGATAGTTTAAACTAGTCAAGAGTGGAAACAAGGGAATTAGTTCCAGGCTCATGTCCTTGAGATCTTTTCTAAGACTCTCTTCATCCATAAAATCTAGGAAGTCTCTAGGGAGAAGAAAGAATATTCTCTCAGATTCCATCCTGTATTTCTTCATTCTGAAACTATAATTTTTAAAATCTATGGATCCTTTGTTTTCTTCCTCTTAAAAGAATCTTATTTATAAACACAACTAAAAACAAGTTCACAGACCCTGAAAAAATTAAACTCACCCTAAATATAGCCTGTTTTTGATCAGGAAATGATTTTAATAAAATGTTAACAAACAAAAAACTCCTTTGTGATAGAGAGACTAAGAGACTAAACAGAGGGAATGGAAGGAGGAGATGTTTGAGGATATTGTTGGAGTTCTGTGGTTAGTCCACATTAGTAAGAAAAATGGCAGCCCTGAATATCAGCTTATCTTTGTGTAATTACAACAATCACTTTCAAGAATTGTCTGATATTAAAGTGGCAAAAACTAAAATCAATCTAATTACCCACAGAGAAACTTCCTTCCATCAATTTCCATTACAGAGGAAGCAAAATTGGCCATTACTTAGCATTTCAGTGTTACCATTGGCTCAGTTTTCCCTGAGATGTACTTAGATGCACACCATTTGTTAGCAATCTGCAAGGGATTGTTTTGACTGCTTGCACACAAAGGCATAAGAAGAAGGAGAGGTAATTACTAATGAGATAAATTAAAAAATCCTTGAGGGCAGCTAGGTGGCTCTGTGAATAGAGCACTGGCCCAGGAGTCAGGAGGACCTGAGTTCAAATCCAGCCTCAGATACTTAACACTAGCTGTGTGACCTTGGGCAAGTCACTTAACCCCAATTGCCTTGCCTTCCCCCACCCCCTGCAAAAAGCATAAAATAAAATAAAAATCCAGCTGTAAACAACTTACTTTAATATTAATAGACAAAAGACCCTATTCCCTTGGCTTCAATAGACTCCCATTACATCTAATTAAAGGGCCTGTATCCTCTTTCAAGTCTAAGGATTTACTGGGTGTCCTGGTTGTCATTTGAGTCACCAAATTCAATTCAGTAAGACTTTAAGTACCTACTATGTGCCAAGCACTGTGCTTGGTGCTTGGAATAAAAAGAGAGGAATGAAATAACCTTAAAGAACTTCTATACTACTTGCAGTATACAATATTTACACACAAATAGGTAAATACGGGATATGGATAATAACAAATGGACATGTGATTTCACTGAGATAGAGAGCTCCACGGTTAGAAAACATCCTCTACCACTAAAGGTCAGCATCTTCTCTTCAATTCATAATCTTAGACTATTACCTAGAGCCCTGACAATTGTGATATCAACTACATATGTAAAATCACACAAAACATATTTCCATATTAGCAATGTTACAAAACCGTGATACAAAACACAACCATATATCATAATGTTTCAGAAATGGAATTTGAACCCAGATCTTCCTGGCTCTAAGGGTAGCTCTCTCTCTATACTTGCAGGATAGAAATAGAAGAGATAAGTCAGAGTCTTTGGGTGCATTCATATATAGGGGATGAGACATGGCTAATGATATAGGAGAAGAGAGAGGAGACTAAAGAAGGATAAGTTATACAGGTAGGATACAGATATAGAATATATTTTATTTATCATATACATATACACATATTCATGTCCCCAGCCAAGTATCCTCCCCCTTTCCAGATTATTTTTATGCATTGTCTTCCCTTAGTCAATGGTAAAATCCTTGAGGGCAGGGATTGTCTTACCCTTTCTTTGTATCTCTAGCACACCAGCACAGTGCTTAGCACATAGTGTAGGTGCTTAATACATTTTCATCAACTGACTGTCTCTACCTTGAACACAGGCACAATGGAAGATGTGTCTTGTCCTTTTGTCCCTGGAAAAGCAGATGCCACTTGAGGAATATTTACTTCTCTGTCTGAAGATCATGGGCTAATAGATTTAGAATTAGAAATGATCTTAAAGGGCATGTATGCTCACACCTTCTGTCCTGTTAAGGTCCAGAGACCTTGTGTGTATGTATACCGATATTTAGGTGCATTCATATACATACACATAAATGCAAAGTAATGGAAAATTCTGGAAAACAATTTGGGACCATGTCCAAAGGGCTATATAACTGCAAAAACTTTGACCCAGCAATACCAATACTAGGTCTATATCCCAAAGAGACCAAAGAAAAAGAAAGGGATCTACATATACAAAAAATATTTATTGTAGTTCTTTTTGTGGTGGCAAAGAATTGGACATTGAGGGGATGCCTACCAGTTGGGGAATGACTGAATAAGTTTTGGTATATGACTGTGATGGAATACTGCTATGCTATAAGAATGTGTGAGCAGGATGACCTCAGAAAAATCTAGGGAGACTTATATGAAGTGATGCAAAGTGAAATGAGCAGAACCATAAGAT
The DNA here is from genome assembly GCA_028646515.1 of Pseudochirops corinnae. NCBI lineage: Eukaryota > Metazoa > Chordata > Mammalia > Diprotodontia > Pseudocheiridae > Pseudochirops > Pseudochirops corinnae. The sequence goes on along the minus strand of CM053592.1, from coordinate 108,426,282 downwards.
TTTACACAGTACAGCAATATTGTAACAATGATCAACTGTGAAAGACTTATTCTAATCAATACAATGATCCAAGACAATTTTGAAGAACTTAGGATGAAGAATACTATCCACCCTCCAGAGAGAGAATTGATGAAGTCTGAGTTCAGATTGAAGCATGACTTTTTTTTCATTTTATTTTTATTGCTTTTGTTGGTTACTTTACCAATATGGAAATGTTGTGCATGATTTCACATGTACAATTGATATCATATTACTTACCTTCTCAATGAGCACGGGGAAAAGTGGGAGGAAGAGAAGGAGATATTCAGAACTCAAAGTTAAATGTTTAAAATTAATGAATAATAAATGTAATTTTTTAAAAAACAAAGTTAACGGAGAAAATCAGGAAAGCCCTCTTGTGACAGACAGGTAGTACTTGGGATAAGAGTACAAGAGTCAGACACGGAATAACAAGAACATGGAAGACATGGGGATGTAGCGAGGGAAATGGAATGTCACGTGTGAGGAACAACAAGAAGACCAGGTTGGCTCGAACGTGGAGTTCACAAAGGGAAGAAATATCATAACTGTAAAGGTAGACTGGAGTCAGGATGAAAAAGGCTTTAAATATCAAATAGATGAATTTATATGTTATCTTCAAGGCAATAAAGAACTAGTGAAACTTCTTGAACAGGGGACTGTCACAGTCAGAACTGTGCTTTAGGAATATCAAATTAGCAGCATTAGATGATGGTTTGAACAGGGAAGAGTTTAGATATAGGGAGACTGATTAGTCTAGCCAAGACAGCATAAGGACCTGAACTAGAGTTACTGTGTTGTGAGTAGAAATAAAGAGACAAATGAAAGCTGATTGTACTTGGGTAAATGAAAGTAAACAGTAAAGGATGACTGGAAAAATAGCAGTAACCTTAACAGAAAGGGGGGAAATTAGGATGAGGGGTTGAGATTTTAGAGGGAAAGATGATGAATTCAGTTTTGAAATAGTGTATTTGAGGTGTTTTCTGCATTATTTAAGTAAAGCTACTTTCACAGAATTGGAAATATGGGACTGGATTTCTCAGGAGAGAAGAGAGGGTTTAATGGATAGCTTTGGGAGTCATCTACATAGAGATGACATTTGAACTCACGGGAACTTATGAGATCATCAAGAGAATATAGAGAGAAAAGAAGATGATGATCCAGGATGTAGCCTTGGGGTACAACCACATACACATGGGGAACAGGAAATAGATGATGATATGGAAAAGGAGATTTAAGAGAGACCAAAGAGGTAAAAACAAAAATAGGAAAGGTGATGAAAATAGAGTAAAGAGATAGTATTTGGAAAGGGAGTTAGATGATGTTATCCAGTGCTACAGAGAGGTCAACAAAAAAAAGGTCTGATGAAAGGTCACTGTATTTAGCAATACCAAAAGTCATTGTTGACCTTGGAAAGTATAGTTTCCTTTGAGTTTTGGGGTCAAAAGCCAAAGAGAAAGAAAAGAAAGTAGAAAATGTAAAGTAAAAATTTAAAAAGTATTGGCATAGGCCGGACAAGAATAAAGAACATACTTTTTTTTTAAATAAATGAGACTTCAGAAAACATTTTCCGAGATGCAAAAAAACACATTACACTTTTTATAACTAATTATGCAACCTCTACCTCCTCCCTCTGACTATAATGAAGGGCTCACCTAAACTTGCAAAGACAAAATAATAAGGTAAACATAAATTGAAAATATTAGTACTTTTTAGATAGCACAGTACCAATAAGACTCCATTATTCCCACATTCCCCAACAAGCTAGTCTGTGATGATTTGTTAGTTTCTTGAGATGGTCTCCTAAGAATAATGCAAGAGTTGCTTATATGTTTTCCCAGAAGCCAGGAGTTGGGAGGTAGCAGAGAAATAGTGAGAGCAGGGTATGTACCAACTCAAGGACTATCATAGGAAAGTTTCCTTGCTTGGGAATCTGCTGCCGCACAGGAGACTTTTCCTTTATCATTCTGCCCTAATCATAGTAATCCATCCTCCATTATCATTGAGGTCCCAGATAGGTGTGGGTCATTACTGACTCTTTATTTACCTATTCTTCCCTGAACTGTTTCACTGAACCTCGGTATTTGGAGGCCTGTTAGCCTGTTACCATTACCAGGGTTTGAAAATGTCTTTGCCCACCTAGAACCTACTTTGACCTATATAACCACAACAATGCTAGAGGGCGAGGTAAAAAATAATGCTGAAATTAGGGTCAAAAAATCTGAATGCAAATTATGACTCAGCTGCAGCTGCTTACTGTCTGTGTTTCCTTGGTCAAGTCACTTGATATCTCTGGGTCTTAGTTTCTTCATGTGTAAAATTAGGGGATTGGACTAGATGACCTTTGAATTCCCTTTCAAACATCCATACATATGAAGACCTGCCCTGATCTCTTTACCCATGCTTTTCCTGTTTTCTGAGAGAAAACAAGCCAATAGTCCCTTATATAATCACAAGAGAAGAAACCCAAGTCCTAAAATTAACAGAATCCCCCCTCTTCCCTTCATCCCTGTGATTCCGGGTCACCATCTATTAAGGTGAAAATCTACTTACCCTGCTACCATTTTAGGGAGACTTACATTCTTCTGTATGAGGGTGCTTTTATGGCACAATGTTCTTTTCCTGTTTTATGTCCTGCCTAACCCATTACACAAATGCAAGAATTCTTAATGTGAAAATCGATGCTTCTAAGTACTAGCAAAGCCTTAGATCCACATACCTCAAATCCTGGAAACTGGCTCAGAAGAACTAGAGGGATTAAAGGTGCATATGCTAATCGTAGAAATGATGAATAGGTCTCTCTACTTAAATTTATATTGTAGTTAGTTCCTACTTTCTTCGTGAACACATATACTTGTTGACTAATTGGCTAATGATTCATGGCAGCCACTGAGAAAGTGTTTGGGAAATGTGAAAACCAAGGATACGTGTAAAGGATTAGGGACACATAGATTGGGATTGGAACTGGGATATGCAAAATGGAAGTTACATTTCCTGAAATTTCGTTTCTGATTTAAAAAAAATATATTCCTCTGGACAGTGGGGAGAATTTCTTGATTATAAGAATTGTTAAATGCTTGACAAGAGCTTGTTCACTCCCTGATCTTGAAAATCTTACCTATGGACAGTCTGGGAAGAATTCCTCCCGAAGCAAGATGAATTATATTACACCTTAAAATGCCTTCCTAGTCTATGATACTGGAATTTGATTCATCAAATAAACAACTAATTCACCATGACAGGTTTTATGGTTATAAAAAGCTTTGCTTACATTTTGCCAGTGTGCTTCTTGAAATAAAATAGCTAAGTGTTATCCTAATTTTAAAGATGGGGCAACTGAGGCTGAAAGATAAAGTAACCCAAAGTCACAAGTGGACTACTTGCAAAGTCGGGTCTCAAATCCAAGTCACCCGACTCAGAATTCAGCTTTCTTTACACTAAACCATACGCTTCATGTTATTTTTATATGCAGTCACTTCACCAATCTAAACCTCAATGTTCTCATCTGTAAAATACAAGGACCATAATCCTTGCACAACTTGTTTCACAGGGTTTTATGAGGAAAGTGCTTTGTGGACCTTAAAGCGCTATAGAAATGTAGGGCATATAAAATCTGATACCTTCTGTGAAAGACTTGAAAACACCTTCCAGGACCCTGTCAGAAAGATAAAGTAGCTTGAAACAAAGTAGTTAAGGATGATTGACAAACATTGTATTTAAGGAGGAATCAAATCTTAAAGTTTTACAAAAACCATCAAGCTTGGGGTGATTGCAATAGAGGCTTTATCAAGATAAAACAGAGAAGACAGAGTAAATTCAATAGTGGCTAAGGAAAGGTAAGTAACATCCCTTTGGGGATAATGAAAAGATTCTAGATCAACAACAGCAAAAATCCCCAATGCAGAGGAAGAAAAAGGAAGATAAATTGACCACAGTAACATTAGTACACTTTTGTAGGCTAGCAAAGTGTTAGCTAGCTATCTGTGGTGGAGAAAAGGGTGGGCTTCTTGTGCCCCAATATTGTGGATTTCTTGGGAGCCATATTTAACCAATGTTAGAGGGTTGAGTACCTAAGCAACTATCAAGAGGTGCTGTCAGAAATTTTGTGGGGTCTCTGGAACTGAACATTAGAAGGCAGGATCCAGGATTTGAGATCTAAAACACCTGGATCCAACTTTCTCCAGTACAGCTGAGTTGCATCAGAGGTTCATTAACTAATGAAAAGTCAATTAATTACATTTACTCTGCAAAAGAGAGGGAGACAGCAATGCAAATATTACAGATGATATGCACATTATCCCACTCTGGCCACCCATTTCAATCTATATGCTTGAGAGTGATCTTGAAATGTGGGATATACATCTTTCCCTTGTCTTCCTTGAATTAATCTCTCCCATATTATACCCTAGCCCAAGAGAAAAGGAGAGGAGAGGTAAAGATCAGGCATTAAGGTTCAATGACAAGTAACTGACTGGGTAGCAGCTCTTTGTTTGGCCTTGGTTCACTGTAACCCCCACATCTTTCAGCTTCCCCCTCTCCCCCATCCCATTCACCTGATCTATCCTTTTGAGCTAGTCCTTAGCCTTGAAATTACAGATCCAACTTGCTCACTTCCCTGCTCTAACTAGTTCCAACATGCCACGAGATATTTTATTTTTGGAGTCTAAATGCACAGAAAACATAATTTTGACTTTTTAAAAAATATATGATTAATTTGTTTATTTTTAGTTTTCAACATTCACTTCCATAAGACTTTGAGTTTTAAATTTTCTCCCTCTCCTTTCCCAAATCGGCATGCAATCTGACATAGGCTCTATTTATACATTCATATTAAACATATTTTCACACATAATTTTGGCTTTAAATGATTTTTGGTGCATTGTTGCCTCCTCACCCTCTATTAGAATCCAAGTTCCACTACAGCAGAGATTGTCTTACTTTTTCTTTATATCCCTAATGCTTAACACTTGTTCTTACACATAGCAAGAGTTTAAGAAATGCTTTATTTGTTCATTCCTTTACCTTAAAGGCTGACAGACTCAAAATTTATCCCATCCTTCTTCCTCTTATAAGATGAAATTCCACTGAAGATGCAGAAAAGATCGTAAGATACTGTTACTTCCCTGTACAGGACCTGGCGGGGGGCGGGGGGGGGGGGGGAGGTAGAAGGATAAGAAGATGTAGGGGTTGTGATGAGCGAGTCTGAGAGGCCTGCCATGGTGTTTTTGAGATTTTTCCAGTGGAGAGTAGCAAATAACTTCTCTCAAAGTGTTCCAGCTGAGGGAGGGCCTCAGGTGTTGATTTGGACATTGGATACTGAGCTAAGAAGTCAGAAACAGGAAGTGGGACCCAAGTCAAAAGCAGATGATCAACAATGTTCACAGGACAAAAGAGATGTGGTTTGGGAGTAGGCAGAAGGGCCCAATACTAGGAGAATAAAGAATTCATATTACACAATGAATTGGACAAAATTTATGTCCCTTGGCTTCTTGTGAGAGTGTTATTTGTATAGTCAAACCCATTCTTTCCTTAATGTAGTTTCATCTAGAATGTAAGTACCTCAAGAGCATGCCCCTTACTTTCATTTATGTGGCCACTAAAAATAAGACCACGGTTCTAAAGTTAAAGGGACATCAGAGACCTTCCAAATCCTCATGTTGCGGATGAGAAAACTAAGACGGCAAGGAGGATAAGTGACTTGCCCAAGGTCACACAGGCAGTAACCCACAGAGTCAGGAGTTAAATCTAGGCCCTCTGACTCTTGTAACAGTATTCTTTCTACTTTACCCCAACGGTGACAGACATAAAATGAGAGTATCTCACAATTCAAGTGAAGATAATCCTGCCTTCCCTTTTCTGAATAACATTGAGAAAGATAATAAATTCATAGGAAAGAAGGGGCCATAACCCTGAATAACTCTATGATTGAAAACAATCCATATTCAATATTCAAAATAGTCTTAAGAATTAATCAACAAAAGGTGAAAGGAATTTCTGCTCCGGTGTGAACGGGGAGGAACAGCTATGTACCCAGGGCTACAGGATGCATCTGCCAGTTATTCCTCAGGGTTATTGAAGGGTGACAGGATGTAATCTTAAGGCTAGTGTTAGTCATTTTGGACACTGAAATTAACTTGGTTATGATGAACAGAAGGGGCTTTGTGCTGACAGAGCCTTTAGTTGAAGCAAAGCAACTTGAAGAGAGGGCAGCTTAGAAGAGTATTTGAAGAAAGAAGGAGAAGGAGGTTCAGTGACTGGATAGGGCCAAGTTCAGGGTTTGTGTAGATGGGGAGCAGCTGTTCATGTGCCCTGATCCAAGAGGCACAGAAGAACAATAATGACAGAATGTTCTCCAATTTTTGTCTCTGAATTGGGAATTTCTTAATTTTCTTTAAGCTGTTTTTGGAAAAGTGGGAGAGATGGTCTGGGGGTCGGACAGTGAAGTGGAGTGTGGGGATTGCAGGACTGTGTGCTTTGTTGGCACTTCTGTGAGTTAAACTCCATGTGGCTCCCTAAGTTTCAAGACATAAAGAAGAGAATGGCAATATTTGAAAAACAAGCTCTCACATTTTTATAATGAGTGCTTGTCAGCCCAGTGAGAGTGGGATTTATGAGCACAGGGACTTAGTAAAGCCAAAAAGGATAGTGTGAAAAGGGAAATTCTGCCTGGGAGACCTAAAATGAAAGGGAAACTTTCTCCTTCATTCAATTGTTTCTATTGTAAAGGTAAAGCTAGAGAGTAGAAAAAGAGGTATGAGGTGAGCGCAGCACTCTGATATTCTCCCATTTCATTTTGTTGGCATTTCAAGAAACTAAATTTGTTCTTATGGAGATTTCCAAGGAAAGATGCTATTTCCTTTTTTTAGCCAGTCTTCTTGGAATTTTTTTGAGACTTTCAATAGGATAGCAGACCTTATAGCCTTTGCTAATAACAATCAGCCTACAAGCATTTATTAAACAACTACTATGTTTCAAGCATTGTCTTCAGTGCTGAGGATAAAAAGACCAAAGTAAGAAATAGTTCTTACCCTGGGGGCGGGGGGGAAATGGCAGGTCAATAGCAATAGTACTGACATTTACATAGTGCTTTAAATTTTGCAAAGCATGTCATACACTCCTCGTTTGAGTCTCACAAGTTATACCTATTACTCCTACTTTATATGTCACATAGGTATAGTGTATTGTAAGTTACTTTCAGCTAGTTCTCTCATCCTAACCTGAACCCAGGCTGATAGGGTAGGATTCCCAGAGAGGGGGGCTTCTCACAATTGGTTAAACCATCTCTCAGGATTCTAAGGTGACAAGTTTCTATTACTTGATGATGTAGTTTCTAAGGCCTAATTGGTATGTTCCTTGCTACACATAATCAGTCCCTATAACATAATTACCTCTTAAATATAAAACATTTACTAAACAATAAAGTTTAACCAAATGTTATAGTTATTCAATAGAAGGCAGAAGCAGGAATAATCAAAATATCCTTGTGTACTTGTAAACCTTGATAACACTCTCCCCAACAACTTATATAGTGTCTATGGTAGAGAATGGGTTCACACTTATAAAAACCTAGTGGGGAGGCGTGTGAGTGAAGAAATCCATATATTTAAGGTGGCTCCGAACTTGAACTGAAGGCCTTGATGTCTTTAGTTCATTCAAAAGCCATCTGTACCACACAGAGCCACTTCTCTGCTAGCTGCTCCCCTTCTTTTCCTTACCACCTTCCTACTGGGAAAAGTTATTCCATTTCTGCTACTGAGCCAGTGAAACAGTGAAAAGAGATGCCAGGAATCTTTCCAGTACCACCACACCACCATAGGCACATGGCTTTTAAGCCAGAATTTGATTCCAGATCTCTTTGATCCAACACTTTAAACACTGTTCTTTGTATAGGATCTTATTTAAGGTATAAAATGTTTTGCAAACTTTAAAGCCCTATGTAAATATATGCTTTATTTCTGCTATTAATAATAACACATATCAAGACACAGCTCAAGTAAACATAGCTTGAGACATAGTTCCAGGCTCAATTAGTGATAGGATATGTGGCATTACACATTAGTATTACCTCACTTCTCAACTGTGCCATACGCTTGGACCATAGATTGGTCCAACTGTTTATGACCCAAAACTTGCATGTGTTCTTTGTGATGCAGAGTAATGATATAGCCATGCATGAAGAAGGAAAGAGTCATTTCCATATCCTGTACAAAGGAATGTGAAAATCATGGCCCCTGATGGTCTTCAGTTCCAAGGGGATGTGGACTCTCTGTATACACATCCGTTATTGTGACAAAAGCCATGGTAGCCTTACTAATGAGGTCAAAGATGTTTCCATCTCCCCCTAAAGGACATTTTTGCTAAAAGCAACAAAAGGAATTCTGGATCTTCACTGTTGCCTGAGAAACATAACTGTGTTTCTGCAAATTGGCTAAGGCTTCAGTGCAGTTCTTAATACTTAAAACTTAGCTGAGTGCAGCTGTCTTTGTTGTTTAATATGTATGCTTATGAGGAAGGAATTTAGATTTTTCCAGATCTTGGGGCATGGTTACTAAACTTTAAATAATATTTATAACAATTAACATTTATCCAACACTCAAAGCAAATTACAAAAGAATAATGTATGTTGTAGATTTAAAAAAAACAGAATCATTAACTTATAGGTTCTATCAGTACATCCTCTAGCAAAGGCAAATAAGTCCCTTGTTGGATCCTAAAATTTTCCACTCTGTAGAAACTGGGACTGCTCCCAACACAGTTGTAGACAGAATCTACCATGGATGGCTATGCTTATACAACTCAGTGTCTCTCTTAGTAAGGGACAGAGGGAAGAATGTGATTGCTATGGCATGAAGGATGACTTGTTTGTCCTTTTACTATCTCCCAATATAGTGGACATATATCCCTGACTGGCTACATATGGATAATGCCACATGTGAAGATACTATGTCCTATAAATATCTTAGCCATGCAGTCTGGAAAGGAGACATGGCCTTTCATTTATACCCAGTATGAAGTGATGATGAATTACTGTTGAGAAGGTTAAAAATTATTACATGGGCTATCATCAGCTTGGATGGTGAAGTCACTAAAGACAATAAGAGTAGGATGTGTGGGAAGAAAAACTGTCTCTTATATTCTGTTATTAGATACAGTGGTGAGCAGCTTTTGGATGAAATACCATGCACCTACTTGTAGCCTATACTAAAGAAGAAACTGTCACTATCCCATCCCAGTCATTTTAAGAGTCATGTGTAGCCAAATTGAGGTTAAAAATCTTCCTCTTAATAATATGTTATGCGCTTCAAGACACATTGGATCAAAATGCATCTTTGAAAGTTCTCTTCAAACAAGTTAACAATGAGTTTTCTCACTACTGAAGGAAATGAACCATATCCACTCTCATTTCTATATAAAATATAAATATTTATAAGAACGCTCTATGCATGCATCAAAGACTTCCTTGATGAAAACTTGAGAAAGAAACATCCTAAATTTCACAGATGATTTTTTACAGTGGACCCATCTTTATGGTTCTAAAGACAGTGAGGTATAATATAATGTAAGATCTTGCTATTACTATTATTTACTGATTTTAAGGATTTGACTCAGAAGAACAAAATTCACACTCGAAATCTCTCCTTAAACATGGTGATTCATATCAACATTATCCAAGACTCCAAGACAGGTACAATGACAAATATTCTTTTGTTCAACAACCTACTGAGTAACAACATCTAGCAATGTGCTAAACAGGGAAATGCATGCTCACCAGATCTGTTCATCGTGGCCTAAGACATCTTGGATGAGATTCAAGCGAAAGAAAGATAATGACATTCACCAAAGTGTTTATACAGTTAATAATGCCTTGTGTATCGAAGGTGGTCATGACATATTTGTTGAATGAATACATATATGCAGCATTCACTTAGCTATTAACTTACATAATTGAATGATCATGTTAATTTCTCAATGATGAAAATGACTTGGAAAAGTGTGCCATGTGACAGAATTCTATTACTTAGAATAGTAGTGAGCAGTTTTTTCAGTGAAACACCATGCGCTTTCTTGTAGGCAACACTAAGAATTATCAGAGTAATTTATTTGGAAGAGCAAATGAATAGAATATTTGTAGATACAATGAGGTACTTCTCAAGTGAAAAAAATCTTAAAACTCCAGCTCATAGAATATTTTGTGAGTCTGTGACTTTTGACCCATTTGAAGATTGATTAAAAGACTTACCAACTATGCCAGAATATGGAAAAGCACATGTAGATAGCATACAAACCTTTCACCATATATGTGTTAAATATATAAAGTAGATGGAGAAATGATAATCATAATAATTAGAAACAGTTATGGAAAAGGTTGCCAGCTTCACAGTTCTTCAAACCTATATACTCCCGAAATAACTGGAAACTGGACAATGTTTTTTAGGAAAGAACTGATTGGAAAAAAAAAAAACTAGGAGATGTGTGCATTACAGTGGTTTGGATTTTGACACAGTAGGTACTTTATTGTACTAACATCAGAATTTTGTACTAAACTATCAAAAGCTTTTTTCAGAATGCTAAATGGCTAAATGATATTTTGCCTAAGTCATAAAAATATCTGTAGACAGTAACAACAGAAAGATCTCCACATAAATATATCACAGCATGGAAAAGAAGCATTCTTTACATGCTAGAAGAAAAATTGTTTACTCATTTGATGCCATGAAGCCTTAATTCATTATTGAAAAATAAACCTTTAAATTATAAGCCTGGTACTATATAACACTGCCATCTCACAAAATTACTGTTAAAAGACCAAAAAAAATGGTATATTTTTAAACTGGAGAAGGTAATGCCCTAATATAATTAAACTTAAATATGACTTAATTAATATTCAAAATCAATCACTAGAATGTGTACTCAGCAACAACCAATGTCCAACTTTAAAGAAGGAACTTTATAATTACTTTATTCTGAATGGCTACAAAATTTTGCATAATGAAACAATGGAACCAGAAATATCCACCCAAAAGCAAAGTCTGCTTTGTCAAAATTTGAAAGATTGTGATACAAAGCAAATTGTCTCCGTGGATTAATATGCCTTTTATCTCACATACCATTATCATTTCTGAGAACATCAGCTGCCTTTTTTATAAAAGCTACAAGAAAATGACCCAACCAGATAAGATTAGAATGCTAAAAGTTTCTTTACATTTCATAAATACATCAGATGATAGCATAAACAAGATGATAAGATATAAAATAAAATATAAGTAAACCCATTTTATCTTCAGAGGAACTTAATACAGTGAAATATCTAAAAAACATCTCTAAAGTGTGCTCAGCACCCTCTCTTCTGTATTTTTATAATTGTTTTCTTCATATGGAAAAATTAAAGATAAGAATAAGAGCATTACTGGTTCAGACCATTGCTCCCCAATTTATGAGGCAGAACCCAAAGTATTACTGAAGTCCCACTAGATTACATCTACTGTTTGCTCTTTTTATCTCCATGATATGGTACTGTGTCAGAGAAGGAAATGAAGGTGGTTTGGAAGAGTTCCCTCTTCTCACAAATCATGTTAATTGCTCTTCTAGGTGATTACTGAATTGACTGACAGTTTGTTCTCCTATCTTCACAGGTATCAAATTACCAAAGCTTTCCTTTCTTGAGGGTTTAAAGATGGTCTCTGCCTCTGACCTTTCTTATTATTCAAATACTTCTCCCTGAAATAACAATATGTCAATAATTTTCCAGACAACCACTTATTATCCAGCCAGAATAGACTGCTCATAATATGAAGGTCTTGTTGGCATACTATATCCCCTACGGCAGCTGTTCAGTACAATCCATTGAACACATTGATCAGTCCACTTAAATGGATCTTCTGTCTTAAAGGAGACAAGAAAGTATCTTTTTTTCTCCTACCAAGGAGGAGATTGTGACTTACTATATATCCCTAGCCAAGTCACTTAGTTTCTCTAAGCCTCAGTTCCCTCATTTGTAAAATGGGGGTGCTAATATTTTAACACTACTTTGCAATTTCTCTAAATTTTAATTGCTCTAAGTTCTGTGCTCTTTATAAATTTTAAAGTGTGATATATGTAAATTACTATGATGATTATTATTTGTCATCATCATTATCATGAACTTTGGTGTTGTGGAAAGAGTGCTTTATTTGGAGTCAAAAGTTCTAGTTCAAATCCCAGTTCTACCACTTGATGTCTGTAGAGTCTTGGACAAGTTACTCAACTTTCTTGGCCTCAGTTCTCTCATCTGTAAAATTAAGCTAATAATTAACCTCTATATAAATTATATGATTGTATATATCTCACAACAACTCAGAGGTAGGTGCCATTATTACTCCAATTTTACAAATGAGGAAACTGAGCCTCCAACACGTTAAGTTACTTGTCCCAATGGCCAATGTATATACAATATTTCGTAAATTGTGAAGATACTTATATGCATATAATGCAAATGAACAGCTATTATACTTAATACATCTCTCTTTAAGATCAAATATTTTATATATATATGTAGCAACATAATGGCTAGATCATAAAGATTTTATGGATGGGAAATGTATTATTTTTTGGTGCTAACACAATACTCAGTACTATGCTAGTCTCATACTGTTTGATTAACACCTTGATGATAATACTGTTTTATGAAAGCAAGGATGCCATGGATCATTAGCCTCATTTTTTACATACCCAGAACAGCTATTATTCCTTATGCCCATGGTCAGTAGGGCATGCACTTTGTTAGTTTCCGTGTGGGTTTACATTGATCCATATAAGTTTGCTAGAGGGCTGACTAGAGATAAAAGTAAAGTATGTATCCCTGGAAAGAGTATTCTAATCCACATGGGAATTGAATGCAGGACCTTTGCCTCATTTGTAACATGCTAAACTAATATGCATCAGTTTAATTTTTTTTAAAAAGACTACCATAGTACAAGAAACTGTTTCCATAATATTGTTCCCAAAATCATTGATGATGACTCCAAAGGAAAGTGGGTAAATCCTCTAAGTAAATGAGTGAGTAAATTTAAGCCCCAAAGTAGACAAGTTCAGTGGGGGAAAACCATAGATATGGAGCTCTGTCTAAATGTAAGCTATAACTCACCCTCACCTTTTTCCTCAAGCCCAGACACAGATCAACTTTTTCATTCATTTCAATTTTTCATTTCAAGTTTCAGAACTTGTCCCAAAAGGGAGCTTTCCCTGAAGTTCCTTAAAGGAGGTCTCTGAGATCTACTTCACATACATATTAAATCAGAATTAGAAAAATACTGTTAGGAACAGTACAGCTGCTGCATGGATATAGGCAAAGCAGAGGAGGCTATTTCTAGCCCATCCAGGGAACATAATCTTAGCTGCTGCTTGCAGCTGCTTTGGGTAGTCATTTTGAATTCCCGCATATTAAGATCTTTGGAGCACTGGAGACCAGAGTGACAATGGATTTGGAATAGAAGGAAGAGAGTAAGGAAAAACGAAGACTAAAAGAAAGAAATGCTGTTCAAGGGACTATTTTCCTGGCAACCTCCAATCCAGAAATGAGCTTTACTGTCCAATTTCTAACTTGGGGGGAGATTTTGCTTGTTTGGGCAGTTGTTTGTTTAATGGTAACTTATCTCAGCTCCCAAAAGAAACTTTGAATTCAAGCTTCACTGTGTATCTTGGGTTAAGTGGTAAGTAATGAGAATATTTGATATTGTATGCCAATTTCTGCTTAATCCACATTTTTTTCTCTTTTTCCCCCAAGTAACTTGTCAATAGGTTGGTATTATGGAACTAAAAAATAGACTTGGAAACTAGTTTTGTTCTGATGAAAATAATTCTGCCAAGCAAAACCTCAAAGTCTCTGATTATTAGACTCTAGTAGAAATCAAATACTTTGATTTCATTATTATTATACTCCCCCATTTAAAAAAAATGTCTAGATATGACTAATTCTCCTGTTGTATTTTTATGATAGCTTAGCTCCTGAAGAAGAAGAAATTATAGCATCTGTTAATTTGCTTTCAAGTTATCATTCTGGTGATTAATGACTGCCTAATCCAAGAAGACCACTTTTAATTTTTTTTCATTAAAAAACATACAAGAAATGCTGACAATCCCAGTGCCTCCTTTGTAGATATTCTAGACACAAGGATATTTGAAAACTATTCTTATGTTTTAGGTAGATTTCAAATTATCCTAAAGGCAATGCTTAATTCAATTTGACAAAGAATTATTGAATAGAAACTCTGTGCTCCATATTCTTCTAGGCACTCAGGGAGCTAGAAAATTTGGGCAAGACAGGGTTACAGAATCGCAAAATATCAGAGTTGGAAGGGGTCTCAGAAGTCATCTGGTTCAATTTGTACTTGAACAAGAATTCTCTTCTCAATCTACAATCCTTGTTCTCACAGAGATGATAGTCAAAGTAAGTAGATCTGATACATACCCAAATAACTAAAAAATTAAACACTTTATGCTAAATGCAGGAAAGAGGTATAAATATATTGCCCCATGAGATCCAAGGGGATACAAATCATTACTCATTGGTGACATTAAGAAGGCTTCATCTAATTAACTGTTGAAGAAAAAATCGACTAATATTGTACTGTGATTTAGGCTTAAGTGTGCCAAAAACAATTTTATTAACTTTAGCATTAACATAACTTGGAGGGTGATATCCAAATTGCTCTAGTCCCTCACATCCTTTGACATATCTTTCTACCCTAAGACAATTTATTGTAACATTTATGGTAATCTTGAACAAGGAAAATATTATAAAATGTGAAAATATCATTTTGTGTTAATATTCCAGAATAGTCATTACTTGGTTCCTTCTTGGATCACTTCCCCTTAAGAATTTCTAGTTGTATTCAGTATCTTAATCTTTCATTTCAAGACAAGCCATTATCTCCAAGGAGGTAATGAGATCACTTCTGGGGGTAAAAAAGCAAGTGTTTCCATCTAAACAAGAGTAAAGTTTGGTAATCACCCTTATTCCATTTCAAAGGAAGACCCTAGTCTTTATTCTTCCTACTTTCCTAATGAAAAAGTCTGGAGAGTGTTGTAGGCTAGTGAAAAAAATATATATTATTTCTTAATATTTCTAGAAAAACTAAAAATGAGTGTTTTGGGTTTTTTTTTTGTTTTTAATATATTTCCACACACTGCCAATATTCTAGGACATCTTACCATTTATTTGTTCTACTGTTGCCTCACATGCACCTGGAATAATCACCTTTCATGACAGAGACCTTCTTTTCTTCCTAATCTCCCTACCTTATTAACTGATTCATCATGAAACTCCACTGTAGGGGCTGACCTTGACTGTTCAGTGAGTGATGGAAACTCAACTCAAGTGATCCCCTGACTATGCTTCAAATTCATCTACTCACTACATCTTGCACACTAACTGAAAAAAAATATATATTACAAAAAAGTGGGCAGGAGGTGGGAGCAGGATTTCCCATACATTCCACATATGGGGAAAGCTTTGTTTAACTATAATAAAGTGCATATGGAGGAAATCGTTCAACCTAGGAAGGTATGGTCCACAAGATTGTGGAGACCTTGAATGTCAGGTTATAATTTTGAAATTTATTTGGCAGTCAATAGGGAATAATAAAGAGTTTAGGGTAGAAATGTGATATGACCAGTACTATGAATATTATGAAATAAGAGCCTGATAGTCTTTTTTTCCCCAAAGAATCCTGAAGAATATAATGTTATATAAGTAATTGGTGGACTATCAAGTTCATTGCTCCTCTGTGAGAGTAGGAGGCTGGTTTTTTTTGTGGGGGGGGAGTGGGGCAGGGTTAGGGTTGGAGTGGGTGTCTAAGTACCTTGCTCCTTCGAGGAAAGCTAGCCTCTCTGCCAATAATGTCCATACATTTTCAGGACAGACTGCTATGTTGGGGGAAAAGCTGAAGTAAAAGTGCTTAACAAAGAGTAGGCTTCTAGTTGTAAGGAAAGGAGGATAACTTTAAATTTTAAAGTAACCAAAATGACTCCCTCAAAGGAAAGCTTATCAGTTTACATACATTGATGGCTACCTATATAGTGTGATTTGAGTGAAAATAAAAGCCTCATATACCCCAAAAATGTCATCCTCATCAACCTGGCACAGTGTCAGCAAAATATTATTAGAGCCACTCCTCTGTATTATGGAATTGTGTCTCCAGACTCTAGGCCCCTTTGAAAATGCAAATACTACCTAAAAAAGTGACTCACTAATCTATTAGCATCTATTAACACTTTAATTTGGATTAATTAATCAGATTAGCTAATAGTCACTTACATCCAAAATAAATCCTTAGAGAGTAGGAAACAAGACAAGTAAGATTTGATGGGGGTATAAGGTAGAGACAGAGAGAAAAATCTTCAGGATGTAGACCAATGGTTCTCAACCTGTGGGTTATGTTCAATTTGTAACAATGAAAATACATCCTGTATATCAGATATTTACATTATGATTCATAACAGTAGCAAAATTACAGTTATGAAGTAGCAATGAAAATAATTTTATGGTTGGGAGTCACCACAACATGAGGAACTGTATTAAAGGATCACAGCATTAGGAAGGTTGAGAAGCACTGATGTAGACTATTACCAAAGGTAGACACTTCACATGGGGCACTCCAGTGTGGGCTTCATTTTAAAAAACTTATTCTATTCCATTTACATATGTTTTTAAAAGGTATGTTCTGTAATTACTAAGATTTCTTTCTTTTAACTGGTGTGTATTTATGTTCAGTAGTATGGATTTTGTGACAAAAGATGAAAAATAATAAGTTTTGAAGTGTTTCTGTCTGGCTTAATCAAGTTTCAGTTGACAATATCCCTCCCCCAAGTACTTTCAGCATCTCTTATCTGAGTTTGAGACATTTTTTTTTCCTATTTTTACTTTGCTAGTAGAATAAAAAGTACAGATTGTATGCAGAAAGTAGATAGTCATTTGGAAGTAAGAGACTGCCTACATTTTGACAGGTGTGATTTGGGGACAAGCTCTAGAAATAGAAGATCTGAATTACCTGTGTCCTGTTCACAACAGCCTATTCCTAAGGCTGCAACAATCTTTATGGTACTGAGACACAATACTTTCCATTCCGCTTTACCCCCCAGGTTAGAAATGTCAAATTTTTTAAAAACAGAAAATTTCCTGTTCCCTCTTTTTCTTAGCCTATCACACCACTACCAACACCACCTGTTACTTGATGACAGACTCACAGGGCCCTTGTTTTCTAAGCCACTTTTCATTTGTGAGTTGCAGGCTGGAATCATTTTCTGAAGGTTTCTTATTCTTATCAGTGTCACCCAGGCCATGTCAGAGGAAAACCTTGAGGGTGGCAGCCAATCATTTACTGTTTCAGTAAACAATAGAGATGAGTTATTTTCCATTACTTTAAGGTCAGTCTAGAGTAATAAGTCCATAGCTGACACCAGCCCTTTAGGCTGGTCTTAAGGGAAAGATAGACATATTTTTGTTGTTTTCTTTTGGTCGTGTTCTATGACTTCATCTGGGTAGGGAACTATTAGCTTGGGAACTTTCTCAATTGCTAGAGATTGGCAAATCACCTGTAATTTTAGTCTTAGTTGCCTGGGGCACTAAGAAGTTAAGAATCAATCAATGGACAAGAACTTGTTAAGCACTTACTATGTGCTAGGTACTATGCTAAGCATGAGCAAACAAAGGTAAAAACACAGTCCATGCCCTCAAGGAGCTCACAATTAAATGGGAGAGGCAACAGGCAAACATAGATGGTACATGGTGTAAATGGGAAACAACCTCAGAAGAGAGACCCTAGAAGCAGAGGGATAGAAGGAGTAGCAAAGGCCTTTTGTGAAATGAGATTAAAGTCGAGACTTGAAGGAAGCCAGGAAGACTAGGAGGTAGAAGTGTAGAAGGAGGATATTCTAGGTATTCTAGGCATGAGAGCCAGTCAGTGAACGTGCATAGAATTGGTAAGTAGAGCACTGTATGTGAAGAACAGCAAGGATGTCCATGGTCCATGGTCACACAGATAATATGTCTCATAGGCAATTCTTGAACTAGGGTCTTCCTGATTTCAACCTCCTCTCTGCTGTGCTACACTACCTCTCTTGTTGATAATCTCATGAACATTTTTCATGACATTATTGACAATTTTATCTAAAATAAAATTATATGAAAATGATTGGGGGGGAGCTAAAAAACAGTGGTTTTATCAGTGTAGGAAATTTCTGCTATGGAAATTCCCTTCACCAATGAAGAACATCAGCTGTTTGATCACTTCTACTGTTAGTTGCTTGGGGTAACTGAGAGCTTATGAGATTCTAACTAGATAACTAGGTCACCTTGACTGTCCCTTCTAACTCTTGATTCTGTGGCATATACATATAGAGATAAATCTGCTTGCATATATACACTGACACACAAACATACATATTCACATATACACACAGGCGCATATGTATGTAAAACAACCAGGTCTCATTGTATGTTGTATCTTTATTTCATTTACTATACTCCATATTATAACTAAATAAGTACACATTTTTATCTCCCATACTAGATTTCTTGAGGGCTAGAACTATGTCTTCTTTACTTCTTTGTGAATAAGACAGCTAGCACATGCCTTATATACATTTGACAGTCAGTAAAATGTTTGATGAATGAATAAATGAATGCCAATAATTAAAAGAAATCACTGACTTCATTATTTGTCTGGGAGATAAGGTTTCCAGATAAAAATTTTGATGAGAACTTCAGAACTCTCAGGCCCTTAAAAGTTGAGGGAGACCAGGATAGTATAATAGAAAGAATAGTGATTGAGAAGTTAGAAGTTCCAGAAGCAACTAGTTGGCACAGTGGACAGCATTCTGGGCCTTAAGTAAGGAGACCTGAGTTCAAATCCAGTCTCAGATACTTGGTAGCTGGGTTACCTAGGTAATACACTTCACCTCAATCTGCCTCAGTTTCTTTTCTTATAAAATTGGGATCATAATATCACCAACTTCCATAGTTGTGAGGATGTGAAGAGGTAATATTTGTAAAGTGCTTAGCAGAGTGTCTGGCATGTAGTAAGCCCTTAATAAATGCTCCTTTCTTTACGGCCTACTTCAATTCATGGCTTTGCAACTCCTGGTTATGTGAGGGCAAGCCACTTCCCTTCTCTGGTCCTCATTTCCTTATCTGTGAAATTGTACTATATAATCTCTGGAGTACCTTCTAGTTGCACTATTCTGTGTCTGTGAGGATAATTGGACTTGGGTGACATTAGTAGTTCTGGAGAATGGGTCATCACAAAAATATCATATTAGGATGAAGATGAGTGATATTCTTGAATAAGACATGACTAATTTTGCTGTAATAACATGTAACATGGCTAAGTACTGAATTCCCAGAATACTATTTGCCTTCTACTGCAATTGGATATAGCAAACCTGGAACCGAAAATAGTCTCCCAAAGCCAAGAAGTGAATCCGATCCCTCAAGCCCTGGAACCACACATGCATCACTGTGGCTTCATTCATCTTGGCACTGAAGCTTTGGAGGCTGATTAGAAGCAGTAAAGATGGTTGAGACCATGGTAGTGAGTGAGAGCACTGAGTCATGGGAGAAGAAAAGCAGTATGCACTGAGGCATGGGTTAAATGTTTCATAGAATCCAAAGTAGTAGTGGGAGTGATAAAGAGCACATGTCAATGAAGGGAGTCAGTCTCCCAAATGGTACTCTCACCACAGGAGTGAAAAGTTCAGACAGAATTTCAATTGCTTCCTGAAATGCAGCTGCAGTGAGAGCATCTCAATCAGCACTGCAATTTGTTGACTCTTTTTAAAAATTGATGCTTCTTATTTAATAAAAAAAAAAAAGAGGGGGCAGTTGAAAGAAATGGACACCTGGAAACTCAGATGCAAAGGGCTTTTTCTATTGAGCAGACAAGGGTGTGACAAGAAAAGTACAGATTACAGTGAAATGGTTGGTAATCAAGTGAAAAAGTCAATAGTGGCAGTGATGATACAGCTCTGGGTGCTCAGATTTTCATCTGGCAGTTTTATCTGACTTCAGAGGGGCCCACATTGGGCACTACTGTTTTTCCTCCTGACATATTGCCTACTCCCATATTAATTGCTGAAGCTAAGTCTAAAGTCACATAAATACAAACAGAATATGTTTCCTCAAATCAACAGATTTGTTATTGCTTTGACTTGGGGCACTCTGTTTACCAGTACAGTTTACAAAATCATTTAAGGAGTTTGTGGGGTGAGTAAAAACATTCATTATCTAGACTGGTCTTTGTATGCAGGGCACTCCTTTGTTGGGTTCATACTGAAAACCTTTCCAGCTTGGTAGGACATAGCTGTTCTCTAGCTGCCATAGACTTGAAGAGCTCAGTGAGGAGGTAATACAGTGGTTCTCAATCTTCCTAATGCCACAACTCTTTAATACTCGTATGTGGGCATGTGTGCATGTAGGCGGACCTGCCTGGAGACGGATAGAGGAGCATGGTGTCTAAGACCATCGGAAATATGTGTTTTCTGATGGTCTTAAGTGACCCCTGTGACCCTTGTGAAAGGGTCATTCGAGCCCTGAAGAGGTCACAACCCACAGGTTGAGAATCATTGAGGCAATACACAAGACATAGTCTGTGCAAAGTCACGTGGATGGTAGATGAAATATCATGTGTGAGGAACAACAAGTAGACCAGTTTGACTGGGCTCAAAAATGAGTAAAGGGGAATAATGTATAATAAACTTAGGAAGGTAGGTTGGTGTCAAATTGTGAAACGCTTTGAAAATCAAACAGAGGAGGTTTTATTCTATCTTAGAAGCACTGGAACAGAAACACTGGAATGTTTTGAACAAGGGAGTAACATGGTCAGATCTCTCTTTTCAGATTATCACTTTTGGCAATAATATGGAGGATGGATTAGAAACAATTGAGACTAGAAGCAAGAATGGAAGACTGTTGTAATAGTCAGAGAAAGAGGTAATGAAAGTCAGACCCAGGGTGTTGGCTATATGAGTCGAGAGATGGGGATATATATGAGAAATGTTGCAATGGTAGAATTAATAAGACAGCAGCTAGTCGGGTTTGGTAGGTGAAGAAGAGTAGAGTCCTGGACACATAGCCCTTGGTGGCTTATCTGGATTCTGCATCCAAAACATCTTCCATAATGTTTCTGGGATGACTGAATTTGATAGATTCAGACCCTGACCTTTGGAAGCTTGCAAATGAGACAGACTGAACAAATATAAGCAAAAAAGTCACCATACTAGATTATTGACCCATTTAGTCTTGTATTCGATCTTTGACAGTAGTACCAAGGGACATCAACCTCAAAGGCAGGACTGTCCTTAAAGTAGCCCATATCCTTTTGTAACGTAGCTTTCATATATACAGTAATGCTGTCATTTTTATGACATTATTTAAGAATTTATATCTCTGAAAAGCACCTAAACCAAATATCATTTCTCATGAGAGCAGTTTATCACTTTTTTTTACCTAGATAGCAAACATGAATGAGCACCTTCTTCCCTTTTAAGAGTATTTATAGGCACAGATCACTAGATCCTAAACCTGTCATTTTCATCGCCTACATTATTTTTTTGCCCTATTAAAAAAGCAGTTTGTATTTATTTGTCATTTTCCTGTTTACAAAGAGCATCCTTCTCAACAAACCTGCAAGAAGAGAGCATAATTGTTAGCATCTGCCCTGTACATTTAACCCTCAGGTGCTGTTACTAATCACTAACCTAATACATTATTCAATTAGAATAATCTCTCTCTCTCTCTCTCTCTCTCTCTCTCTCTCTCTCTCTCTCTCTCTCTCTCTCTCTCTCTCTTTATCTCCCCCCGCCCCCACTCCTCTCTCTTTTTCTTAGCAAAGGAGCCCTCAACTTTTGATGAGAAGATTCCAATTTAAGTTGTGGCTCTAATACAAACTGTCTTACTGTAAACAAATTATTTAACCTGTCTGAACCCCAGTATTCTCTTTTGTGGTGATACTAATGCTTATAGAAACTATGTCATAGAGTATAAGCAAAACACTTTGTAAACTTAAAAGTTTATTACATAGGAACTATTTCTTTTTTTTTTTTTTTTAGTATCTCCCTTGGTAGCTAGCACAGTGCATTGCACAAAGTAGGCATTTTTCATTAATTATTAATTGAAAGAAACAAAACAGTAGGCACAAGAATTAGATCTTTACAGAATGCTAAAGATACAAGGAATTTTGAATGGCCCTGGACACTGTAGACCTTCCATCTACGTGCTAGCTAACCTTGACACTGTCAAAATTAATGTAACCAAAGATCAATCCTATGCCTTTCTCTAAATGTTAGAAAAGCCAGGCTTTACAATTGTTTTCTTTTTCTATACCATCACCATCTCTTTTGTCCTAGAGATCAGACTGATTAGTCATGTCAGGCATTGGTTAAGTGTAAAAGTAAATCTGAATAGAAATCTGATATAGACCTAAGGAAGTTCTCTACATCAGCAAATTGCACAGGTTGGAAGCTTCAGGGAGCACAGATGGAATAGTAAGGACTGGACTCCCAGGACACAAACCTCCTGGGCCTGCAAGGAACAGCTGGGGTACGTCAGTGTTTTCATGTAGGCCCGCAGTTAATCAGGATATTTATGGAATTCAAAGTCAGGAAACAAAGCTGGTGCATCTTTAAACAACTTGGCATGTGTGCATGTGCACAAGCACACACACAAACACAGAGGGATAAGCAAAGTGTGCATGGTGAGATAGTAGATAGTCTAGGTAAGGGCTGAGAGAAACCATGTAGCCAGTGCTCCCCTGATTTAGAGCTTCTGGATTTTCTCCTTTAATTTTCTTTCTAATGAGTATGGTATGTCTTCTGGATATCTATGTGGGATCTAGGTTCATATGTTTGTATTATTTCAGAGCCTAGAAACTGCATGCATGGACAATAGGAGATGATGAGTAATGATGGAGCAGTGTTCTATATTTTCCCAGAGCTGCACAGTTTATTTGTACCAGTTGAGGTACCAAGATTAACAAATACAAAGATTAAAAAGAAACAGGAGTTGCCTGCTGGCCCACACTGAGACCTAGCTATCAGGATACAAAATGTTTGTATCAAATGGCTCCCTTATCCCCACTGGAAAAGAGATCATTTTGCAGAAGACCAAAGATATATCTACAATAGTAAAATATGCATCTAATTTATTATGCAGACAAAATTTAATGTCATTTTAGAGCTAGAAGGGACCTTGCAAGATTATCTAATCCAGCCATTTAACTTTATATATGAGGAAATTGGTGCCCAGAAAAGTTGTAACTCACTCAATTTCACACCTAGTTAATATTATACCAGCAGTTCAGTGCTCATGGCAGGGCTGTGCCAAAATAATAAAAATGACAATATTACGAAAATCAATTACACATTTAGTATTAAACCAATTGAGCTAGCAAACTAGCTTATAGAGCTAGATGAAAAAATATCAAAATCCATTTGGAGAAAAAACATAGACTATCAAGAGAAATAATGACAATAGAAAGACAGGAATGAAGAACAGTATTTTCAGAACTCAAACAATACTATAAAGTAGCGATCATCAAAACCATTTGGTAATGCTTAAAAAATAGATGACTGGAACAAACTAGACAAGTGAGAATGAGAAATAAGGGAACTCAATAACCCAATGTTCAATAAACCCAAAGACATAAATTATCTATGCTCCCTATGTGATAAAAACTGCTGGGAGAAGTGGGAAGCAGTCTAGCAAAAATTAGGTTTAGACAAATTTCATTATATCCCACAATAAATACATAATGTAAACATGAATTGAATATTAAAGATCACACAATAATAAATTAGAATAGAAGGGTATAAAATACTCTTCACAGCAATAAAAAGGGGTAAAAATCCTAAACCATGGATAGATACAACTCAAAAAGATATAACAGATAATTTTGATTATGTAAAATGAAGAAGTTTTTGCACAAAGACAATTAATGCATTAAGGGTAAGAAAGTAATTGGTTGACTGGGGGAAGGGGGAAACTTTATAGTAAATATCTCCAATACAGGTTTAGCATCACCAGACAATAGACAACTAAAAGAAATGTTTATTCAAAAGGCATTCTTTAATAGATAATAAATATGAACTAACAGTTCTCAAAAGAAATGCAAACATATAAACCAAATACATATAACAAACATATAAAAGAATCCTTAAATCAGTAATAATGATAGAAGTGAAATCAAAAGATCCCTGAGGTCTCACCTCATATATAGTTACTTGAAAAAGATGACAAAAGATGGGGAAAATCATTATTCTGGAAGGGTTCTAGAAATACTACACTCTAATAAATTGATGGACTGTGAATTAGTACAATTCTGGAAAGCAATTTGGAATTGGACGAATACAGTAGCTAAGATATCTATACCCTTTGACCCAGGGATTACCCTGTTAAGCATATTCCCCAAGGAGGTCATTAACAACATGCAGGCTCACTATATGCCAAACTATTTATAGTGGCACTTTTCATTGTAGAAAAGAAGTGGAAACAAAGTAGATTCCCATCAATTGTGGGATGGTTAACCAAATTGTGGTATATGAGTATAATAGAATATTATTATGCTGTAAGAAAAATGAATAGGATGAATACAGAGAAGCATGGAAAGATTTAATGAACACATGCAAAGTGGAATAAAGAAAGACAGAAAAATACTATATACAATGACAATAACAGGTAAATGTTAAGAACCATAACCAAAGCAAAGAAACAATGAAAAGGAATGTTGTAAAATTATAAAGCCCAAGCAAGTTCTCAAGGAAGAAATATAAGAATGCTCTTCTCACCATTTATTTGCAGAAGTGGAGACACTGTGTATATTTCCAGACTTTGTGCTGATTCCTTTTCCTCTTCTTTTTTCTTTTAAAAATGTTTTTATTGTAAGGTATGGCTTTTGGGGAGGAAAGAGAGGGATAAGGGAGAAATCAAGGTAACACAAAAACAAAATATATCACTAAAAACTTATTTAAAAAACAAAAATGCCAAAGTTGAGATAAGAGCATTTTTTGAATTCATGAAGATACAACCTGAGGTTTTTTAATTTAGAAAAACACATTCAGTAGTAAAAAATCACCTATTTATCTCTGAACGAGCTTTTTTAAAAGCTCACTTTTGTTTAGTATAGGCACTTTCTTAATGATTTCAATAAAGTTTTCTAAGTTTAAAAGATTATCGTATTTTTGCTTGAGAATGTGGGTGCTTTAAAGTACTTTTAAACTCTCAACAAATTTCTCAAAAATACTTTTCAAAATGCTCTTTTTAAAGAACCCACTATATTTGCTTCTCTCCCAATTTCCCCCCCAACCCCATACCCTGCCCCCAAAATTCTTGGACTTAAAGCAATCAACATGGGGAAAAGTACAATCAATTTACTGAGCCCCAAGATGATGGCCTCCCAGGGACTGATCCACCAAAGGGGAAAGAAAAAACATAAGAACAATTCAAAAATAAAATACATAGTATTTTTAGTGTAACATTTTATGTTGAACAATTTTTTCTTTGAATTGTTAATTAATTCAATGCCCTTTTTATATAGAAAGACTATCAACTAAAGATTCCAATTAATTATGATTTGGTATTTCAGTGAATTTGCAATCTCATCAACATGGTCATTTTGTCTCTCAATGCAGATTGCACACCAGCCCCACTTTCTAATCCTTTACAGTTTTTGTCCATGTTTTCCCATAGATCCTCCACACAACTTCCTTGGAATCAAGCAATTCAGTTATCCTCCAGACATAAAGAAAGTACCTGTAGAAATAATGGATGGGCATCTCAATACATAGAGAAGTTCTAATTCTCCTTTTGTACTTACACTGGAGAAAACTGCGTATGTTCTATTTGATATCTCTTCTATCCAATCCTTGAGGTACGAGTTTGATACTGATATTATAAAGTGTTTTCTTTGACTTGTTCTTATACAATACCTGGAAGGGAATCTATGGATATGTGAGGAACCCCACAAGAACACATTCAGTAGAAACTTTAAATTGCTTTGGATAGGAATAAGGATCACTCCTCTCCTTGTCTCTGCCTCTTAGGATCCTTCATTTCTTCCTAAGCTCAGATCAAATGTTACCTTCAATATGTTCTTTTTCTGATTCTCCCACCCCTCTAGCTATTAACGCCTTCCCAAAAAAATTACCTTGAATTTATTTTCTATGCACTTATTTTATATGGACTTATATGTTGCTTCCCCCTCCAGAATATAAACTCCATGAAGAAAGGACCTATTTCATTTTTGTCTCAAGTTCCTAGTCAACCTGGCACATAATAGATATAATGTTGATATAATGATTGATAAGTATATCAATAGCCATCCTCTTATCCTGGCAGCCATATTACTGGGCATAGTCTGGGTTCCAATGTGAGCCTAATTAAATGTACAATA
Organism: Pseudochirops corinnae; assembly: GCA_028646515.1. Taxonomy (NCBI): domain Eukaryota; kingdom Metazoa; phylum Chordata; class Mammalia; order Diprotodontia; family Pseudocheiridae; genus Pseudochirops; species Pseudochirops corinnae. The sequence goes on along the minus strand of CM053592.1, from coordinate 108,399,844 downwards.
CTGGTTGTCAATAAGAAGACTCAGAGAAACTCATCTTCCATTCAAATTAAGAAGTTTACTTAATATGCACAAAGGAAAGGCCAAGATAGTTTTCTATCCTATTTTTATAACTATCTATAATACCTGTACTTTACACCTACCAGTATAAAGAAGACTGTAAAGTAATAAAAAAATTCACATTGAATTAAGGACTGACCATATACTACTGAGAATTTCTTTAGTTTCTCAATTAATTTTCCATAGGACACTTTTAAGAAGCAAATACCCTTAGTACATATAATTTTACTTAATACACAACTCTTCATGAATATTTCTAGTGAGTCAAGCAAGATATAACTATATCCCAATTATATTA
>CM053592.1:108338890-108398989 GCA_028646515.1 Pseudochirops corinnae | reverse complement strand
TTTCCATAGGACACTTTTAAGAAGCAAATACCCTTAGTACATATAATTTTACTTAATACACAACTCTTCATGAATATTTCTAGTGAGTCAAGCAAGATATAACTATATCCCAATTATATTATCTGCTTAAAAAGAGTTATGGGAAAAGATTCTTTAAAAGAGTTATTTTTATTTTACAATCATTTTATTTTTAGATCTTATTTCACAAGCAGAGAAGCAAAAAATATCTTTCAGCTGGAGAAGCTTCTTTACCATCTTTAAATGTTGTTCTCTTTCTCAATTTATTATTATTTATTCAGCGGTAAAGAAAATTCATATCATTAAAGTAAGTTAATACTTTTCCAAAATAACTAGACATGCAAAGAACATCCAATGGGGCTACTCCAAATACATTAGAAAACAGTCAAGAGGGCAAAAAGTCCATAAAGCAAGGCACAAGGGTAGGCAACTAGAAGTTGCTGTCCTTCCATAGTCAGTGCTGAACTGAAGATTTTGGATGCAGATAGACTACACCATCCAATGATGATTAATGCTGCTATGATCCCAATGGTACCCCTAGAAGTAAGAAAACTATATGATTAATGTGCATTAAAATGAAAGGAAGTCACAAATTCAGAGCCAAGAATCTTACTAAATACAGCTATAAGCCTTAGATTTGGGTTAAAAAAAAGAATAATAATAAAATCCCATGGAAACAGGAGAATCCTCCTGAAGCCACTCTCATCCTGCTGCTTCCAAGTCTCCACCTCCCATATCTTGAAGTACCTTATTATGACACCTATTGAAGCAGCTGTGTAATCAGATATAGTTCAGATATTGGCTCTAATTCTCTTTACCACCCCAATTCCATCCCTCTAAGGTTGGGGCTGAAATGTTTCCCTACCTTGAACAGGAAGAAAATGGCTCAACTTTTAACTATTGCATTGGTATATTGTTGGTATATGCAAATATGAATATAAAGTTTTGGGGAGGAGGGATGGCTGCAATAAGGGAAAGCAGCTCCAAGAATTCTGTTGAATTATGCCCCAGCTCTATCATTACAGTTACCTAGTCTAATTTTGCACTCTTCAGTTACCAGAGCAATCCTACCATTAATGACCTTAAATGGGTAAATTTACCTCTTAGAGTATCAATTTCCTCATCTGTAAAAGAAGAGGGAGAAACAATATGATATCCAAGTGCCCTGGTAGCTCTAACGGTCTAGGATTCCATGAAAGGCTTGGTCAAATATCATACAGAGAGGGGACCATATGTGGTGGCAGCAAAGCAGGATTCTGGTAGCAACAAAACCCTGAATCTTGGTTACTCTAGAGAATTTAGGAATTGGTGGAGGAAGGGTTTCCTTTTTTAACCTGAAAAAGTTCAGAATCTCAAATCTTTATCATTGAAAGGGCCTTCAAGAGTCAGGTGGATTTTTTAAAGTTCACCAGAAGATGGTGGAGTAAAAAGCAGGAACTCACCTGAACTCCTCCATGAACTCCTTGAGTAATCTCTAAAAAAGTGAATCTGAATGGATTTTAGAATGGCAGAATCCACTGGGAGACGGAGAGTGGCAGATTTTCAGTACAGGAAGGTACGCATGCAGGACTGGGCAAGGGAAGTGTGGAGCGCAGAGGCTGCACTAGTGCAGAGCGAAGACCCAACCAGGTTGGCACCAGAGCGAACCTGAGAGAGCTGTATCAGCCACTGCAGGGGCAATTCCCAGACCTCTCACCATAGGATGGAGGATCTGTTGAAGGTGGGTAAGAGAAAGCACAGGGCTGGTGGCAGCAGCAGCTAATTCTGTGGCTACCAACCCACAGCCTGGATGTTTAAAAATCAACTACCTGAGCCCCCAGGAGCCAAGATGGCAGAGAAAATCCTACTCATTCCATTCTCTCCGTAAGACCCTGAAAACCCAGAGAATATTACCTCAGAGTAAAATCCTGAAATAGCCCAACTCTAGGTAGGTTTAGGAGTCCTAGAAGGAGGGCATGGGTGTGGCTGTGCTGAAGCTATGGTGCAGAGTGAGAGCTATCCCAACAAGCCCCATCTCAGCTGACCAGCAGATCCTGAACCCCGGGGGGGGGGGGGGGGGGGGGGAAGGTGGAGCCAGAAAGTGCTAACACCATAACCCCAGGTGTGCCTTCACACAACCATGGGAACCAGCAGACACAAGTATTTCTGACCACCAACAGCTGAACCTGCCTGAGTTTCAGCCTAGAGGCTGGGAGCTGGAATCCTGAAGCAGCCAGACCATTCCTCCCCCACTCCTTACACTGTGAGCTTCAGAATAACCTTGAGGCAACTCAGAAAACTCTGACCTTGCCCTCAGTCTAGACACCCAGAGGACACAGCATACAAAGCCAATAACCAGACCCCTAGCTCCCAGCATAAGAAGCATAGGTCAGAGCCCTCTATACCCCAGAAGCAGAAATCCACTTTAAAGGCCAGGAAATAGGCAATCACAATGGGAAAGAAGCAATTTGGAAGAATGAAGACAATTGAATCCTTTCATAGTGTGCAAGAATTAAATTCATAAGAAGTGAGCATTTATACCCAACTCTGAAACCTCAACGGGGAATATGAACTGCTCTCAAGCCCATAAAATATTCTTGGAAGAGCTCAAGAAGGATTTTAAAAGCCAAATGAGAAAGGTAGATGATAAACTGACGAATTATTTAAAAATTACACTTCCCAAAATAGAAAAAAAAATTTACTGAAGAAAACAGTTCTTTAAAAAGTAAAATTTGTGAAATTGGAAAAGAGGTGCAACATCTAACTGGAGAAAAGAACTCCCGAAAAACAAAATCTGAATATATGGAAAAGGAATTTCAAAAACTAATCAAAGAAAATAATTCACTAAAAATTAAAATCAGTCAATCTGAAGCTAATGACTCTATGAAGTATCAAGAATCAGTCAAACAAAACCTAAAGAATGAAAAATTAGAAGAAAATGTGAAATATCTCATTGGAAAAACAAATGACCTGAAGAACAGATCCAGGAGAGATCTAATAATTATCAGTCTCCCAGAAAGCTATGATGAAAAAAAAGATCCTGGATGACATCTTTTAAGAACTCATCAAGGAAAATTGCCCTGAGGCTCTAGAACCAGAGGGTAAAATAGTTATAAAAAGAATCCTCTGGACACCTTCTGAAAGAGATCCTAAATTGAAAACTCCAAGAACTATTGCAAACAAATTTCAGAATTATCAGATCAAGGAGAAAATACTGCAGGCATCAAGAAAGAAACAATTCAAATATCATAGAACTACAGTTAGGATCGCACAGGACCTAGCAGCTTCTACATCAAAATACTGGAGGGACTGGAATATGATATTTTGTAAGGCAAAAGAATTCAGAGTACAACCAAGGATCTACTATCCAGCAAACCTAAGCATAATCTTTCAGACAAGAAAGATGGTCATTCAATGAAATAAGGGACTTCCAGATCTTCCTCATGAAAAAGCCCGAACTCCAGTGGAAAATTTGATTTCCAAATACAAGACTCAAGAGAGACATTAAAAAAGGTAAACAGGGAAAATACACACATACACACCCAAACACACATATAACTTGTTATTCAATAAGAGCAACCTGTTTACATCCCTATATGGGAAGCTGTTATCTGTCACTATCAATAATTGTATAATCATTGCAACATATAAAAGGGTTGTACATAGATAGAGTGTGTAGATAAAAATTAAACAAAGTGATGATAAAAACCCCTATTATAGGGAGCAAAGGACATGTAATGGGAGAAGAGGAAAGGAGGAGACAGAAAAGGGTAAATTATGCCACACAAAGAAGCATAAAAACATATTATAGTAGAAGGAAAGAAGAGAGGGAGATGAACATTTTATAAGCTTGACTCTCATTGCTTTTGGTTCAAGGAAGGAATAACATAATCAGTTAAGTACAGGATTCTAACATGAAAAGACACAAAACTCTATTATAATAGAGGGAAAGAAGGGAGGGAGAGGGGCACTGTATGAGATCTATTCTCATCAGTTTTGATTCAAGGAGGGCATAATATACCTTGTTAAGTATAAAAATCTATTGTGCCCTCCAGGCACTAGGAGGGGAAAGGAGAAAGAAAAGGGCTTGTTGTTAGAAGGGAGGGAAGAAGTAGTAATGGGAAAGGGTAGGAAAAGGGATAGGGTTGATAGGGAGGGAATATTGAGGGAGGTGGTGGTCAAAAGGAAAACTATTAAGGAAGCAAAGAAAGGAGAAATTAAAGGCATAAACAGGAGAGGGAATAGGATGGAGGGAAAGACACAGATAGTAATCATTACGGTGAATGTGAATGGGATGAATTATCCCATAAAACAGAAGCAGATAGCAGAATGGATTAAAAACCAGAATCCTACAATATGTTGTCTACAAGAAACACATTTGAAACAGGGGGATACACATAGGGTAAAGGTAAAAAGCTGGAACAGAACATATTACGCTTCAGCTAAAGTAAAAAAAAAAAAAAGCAGGGGTGGCAATCCTTATCTCAAATAAAGCAAAAGCAAAAATAGATCTAATTAAAAAGAAATAAGTCAGGAAACTTTATCTTGCTAAAAGGCACCATTGACAATGAAGCAATACCACTACTAAACATATATGCACCAAGCAGTATAGCATCCAAATTCCTAGAGGAGAAGTTAAGGGAGTTAGAGGAAAAAATAGATAGCAAAACTATACTAGTGGGGGAGCTCAATCTCCACCTCTCTGAATGTGATAAATCTAACCTCAAAATAAACAGGAAAGAAGTTGAGGAAGTGAATAGATTCTTAGAGAAGGTAGATATGATAGACCTCTGAAGAAAACTGAATGGGAATAAGAAGGAATACACCTTCTTCTCAGCAGTACATGGCACATACACAAAAATAGACCATGTACTAGAGCATAAAAACCTACAATCCAGTGCAGAAAAGCAGAAACACTAAATGCATCCTTTTCAGACCATGATACAACAAAAACTATACATAATAAAGGGCCATGGAAAGATAGGCTAAAAACTAATTGGAAACGAAATAATTTAATACTAAAGAATGAGTGGGTTAAACAAGAAATCATAGAAACAATCAGGAATTTCGTTCAAGAGAATGACAATAATGAGACAACATACCAAAACTTGTGTGATCTAGCAAAAGTAGTTCTTAGGGGAAGTTCTGTATCTGTGAATGTATACATGAATAAAATAGAGAAAACAGATAACAATAGATTGTGCATGCAACTGAAAAAGCTAGAAAAAGAACAAATTGTAAATTCCCAGTTAAATAATAAATTAGAAATACTGAAAACCAAAGGAGAGATTAATAAAATTGAAATTAAGAAAACTATTGAACTATAAATAAAACTAAGAACTGATTTTATGAAAAAACCAACAAAATTGATAAACATTTAGTCAATTTGATAAGAAAAAAGAAAGAAGAAGACCAAATTACCAGTATCAAAATTGAAAAAGGTGGATTAACCTCCAATGAAGAGGAAATTAAAACAATAATTAGGAATTATTTTGCCCAGTTGTATGCCTATAAATTTTATAATCTTAGTGAAATGGATAAATATTTAGAAAAATATAAATTGTTCAGATTAACTGAAGAAAAAGTTGAATACTTAAATAACCCCGTCTCAGAAAAAGAAATTGAATAAGCCATCAATAAACTCCCTAGGAAAAAAATCTCCAGGACCAGGTGGTTTTACAAGTGAATTCTATCAAACATTTAGAGAACAATTGATTCCAATGCTTTATAAACTAATTTGGAAAATTAGAGAAGAAGGAGTCCTACCAGATTCTTTTTATGACACAGATATGGTACTGATACATAAATAGGGAAGAGCCAAAAGAGATAGACCAATTTCCCTCATGAAGACAGATGCTAAAATAAAAGTTAACGTAACCAAGATTTGGAGAGAAATAGAAAATTGGGAAAGAATTTTTACAACCAGTTTCTCTGATAAAGGCCTCATTTCTAAAATATACAGAGAACTGAGTCAAATTTACAAGAATACAATCATTCCCCAACTGATAAATGGTCAAAGGATAGGAACAGGCAATTTTCAGAGGAAGAAATTAAAGATATCTACAAACATATGAAAAAATGCTCCAAATCACTATTGATTAGAGGAATGCAAATCAAAACAACTCTGAGGTACCACACCTCACAGGTCAGACTTGCTAAGATGACAAAACAGGAAAATGGTAAATGCTGGAGAGGATGTGGAAAAAATTGGAACATTAATGCATTGTTGGTGGAGTTGTGAACCGATCCAACCACTCTGGAGGGCAATTTGGAACTATGTCCAAAGGGCTATAAAACTGCATACCCTTTGACCCAGCAATACCACTTCTAGGGCTGTATTCTAAAGAAATCATACAAGTGGGAGGAAGACCTGTTTACGCAAAAATATTTATAGCAGCTCTTTTTGTGGTGGCAAAGAATTGGAAATCAAGGGGATACCCATCAATTGGGGAATGGCTAAACAAGTTGTGGTATATGAATGTAATGGGATACTATTGTGCTATAAGAAATGAGGAGCAGGCTGATTTTATAATAACCTGGAGAGACTTATATAAACTGATGCTGAGTGAGAAGAGCAGAACCAGGAGAACTTTATACACAATTACAGACATGTCATATGTGTGATGACTAAATTTGATAGCCTGGGCTCCTCTGAGCAATGCAAGGTTATAAGACAAGTCCAAAAGACTCATGATGGAAAGGATATCAACAACCAGAGAAAAGAACTACAGAGTTCAAATGCAGATTGAAGCAAACTACTTGCTCTCTCTTTTGTGTTTAGTTTTGTAGTTTTGTTTCGTTCCTTCTTTCTCGTTGTTCACTTTGTTGGTTATGATCCTTCTTTACAATCTGACTAATGCTTAATGCAAAGGTATTTGTAGAGCCTGTATCGGATTGCATGCTGCTGGTGGGGGGGGGTGGTGGGAGGGAGGGGGTATGTGTGGAGAATTTGGAACTCAAGGGATTGTGAAACTGAATGTTGTAATCTAAAAGTAAATAAACAAATTTAATGAAATAAAATTGAAGGAAAAAAAAGAACTCAGGTGGTCCAGGATTCAGGCTGTTATTATAGTAGATTGTTAGCTCCCTGAGGGCAGTGACTGTTTTTGTTTTGTCTCATATGCCTTGAACATTCGGGGGAATAAGGGTTTCAGACCTTTGATTGTATTGGTGTAGTAGAGAATTCCTAGTGAAGAAAATTCCTTTACCAATTCATATGAGAATGTGTCCTGAAATTTTACAGCTTTAGAAAGTTGCCTGAGTCACTGAAAACTGAGGTGACTTGCCCAGGTGACATACAGAGGTAGAATCTGTATCCAGGTTTACAAGCTCTCTACGCACTCCTCCACACCATGTCTCTTGCCCATAGGAAACATTTATCACAAGCTTGCTGAGTTGAATTGATTTATTATCCTTATTTCTTAGATCTCCTGCTATATTCCTATTCTATTGTATGGTAAAATGACCCTGGGTTCTTGAAAGGTAGACTAGCAAATTAGAAATTCTTGCAGGTGTGACCATGGGCGAAAGGCTTTAAGTATCAACCTGATGATAAGGACTGTATGCCTCCTATCCCCCCTAACTATGTTCGGGGGGGAAACAAAACAAAACCTAAGTTTAAAAGGTTAGGATGGGGTACAGGGTACTTAGTTTTTCAGCCATGGTAACTCTTCAAAAGCACCTACCACCAAGTGATGGAGTGATTTTGATCTGCATGTGGGCAAGTAGTATTCACACACACACACACACACACACACACACAAACCAGGAGCCTTTAAAGAAAATATTAAAGTATTTTACAGATGAGACCATATGAAACCCCTAAATGATAAAGCAACTTGCTCCAAGGTCACAATCAGTAAGTAGTGTGGTGTTGAGAGGCAGGGGATGGGGGAAGAGCTCAAACGTCTTGCCTTTCAGTTAGAACACAAGCTCCTTGAGTGCAAGGTGTGTTTCCAGTGCCTAGCATAGAGCTCAGCAATTAATAAATGTACATTGATTGAATCATTGACTGTCATTTATTCACTATTCTCTTCTGTCTTTCTTGGTTTTCTGAGGATATGAAGAAATGGCTTGGAATGTTATTTAGCATGTGGGAGTAGCAGAGCTTCCCTCTATTTCTATACCAGCAAATGCATTTTGAGAAATCTATTGTGAAACATTGCTCATACAAATATGTTCTTAGATCCTGTGCCCATCAAAAACATTTTAAAATACTGCAACAAATATTACATGTTGGTTCAATCAACATCAATTAGGAATAATTTCTATAGTAATTTATTTTACTGATTTCATAAATGAAATTATAAAATGATACCTGATTATTTAGGGCAGTTAATACAATCAGGGAGGGCACTTGAAAGTATTTCTAGTTTAATGGTTTTAGGGACTAGATTTCTTTGTTGTTTCATTATAGTCATTCACAATTTAACCACTAAAACCTAATGACCAAAACACTAAATTACAATAACTTAGAAAAGGCAAGATCCTTATCCTAAACTCAGATACTTTGAGAATCCACTGATATTTTACAACTATCTACGCCATTTGATATTCTTGGCTTAAATCTCAACTTTGCTTAAAATGATAATCAAATGTTAGAACAAATCCCCTTTAAAAAAGAGTTTTGTCAACACATACGATGACAATAATAATGCAAATGAAAACAACACTGAAAGGAACTTGAATGTTGATTTGACTATGCCTGTTCTTAGTCCCTGAGAATTGATCCAGAAACATTACTCCCTCTTCTCAGTAGAAAGAAGGGAGATTACAGAGAAAGAAGTTTGTTATAACTTATCTATCGGTATTGGTCCCTGAGTCAGGTTTTGCTTAAATATTTTCCTTGTTACAAAAGAGGATTCAGTGTTGAGAGGTGGAAGTTGGGGAGAAATACCTTTGGTTTTAAAATAAACTAAAAACTTCAGTAAATAAAACTTTTAAAAATAGAAATAAACAAAAGACAGTTTTGCTAAGACCTCCCTAAGGTCTATCCATTAAGAGATTTTGGTTCGTTACTTCATTCCTCTGGTTCTCAGTTTCTTCTTCTGAAAAATGAGTGGTTTGAACTATGTCAGGATTCCAAACAGGGATCTTAGCTTGAGGTATATGGCTAGATTTAAGAGAGTTCATGAACTGAGATGAGAAAAAAATTACATCTGTCTTCTTACTAACTTCCAGTTGAAATTTAGTATTTCCTTCTATTATGAATATAGACAAGAAACCACACCAGTACTGGGAATCACTAGACTGCCAAAGGAGTCCATGACACAAAAAGGTTAAGAACTACTAGTCTAGATTTTTAAAGTTTCTTCTCACTCTAACATTCTATGACTGTTAAACTCCTTTCTAAACAAGAAAAAAAAATGGACCAGCTTTTTAAAGGGCATGACAAATCATAGTATAACCTCTTTTCATTAGCATGCTTTGGTTCATGTAGATGAACCATATCAGGTTGGCTTTTAGGGCATCCAACCATCCAATCACCTCTTGTTTCACTGGAGTATGTTTAGGCAGGAATAAAGTCCTTGATACTGATACCTGAGGAATACCCCCAACCCCTCCCCCCCCCACACACATTCTTTATGTTGCATAAAAAAGTGACAAAGTGACCCTGGCCTCCAATTCTTGAATGTTCATTCTACAACAGATTAACCAGGATTTTCTCCAACTAATTCGATATTACTTAAAACAATGTCATCAGTGATATGTGAGAGGGCTTTTAAAGGCAAAAGTAAATGATGAGCTTCCCAGACTTTTGTTCTTTATTTTGCCCTTTGCTAAATTACTCTGAGATTCCCCACGCACCCCCATTTGATGATCAGTGAAAAGAAATGCCAGTGGGGACTCTGCCCATTGACATAGGCAAAAGACCTGCTTCTAGGATGACTTAACTCCTGCATGGCTTTGGATTTTGTCAGGTGGAAGATGACAAAGTGGTACTGGCATATTCATAGTCTGGGACAATGTTCAAGTGGCCTGATATAATACCTACACCATTGTAAAGTGCTTCAGAATTGCAAATATGAAGGTGTTAGTGACAAAGATAAAAATGAACTTCATTATTTTTAAATATGTAGCTTTTAGTTTCAAAACTTCAAGGATCTATACTTTTTGCTAGTGTGGCTACTCTCTTAACCAACAAAGCTTACGAACCCTCTATGATAGTCTTTGAGAATTGCTATGACTGAAGAAAATCATCATTAGAGCTTTATGATGACTGATACTGTAGATGTTGATAACCCCATTTTTACAGATTTGGAAATGGAGGCTCAGAGTTTAAGTGTCATGCCAAGGATCATAGTAGTAAATATCTGATGTGGTATTGGAACCAAGTTTTCCTGATTCTAAATCCAATACATGACACAGTATGCCTCACTTTCTCTCAGAACCTATGATCACCTCTACTCATGATGAGATGGAGTAAGACTTTCTCCTTATATTGAGCTAAAATCTGCCTCTGTACTAATAATAACACCTTCCACTTATATCATTCTTTATAGTTGACAAAGCATATATATCCCACAGTGTATTTATCACAAAGTCATCATGTCCCCTTCAGTGTTACTGGGAAGTCTTTACGAAGTCATGCTGAGAAAGATCAGAGTTGCTCTTCTCTCAGGTAGTAAAATTGCCTGGGAGCCCAGACAATTTGTCAATGTTCACAAAGCTCTTATTTTTAAAAAATCAAACAAGTGAATGTTTTGTTTGTAGTCATCGTACTACCCAAGGCACCAATTCATATTAAGAGCCAGTAGCTTACAGGATGACAACTTAAAAGGTGCCCAGGTTTAAAGAAAAACTGGGATTTTTAAAAAAGTTACAGAGTTGGATAATGCACCTGAGACCAACACTGACCTACTTTTCCCTGTTTTTGAACCTTTTTAATAACCATAGTTCTACCAATCCCACAACTAAAATGTTCAGAAGCAGGAAACAGCTGCTCTGGTATGCCACTGTCTTAGCTGAGATTGTGCTTGTGGGGTCAATTAGCACACACAGGTACTTACTGCAGTGAGAAGAATACAGCACAGCTGGACAGGATGACCATGGGGAGCAGACAGTAACCCAGCACGCTTGCCACACATCCATATGACACTCCTGAAGTGCTCATCAGGTTCAGTAAAGCATGAATCCCAAGGCACCCAATTGCACTCATGCCATACACGTAGCCAAACTGAACTTTTCCCGCCTGAAAGAAGTGGAAATATCACAACTTAATCACATAAGCAAACACAATCCACCAAAAGAAAATTCAGATGGCAAGGAAAGGGGAGGATATTTTAAAGCTGGCTCACTGCTGGCTCTCATTCCTACAGGACTGTCCTTGGGGAATCTAGGGAATTCAGCTACTGGAAGGAGCATTATTTACAAAATATGGCACATTTTTCTACTTAGCCTTTTGGGACTGTGGTTGGGAAGGGTTAGCTGATGCACAAAACATTGTGGAATTACTGGAGCATTGCAGAAACTTCAATGAAGTAGAGGCTTTGTGAGGGCTTTCTTTCTTCATATGTGATCAGAAATCATCTACTAGTGTTTATAATACAAAAGTGACCAAATTAATTGGTTTCTATTTTTACAGAACCTAAGAGCTGGGAAGGACCTCAGAAACTATGCAGTTCAACCTGAAGCTAGCTTTCTACAATATGACCAACCAGTGGTCATCTAGTCTTTGCTTGATGGCCTCCAGAGGAGTGGAACACCCTATACTTCCTGAAACAACCTATTCCACTTCTGGTCAGCTCTTGTCATGACATTTTTCCTTAAAAAAAAACCTAAATATATCTAAATGTATCTCTTTCACATGACGGTTTTTCAAATACTTGAACACAACAATCATATCCCTCATGAGTCTTTTTCAGGCTCAACATCTCCAGTTCCTTCAGCTAATCCTTATATCACCTGCTCTTTAGTCCCTTAACCATTCTGGGTTCCCTCTTTTGGACATGCAACAATTAATCTGTGCCTTTGCTAAAATATGGTGCAGGAAGTACAGAATATATCAAAACTCTTACCACAATCATCCTGGACATTATGATTCTGTTAAAGCAACCCCAAATAACATTACCCCAAGAATAGAAACTTAGATTTATCCCCTTTAAATTTTGTCTTACTCACTTCATTTCATTGTTCTTTCCTGTCATGATATTTTTAGATCCAGCTTCTGTCAGCCAATGTATTAGTTATTCTTCCAAGTTTTGTCTTCTGCCATCTAAAAATTATGCCACTTGTGTTTTCATTCACGTCATTGTTTATAAGGTTAAACAGGAGAACTTCAAGGATATATTCCTAGAGCAAATACTAGAAACCTCCCTCCAACTTGATATAGACCTAGTTTTACCCTCTGGGGCCTACAAGAGAAAGTAACTGAATTAGTGCCAAATCATGTAGCTCACATCTACCCATTTTTAATCACCACAGGAAGCTTTGTCAAATGCTTTGCTGAAATTTAAGTACATCATTTGTATAGTGTTCCCTTGAAGTAAAAGACTGTTAACCCTATTATAAAGTAAATGAGGTTAATCTGTTGTGACCTGTTCTTGATGAAACCATGCAAGCTTTTAGTGATCATTGCTTCCCTTTTTTTAAGCACTCATCTACTACCCTCTTAATAATGTATTATGGAATATTTCCATGAATAAAAGTCAAGCTTATTGGGTGATACCTAATGATCTCTAGCCTCTTCTTTTAAAAAAATATGGAAAACATCTGTACTTTTCTAATCCTGCAACATCTTTCCCACTCTCTAAGATCTTTTAGAAAGCACTAAGCAGCTCAGTCATCCTTTTTGGTGGTTCATTCAGTTCTCTAGGATATAATTAATCTAAGCCTGATTGTGTGAATTTATTGAGTGTAGGTAACTAGATGTTGCATAACTGTCAGAACTCTGGGAGTGGCAACACTCCCAATTCTAGTCCAGCCTCCAGAACAGACATCTGGAGAAACAACCTCTGTAGAGAAGGGGCCAGCCATACTCTCTAGTTGCCAAACAATTGTCACACACAGGATAGGCAAGCTAGTCTAGCTGAAGTAGCAAGGCATCTTGAGGTAAGGACAGGGGGCAAGTGCAAGGCAAGTCAAATCACCACCACCACCACCTTGATCAGCATCTCCCTTCAGATACTGATGGGGACAACCCAGTACCTTGAACCCAAGAGTCTTAGGAATAACAACAACAACAAAAACAGACCTTCTTCTAGCCCAGCACCCATAGCCATCCTGAGGGAAGAAATCATTGTGGAAAAGGAACCCTTCTTCCCTACCACTCTCATCACCATTATCAATATTCCACTCACCCCAAGTGAATGAAACCCTTCTTTGAGAATCCACTTGACATCTCTATAGCAAGAGAAACAAACAAACCTCAAACCACTTTGAGATTATTTGTATTCATTGGTACCCTTAGCTCATTCTAGGCTGTAGCACTCTATACCAGCCTTTACAGGGCTATGTTAATCTTTTTTCATTCTATGCTCCCATATTCTATATGAGTGTGTGTGTTTTAAATATGTTTGTCAGTGAGTTCCTTGGGTGTCCACATTCATGTCTTTAGGGCATTCCCATTTTTTTCTCTTTATCAGAAACATATCAAAAAAAAAAAGAAACATATCTGCTTATGTCTTCAGAATTTCATTAGTGTTATCTTCCCATATATATTGAATAGATTTCTTTTTCAACATATAAATCTATTAAATGCTACTGATTTTTTTTCTGAATCCTCTAAAATTAAGTCTGTTTTGTTAGATGCAAACCAAGATGCCAATTATTTCTATATTTTCATCCATTGTTTAGAAATTCAAATCCCATACTAAGATATCTTTTTTCTAATCTTCCATTTTATTCAGAATCCCCAAATTTCAACTACCAAAAGCAATGAAAACACTATCTGTACCCCTGACACCTTCATGGTTTTTTGTCGGTGCTTTATTCCACAGAAATTCATAATTTAAACAAACCTTGCTAGTTTCCTTATTTTTGTATTATTTATCCCCACTATTAATTTCTAGAAAGATTAATAGAAAGAAAAGTCATCATAAGTTTTGAAGATTCTTGGAAGGCACCCCACCATCATCACCATCCAATCCCAGATACCCAAAATAGGAATAATAAAAAAAGATTTCTCTGTGCCCTATCCCAGCTTATCAATAGCTACCACGATATCAACTTGCTATTCTTCTTTCTCTGAACATTATTGCTTAACGTCTTAACTAATACCATCTGGATATCCACATCATTATTTTGTGGATCACAAAAAGATTCTTCCTCCAGGGACAGCCCAACTTCCCCCTTTTCAGGAAGGGTTTCATTCCTATTATATAGCTCCAAATAATCATGGACTCTTCTTCTTCCCTTCTTATTAAGTGTCATATTCTTTGACCCTCTGCCTTCCTGATACAGGTGAGAATTTCCCTCAACTTTTTTATATAATCTTCTCTCTTTTCTCTATAAATCATCTCCTTCTTTCTTACAAGGACATTTCATTCTCTGATAACTTGGATGGTAGAAATTCTTCCAAACCTTTCACTTTTTCTCCAATTTGTACTTTAGACATACATTAGTGTTATGGGGCAGAAACAACATACACTGTTCATGATTCACAGTAAAATTCTTTGTGGCCCTTATAACTGCTTTAAGCTCATCTTTTTAATACCAAAATTCTTCTGGTGAAGCTTCAATGATTGCAAATAATGGAATGCAACAGTCTCTAAAGAATTAAAGTTAAGTGCTCACCTCTTAATTTTAGTTGGGGTTTTTTTTGGATATCATCCCTTCATATTCAACTCACCCTATGCCCTCTGTCTATGTTTACATATACACCTACACACACACACACACACACACTCACATGTATATACGTACATACACCTACCTATACATACATATGTGTGTATTTACATTCCCTTCAACTATTCTAATGCTGATAAAAGACTTGTAAGTTACAAATAATGTCTTTCCACGTAGGAATGTAAATAGTTCAACCTTAATAAGTTCCTTATAATTTCTCTTTCCGGTTTACCTTTTCATGCTTCTCTTGCTTCTTGTATTTGAAAGTCAGATTTTCTGTTCAGCTATGGTCTTTTCATCAAGAATGCTTGAAAGTCCTCTATTTCATTGAATATCCATATTTTCCCCTAAAGTATTATACTCAGTTTTTCTGAGTAGGTGATTCTTGGTTTTAATCCTAGCTCCTTTGACTTTCGGGATATCATATTCCAAGTCCTTCAATCCCTTAATATTGAAGCTGCTACATCTTGTGTTACCTGGTTGTGTTTCCACAATACTCAAATTGTTTCTTCCTGGCCACTTGTAATATTTTCTCCTTGACCTGAGAACTCTGGAATTTGGCTATAATATTCCTAGGAGTTTTCTTTTGGGGATCTTTTTCAGGAGATGATTGGTGAATTCTTTCAATTTCTATTTTATTTTCTGGTTCTAGAATATCAGGGCAATTTCCCTTGATAATTTCTTGAAAGCTGATGTCTGGGCTCTTTTTTTTTTTTTTATCATGGCTTTTAGGTAGTTCAATAATTTTTAAATTATCTCTCTTGGATCTATTTTCCATGTCAGTGGTTTCTCCAATGAGATATTTCACATTGCCTTATATTTTTTTCATTCTTTCAGATCTTTTTATAATATCTTGATTTCTCATAAAGTCATTAGCTTCCATTTGCTCTAATCTAATTCTGAAGGAATTATTTTCTTCAGTGAGCTTTTGAACTTCCTTTTCCATCTGGCCAATTCTGTTTTTTAAAACAGTCTTCTCCTCATTGGCTTTTTGGGCCTCTCTCGCCCTTTGAGTTAGTCTATTTTTTAAGGTACATTTTCTTCAGCATTTTTTGGGTCTCTTTTATCAAGCTTTTGATTTGTTTTTCATGATTTTCTTGCAACACTCTCATTTATCTTCCCAATTTTTCCTCTACTTCTCTTACTTGATTTTCAAAATCCTTCTTGAGCTCCTCCATGTCCTGTGACCTATTCATATTTTTCTTGGAGGTTTTTGATGCAGGAGTTTGGACTCTGTTGTCTTCTTCTTGTTCTATGTTTTGATCATTTCTGTCCAAAGAACAATTCTATAGTCTGATTTCTCTTTCTCTATTTGCTCATTTTGCCAACCAATTACTTGACTTTTGAGCTCTTTGCCATGGTAGGACTCTGCTTCCAAAGTGGAGAGTGCTGTGTCCCAGATTTCTGGGGTTTTGCACAGGTATTGTCAGAGCTTCTTATAGGCACCTGTCTCAGAACCATGAGGATGATGCCCTCTCCATAGACAACCACAATTCTGCCATGCCAGTGCTCCTTACTCCAGGACTGCCACCCAAGACTATGATCCCGATCCAAGCAGGGAAAAGCAAGAGAATCCTGCCTTGGTGCCAGCAAAGAGATTCCTGCATTTGCCCTCTAATAAGCTGCTTAGTCCCTCCACCATCTGTGGGCCTGGAGCTCCAGAAGCAGCTGCAGCCACTGCCACCTCCACCACCCTAGGGTCAGGGGCTGGACCACACTCTTCTCTCACCCAGGTCCAACAGATTTTCTCCACTGACCTTTTACTTTCTTTTTGGTGTTTATGGTTTGAGAAGTCTGAAAACCAACACAGCTGCCAGTGATACAGTCCCCTGAGGTCTGCTCTGGCCATTCAGCGGCACAGGTCTATGCCAGTATGGCCCATGTAGGATTGCACTCTGCTCCCAGCCCAGTGTGATAGACCCTTCCTGTCAGCCTGCCAGGCTGCCTTCGATGGGATATTTGTTTCACTCTGTTATTTTGTGGGTTCTGTAGCTCTAAAATTTGTTTAGAGTAATTTTTTACAGTTATTGGAGGTGGTTGGGGTATGAGCTCAAGTAAGTTCCTGCTTTTACTCTGCCATCTTGACTCCTCTCCCCTCAAGTTAAGTGCTCTAAAGAGGTACGTGGTAGACATGAGTAGGCTACAATAATTCAACAGTAAAGAATTGTAGAAGAGAAATAGCTTAGTGGATGACTTTAAGGCAGAGAGAGAAAAAACAAGTGGTAGGGTTATATAGCTAGAGGGATAGACAGCCATTGCTATCCATTGCAATGTTAAGAGGTGAGGTTAGAATGCTTGGTAGACTCTGAGGATAGCTTATGGACTAATGTGAACAATAGTCATACAGATTGAGAAAGCATGCAAAAAATGGTTTGAGATTATAGATCTGTCAAAGTATAGAAATAATGCAATATTAATCTGAATCAAATTTAAGATCATTAAATGTAATACTCAATATGAAAAGATTCAGAAAAATATATTTGATCAACCAATATTTCATAGAATATTTTAATTGAAAGATAGTAAAACTGGAACCCAGAGTTAGAGTCCAGTCTTCTGACTAGTATTTTCACCATTGTACCATTCTGTCTTCTTATTTAAAAGCAAAGATCTTTTGGCTGTCAGAAAGTACCATTATAAATTCAAAATATATTTTAGTAGAATTAATTCTATCCTTGAAAGAGGAAGATTATAGTCTCAACAGAAAAACTAACAATTGCAATATTACAAATGACTTGGGGAAAAAAAGATTAGTTAATATATTAAATTGATTGTTTCTGACTATTTGATTAATTGACATAGCCTTCCTTAGCAGCTTAATCTAAGATTATCAAATTACTGTGACAAAGACAGAAGAAGGGAGGTCAGCAGCTAAGTTAAAGCTCTACTTGATATAGTGTTTGATTTACAGGGAATTTACAACTGCTTCTGTAAAGAGAAAAAAATAAGATGATATCACTAAATGCTATTAGTTCAAATGGATATGATGTGGTTTTAACTAAAACAAATTACTATACAATTGACACATAACACTATGCTGACTGATCTTATGAAATGAGTATTTTTAAATATCTTTAGTTAGATAAGCATTTGCAAAGTAAATCTTTCAGTTAGAAATTTCAGTTTTTATTTGAAAGGGAAGAAACTCACTAATTCTCAATGAAGATATTTTTCTTGGTTTCTAAATTTCTTTTATCTGTTTGTATGCCCTTTGCTTCTCTTTCTACATTAATGGAACTGTCTGTTTCAGATTCAGAATTTTTATATCTTCGGGTCTCAGCCAAGTATAGAGGAAAAATACAAGTCAGGGAGAAAAGACACCTAATTTTTATGGTTGCTCTGAAATATGCTGGCAATTCAACCTTCAGCAAGTAAATTATTTTACCTCTGTGGACTTTAAGTTGCTCATATGAAAATCAGGGGACTAAAGCACAGAATTCTAGAGTTCTGAGGTACCACTTAGGCCATCTAGTTCAATCAATACCTAAAAAGAATCCATATGTCTCACCACCAGAAGCAGCTGATTCCACTCTTAGACATTCATTATTACGAAGTTTGTCTTTATCTCAAGCCCAATTGTTTCTTTGAAATGTCCTCTCATTGGTCTTGTTTCTATACTCTGGGAGGAAGAAGAAGCCCAAGTCTTCTCTTCTTTGGGTGAAACACTTCTAGTTCCTTCAACCAATAAATGTACACTATGAACTTGAGGCCTGTAAATATCCTTCTTTGCCTCCTCTTTGACACTTTTCAGTTTATCAATGTCCTTCTAAAATGTGTTAATCAGCAACAAACACACTACTACAACCTTGATCTGATAATAGGAAAGTATGTTGGCATCCCCACATCTCTAATCATACCATAACTCACTTAAAGGAGCCTAGTGTTGTATTGTCTCTTGGCTGTCATCACAATGTTGACTCATTTTAAGCTTGAATAAACTCAAAACTCCATATATCTTATTTTTTTCCCAAATGAACTTATTTGTAAAGAATACTCTCTTTGAAAAAGTATTTAAATCTTTACATATCACAATGAGTTTGGTCAAGGATATTAAATTATCAATTCAGACTTATTAGCCTTCTATTTAAACTTATTTATAACTGCTATTTTTCTTACCTCACTTTTCCAAAATTTGTTTGCTTTCTCTTTTTTACCTGACACATTTTTCAAATCAAGAAACTCTTAATCCCAGTCTTATAAATGAATATAAAAATTTAGAGATTATTTCTTTTTTTTCATTATCCTTTGATGAGACTCCATAAAACAACCAATAGACACAAGGATACAAAAGAGAATCTCACTATCGTCAGCATACAATGGAAAACGAAATTCTAGTCAGGTTATTGCTTTAAAAAGTGAAGAACTAATATAACCAGAAAAGAATTTCCTGTGAGTGAAGAATTAAAATAACCAGAAAAAGATTTCCTCATAAATAGATCATGTGAAATCTCTACAAAATAAATCTTTCATTCAAACTCTATATTTTAATCTGAATATAAGGCACTCTCTTTTCTACATATACTCTACCTTTTTGTAATAAGGGAAGGAACTAGAAGGCATTGATTATAATTCCCTTTAATGTTGCTTTGCCACTTTGTACTTTTACAAAGTCATTTAAATTAATGCCTTATCTATCTATGTGCTACCCATAAAGGTAGTTTTGCATGGGTATTATGCTTTGATTAAATCTTGTGCAGTCACTAAAGGAAAACTCAAGCTAAGTAAATACTTTTCACCATAAGAAGTGAATGCTTCCTTCCTAATCTAGAGGTTGCTTTTTTTCCCCCTTAAGTGTGAGTGTCAAAGTCTTCTGATTGTAGTCATACATTACCAGAAGCAGAGTTGCTCCCAAGGCTATGCAGAAAAGCATGGGGCCTGTGAGATCCGTTTCATTCATAATGCTGCCATCTGCTGGTTTCAGAGGATTTAACACTGTCTGCGTTTTTTGCCAAATGTGATCAAAATTTATTCCAAGTTCTGCAGAAGAAATAGAGTGATTTTTTTTTTTTTACTTGAAGTAGAGAGAAGTCATTGACACAAACCATTTAAACAAAATCAGGCTCTTGTCATATCCCGATGAAGACCTATGACAAATGCACAGTGAACCACCACCCACCTGAAGCTATTTTTCAGGCTCTTGCAGTGCATCCGACCTTACATTCTACCTGCAAACTAAGAAATACTTATTATTTTCTCTCACATAAAATCTTAGCTAGTCAGCCAAAAAGTCTCTCCTACTGCTCATTTTAGAGTTTTCTTTTCACAGTTTAAATTGCTAATACTTCCAAAATCTTACCAGCAATATTGAACGATTTTTTAATTAGCAACAATTGCCAAACCAAAGGTGACAACCTAGAGAAGTTGTAAGGTTTGGTATTTTTAAATCTTCCTCTTCCTGATGAGAAGTATAGTACTTATGCTAACCAACTGAAAAATAAACAAGAAGAAACAAGATGGGCCCTCCCACCAAATCAAAGCAATCATAGGTTATGTGATTTTTGAGATCAATGCACATCCATGGTTAAATCTGTGCAGATGAAATTCCAGAGATGGATTTCCCCTTTGATTCATTAGCCAAATAAAAGCAATAGTTCTTAGTGCTAAAATCAGTACAGTTTAGTAACTATGAGTTTACTTTGCTATGCATTTTCCAAGGTTTTAGAGAGTTTATTTTCCAATTAAAAAAAAATAGGATTAGATTAGATTGCCTGATGAAACCTGCTACTACATGGTACTGTTTCTATATTAAAAAATAAAAATAGAACATGTGCATTGAACATAGAATAGATATGTTCTCTATAACAGTCACTTTTTCTCCAATTATGTAAAATTATATTTTAAGAGGAATCTTGAGGGAACTGCAAGGTCAGAAAAACTTAAGAAAGGAAGGGAACATAGCTTCAGCACTTAGAAAGTAAGTAGTCACTCAGCTGCAAGTAAAATTATAATAATGAGGAAGTAGAATTAAGAAAAATTATTTCATGAATATAGTGAATTTTACCTGGGAGGCACAGAAGGACTGATTTTCTCAGAAGTTGCTTTTTTTTTTTTTTCAAGTAAATCCATAGATTATTAAATTTAAAACTGCATTATCTGTAATGATTGAATTTGGGGATAGAAGGGAGTATAAATGGCATTGATAGTACAACTTTTGATGCAATACATACTGGAATCTTCCTTTCTTACTCCTTCATATTTTGCTAATTTAAGAGAATGATAGCAATCTGGGGGAGCTTATGAGAGAAGGAAAGAGAAAAGTCAGTCAGAGGAAGTAGTTGATAACCAATGGAGACTAGAAGAAAGCAAAGGAGATAAAAAGGAGAGACAGAGGGCAGCTAAGTGGCGCGATGAATAGAACACCGGCCATAGAGTCAGGACTTGAGTTCAAATTCGGCCTCAGACACTTAAAAATTACTAGCTGTGTGACCTTGGGCAAGTCACTTACCCCCAATTGCCCAGTCTTTCCCCCTCCAAAAAGAAAAAAAGAAAAAAAAAGAAGAGATAGAGAAAGGATAATGGTGGGAACACTAAGATAAGGACTGAATGGTTTGCCCCTCTGTAAGGAAGATGTAGTTCTACTATGAAACAGAGAATCTGAAGAGACTCAGCAAACAAAAGAGCCTGCGGCTCCATGCCCCATTCCCTTTGCTCAGCTCAAAGGCAGCAGTTCTAGCCTGGCTAAGAGGGCTGCTGCAGTATCTAGTTCTTCTCTGAGTCCTACAGTTCCTTCCATTTATCCAGCATCATAGGGAGTTATGGATACACCATAACCACCCCACAGCAGTAACCCCAGAGCAGGCATTTGCTAAAGGTTGGTCTGCTCTTCCACTGATTGAGGCAGCATGATACAGTGAAAGTTTAATCTACTTTGAATTTGACATGGGTTTGAGTCTCAGTCTTGCCATATACTAGATACATGATCATGGACAAGTCATATAACCTCTTTGTGCACCAATTTCTTCCTCTCTATAGGAGGGATAAAAATCTTTGCACATCAGCTTCAGAGGGTTATTGTGAGAAAAGCATGGTACAATGGACATAAGACTGAATGTGAAAGCAGAGGACCTGGGTTTGAAGCTTGGTTCTACCACCTTCTACCAGCATGGTATGGTAGTATAACAAGAAAACCATTCTGGTCCTAAACACAGAGGTTCTGGGTTCAAATTCTGCCTCTAACTCTTATTACCTGTATTTCCTTGGGCAAATTAATTTCCCTACATCTCAGTGTCCTCATCTGGAAATTAGAGGTTTGTACTAGATGGCCTCTGATGTCCCTTTCAGTTCTAGATCGAAGACTCTTGATTAGTGTGACCTTGGACAAATTAGTTTATCGCTTAGTTTCAGTTTCTCCAACTGTGAAAACAAAGAGTTTGTACAAGATTATCCCTAAAGTTTTTTCCCCCAGCTCTAATCAGTGATCCTATGATATAATGTTATCTCAATTGTCCTGAAAAGCCTCTACAGCAGAGAACAATGCTATGAAGGTAAAGAGAAAGTGACTAGATGTCATTTTCAATTGTCTCCTACCTTTCAAGACCCCATTTGAGGTTTTCTTGGCAAAGATACTGGCATGGCTTTGCCATTTCCTTCTCTGATTTATTTTACAGATGAGGAAATTGAGGCAAATATGGTTAAGTGATTGCACAGAGTCACACAGCTAGTAAGTACCTAAGGTCAGATTTGAATTCAAGAAGATGAGCATTCCTGACTCTAGGCCCAGAGTTCTATGCACCACAGCACCACCTTGTTCATTGTAGACATATAGTTGCAGTTTTTTGACCCTGAGAAAACCATTTAATCTGTCTCAGAAAACCATTTAATCTCATACATAAAAAAGCATAGCATCTACCTCAAAGGGATGGCATGAGGTTCAAATGTGATCATCTTTATAAAGTGCTTTGCAAATGTAAAAACTTTGAAAAGTTAGCTATTCTTGTTATTAGTACTAAAGTATTCTTACCTACTTGTGGAGAACAGGAAGGGATGACAGGATATAGAGGAGAAGAGGGCCTCCTTTGTTGAGGCTTTCTGGGATTAACTGTGACAGTGAGTTCTATTGTGTTTTTAATGAAATTTTCAACTGTAATAATTTGAACTATGTGCTTGCATATGAGAAGTTGTACTCAACACAGTAGGGGATACCAGGAATAGATTTTAGAAGGTTTCCTAAGTCAAGAAAAATAAGTCAAAAGAAATGAAAAAAATTCCTTAAAGTAAACCAAGTCCTTTATGTCGTGGAAGCCTCTGACACAACAGTTCTCTGTCCCTGGAAATAAATTATTTCTGCATAGGAAAAATACCTGTATCCATGACTTCACTAGGCTATGGAGCATCGTTTGGAAGTTTGGTAAGGAGCAGAAACCTACTTTTAATTCTGCCCTACTCCTTCATACCCATAAATTCCTAAAACCTAAATTCTATGCACAGAATATAGAAAGGCCTTTTAATGGCCTCTGTGGATGAGAGTTGAATAATGCTGCTAGAGCAATAACCAAACATTTCTCTCTCTGGGAATTGATTGTTGACATTAGAAAACCTGAATGAGACTGAGAGGGTTTCCCTTCTTCCATCTGCATTAGGACTTGTGTCCTTGTACAGCTAAAGAGCTTGTTAATTTTATTGATAAAGTAAAATCTAAATTTTTTATCTTCAAAATAAGAATAAAATTGAATAAATTATTTGTTCACCTGATGAATATTTACATATTTCTTAATGCATAAACACTTTGGTAAATAGAAGCAATCCTTCACACTTAAATCAGCACGAACTATCTCATTGAATTTTTATTTCAGGGATTAATAGACTTTACAATTTAATTCTACCTGAGGAATTTATCATTTCCAAACTTGACAGTATTGTTGTAAGCTGGCTTTCATTAACCATATGTTTTCAGTGCTTAATATGATAAATTAACTTTGTTCTACTCCAAAGCACTGAGGATAGGGCCTTGGGGGCAGCACTACATGAATGATTACTGAAAGAATGAGGTGAATGAATGCAATGACCACCTCTTCTCAGAAAAATACACAACTGTACTTTAAATAGCCAAAACAAAATGCATTTTATGGAATGTTATAAGCATGTCAAACCAATGTTAAATGGAACAATTAATTTCTGCACATCTTTTGGTTTGGTCCACTAAAGCAATGAACTAACAAAAGACTTGAAAGCTCTTTTATAAGAACTGGGGTTTCAATGGTTTTTTGGGTTTTTTTTTTTTTGCTGAAGTAAGCTACTTTGATTTTTGCTTCCAAATTTATTGCCAAATATACAAAGGAGGTTATGGTAAGTATTTATTAATTATAGGGACCTTAACACAATATTTCATTATGCAAAATAAAAAGAGGAGGAAATTGCCATGAAATGTGAATTCAAAATTTATTGCTTTGCTGTCATCTAGTGGTAGCAAAGTGTATGATATATGTGCTATAAAAATGAATTAATATCTTTATTTTTTATGTAAATTGTAGCCCTGGCCTTTCAACTACAAACACCAGCCTATGTTAGAAATATAAACTGTTAAGTTAGACTGTATTTTCTAGTCTGACATGTGAGAATTGATTATTATCTCAAGATTTATTTGTTAACATGTTGATGTCATATTATCAAGTAACAAAAAGTTATTCCTTCCCAAAGTTAACCAAGTGTTTTATATCATAAATCATCTCCAGAATGAACAGACATATTTCTCAAATAAAGTAGTCTGAGTGACAAGTATGTACATTTTACAATCCTATATTTTTAAACACTGCAATGACTTTTCCTCAAGAAAACAAGGGAATAAAATGCCATTTATCAACTTATCATGCTTTTTCAGGCTCTGTAAGACAAAATGGGTCTCTGCTCTACATAATTCCACCCAACCTGGAGGAAGGATGTTATAGTATGTGGCATTAAATTAGTGAAAAGCTCAGAAGAATTTATTGTGGACAAGGGTCACCTAGAATGGTTTGATGGACATGAGGGAAAGGTACCACAATTCCTTCTTAGCTAGCATGAGCCAAAAAGAAATATAATAATTTGTTTTTCACGTTAGAGTGATTTGATTGATCAAAATGTGTTATGACTTTGAGGAAACTAACTGGTTAAGAAAGTAGTAAGAGAAATTAAGTCAGGGTATATTGATGATTTTAATGATATTGGAGATTAGCACTAATTTAAGAAATTCTAAATGTCATAGGAAAGTAAATTCATCCAACATAGTCAGGAAATTGGGTTTTATGAACACTAGCAGGTTTAGATCAATGGAGACATTATAAATATATACACATCATATATATTTTTATCAAATCTTCCTCCCCAACCAAAAAAATCTAATCCCCAAATGCTGAATGCTTATACTTAATGCTCAAACTATTGGGCATTCATTAATCCTTTCTTTGATGACGAAATATACACATGAATTTTGCGTTACCTTAAAATCCTTAGATGTGTGGAAATTTAATATGAGTAAAGGTAAAATCCCAAAGGAGTCCAAAAATGCAATAGTTCAAATTCTGCTGTTGGTAGGATGGAGAAGACATGGCTAGAATAATTATTATGATAAAAAGCTTAGGGGTTTAAGTAAGATGCAATTTCTAAATGAGTCACCACTGTGACAGGGCTCTCAAAACTGAGTACAGTCTTAAGCTGTATTAATAGAGACACTCTGTTCAGGATGACTCTGCCTTGATCATAGCTTGGCTAGAGAATTCTTCAACTAGTTTCTCTTGCTAGCCTTGAGGAAAACATGCGGAGATCTAGGTTAAATGGCAAAAAGAAATTTGAATGGATTAATCCAAAGAATAGTCATCATAGGTTGGATGGCAATCTAGGAAGAGGCCTCCAGTGGAGACATTGCAGTGGCTGGTCTTATGCTGTTTGGCACTGTCAACAACGACTTGGATAAAGGTACAGGTGACCTGCTTCCTGACAGAGTCAGGATCCAAAAGGATCTTGACAGATCTAGTAGATTGGGTCTAATCTACTAAGATAAAATTTAATAAAGATACATGTCTCACACTTGGGTTTAAAAAATCAGCATCACAAATATGAAATGGAGGAAGTATTTCACATGAACAAGGAATTTATCTAAAACACATCTGGGGATTGTAATCTGCAAGCTCATTATATGTGATGTGAGAAGTAGTAATGGTAAGAATAATGATTTATTTTTTTGTACCTACTATGTGCTAGGCAGTATACTAAGCTCGTTACAAATATTATCATTTTATCCTCAACCCCAAGAGATAAGTGCTATTTTAATTCTCATTTTACAATTTAAGAGACTCAGATAAAGGTTAGGTGACTTGCCCAAGGTCATCCAGCTAGTAAGTGCCTGAAGCTGAATTTGAACTTAGGTCTTCCTGACTTCAGGCCCAGCACTTTGTGCATTGTACCAGATAGCTGCCTCAAGAAAACAAATGTTTTTAAAGGGTAAATTAAGAACACTTCCAAGATGCCTTTAATATAAGAACATATTATGTGCCAAACACTGTAGTAAGCATGATAGGCTAAATATAGGGAATGCTTCCTAATGATTAATCTAACCAAAAGTGGAGGAGGCTGCCCTAAGAGGTAGCAGTTTCCTTGAGGAAATTACTTCAGGTTTTCAAATAAAGCACAGATGAGAATTTGTTAGGGGTGTTAAAGAATAGATACCTTTTCAGGTATGGGTTGGACTAGATGACCTCAGAGATCCTTTACCAACTCTGAGTCAGT
This sequence comes from Pseudochirops corinnae, assembly GCA_028646515.1. Taxonomy (NCBI): domain Eukaryota; kingdom Metazoa; phylum Chordata; class Mammalia; order Diprotodontia; family Pseudocheiridae; genus Pseudochirops; species Pseudochirops corinnae. The sequence goes on along the minus strand of CM053592.1, from coordinate 108,372,505 downwards.
GATGTTTTCAAGATATTGGTTTCAGAAGGACTATAACTGGTTAAATATAATTTTGAGTATGTAAATCTTATAGATAAGGAAGGAAGGAGATAGGTGATGAGTATGGGAGAGAGGTAAGGGGAGGTGGATATAGAAACATATTGCTGTTTGAAACCATGCCTGGAATCTTAGTCTGCGTCTCCCACACTAAGCCATCTGCCAAGAACCCACAGCCACAATCCTACTCACTGTTACTCATCCACCTCACCTCCCACTCTGTGACTTAAAAGTAGGCATTGACGAGGTCTTAAAGGTACAGATACCTTTCTTGTTTCTTAAGGGTCAAGCCAAGATGGATTCCCATATGAAGTTTCTTCATTAAAGACTAGATAAGCTAAGTCAGAGGAGAAAAGAGGTTATGACTACAATGAAGAAAAATGTTTTCTGTACCTTTTTTTTGTTGTTGCAAATTTTGGGGTTGTTTTTACCTGTTCCTCTTAACATCAGAAACCACTGACAAGGGGACAGTCTGATTCCATTAACTGAATTGTAGTTAGACTAGTGGCATCTCTCACTTATCCAGAAATTTGATGTTTTTCCTATTTATTTGTGCTAACAATATGCCCAGATTCTGCCATCTCCACCAGTGAGAAGTCCAAGGAAGCCCTGAGAATTTAGGAGGTCTCCTGATTTTACTCCAAAATTTCCCAAGACTGAACTTACCTTAAAACCAAAAATTTGATTGTTCTCCCCTACTAGCCACGTAGCAGACATAAAAGTACCCATTAGAATTCTGAAAAGGGGTGAAGGGGAGGGAAGATATCTCCATGACAGCAAATTAACAGGAAATCTCTTCCTTACAATATAGCATGAAAACACATACATTAACACTCACACCAAACTGGGCATGAGGTGTCATAGAAAAGAGGCATGCTTCAGTTAGGTGATTGGGCCAGTAACTTCTTTTTTTGGAGGGGGGAGGGCAGGGCAATTGGGGTTAAATGACTTGCCCAAGGTCACACAGCTAGTAAGTGTTAAGTGTCTGAGGCTGGATTTGAACTCAAGTGCTCCTGACTCCAGGCCGGTGCTCTATTCACTGCACCACCTAGCTGCCCCTCCAGTAACTTCAAAAGTGCCTTCTACCTAAGATTCTCAGAGTCTCTGTAATCCTAGCTGGCAAAATATATCGTTCTGAAATTCTTTATTAGCCAAGAGACTTTCTTTCAACTTTAAAATGTTGCCTTTCTTGCATTTATGTTCTATAACAGCATAGAGTAGTTGGCACATAGTAGTTACTTAATAAAAACTAGCTGACTGACTAACCGATTTATTCAATTATTGTTACAGGAGAAAGTCTAGCTGTAGAAAGGAGAGAGGTGATTAATAATAGCTTCTGATTCAAAAGAATAACTTAGAATCAACATCTGAATATGTGCCATTCACATTTCCCATGAAGACACTCATCATGTTGCTGCTGAGTTCAATAAATTTGTAGGCCCTTCTCCATAGGAGAGTCACATATAAAGCTCAGTACACAGCATACTGATGGCACTCATTTAATGCTGATTATTTCCATTGTTCTCTAAAATGCAAAGTATATTAATAACATTTGCTTAACTTATCTTCTAGCAAAGGTGGCTCTTCATCAAAACTGTCTGCATAGGCTGGTTGTGAATAATAATTCGAATTATATGTTGGCTGAAAAATTTGTCCCGTGTAACCTGAAGATGCAGTCATCTCTGGAGAAACAAAAGCTGCAGGGTGGGGCAGCTCTGTTGAATGCTGTCTGGAATGAAAAACATTGCCATTAAACCATCTGTGAGAATAGTACAATGATAAAGAAAAGAAAGAAATCTGCTTTTATTTTTTTTTTTGCCAGATTCAGCTAATTTTCTTGGATGTTATTTGGCTCTTATAGGTACCTAATGACACAAATATCACGTTTAAAGTTTATCTTCAGTTTAGAATGGGTTAGCTCTTTTTAAGTAACAGTTTTCATAAGGCAGCGAGTTTAAAAAAACCAAGTTGTTGATGATGACAGACAGCACTGCCCCATCATTAAAAATAGAAATAGGGGCTAAATCTGTGATTTCATAGATGTAGCAAACAGCAGTATGAAAAAAAACTCCCTCCAGACATGCAGACTATCACCTTCTCTGCAACTTAAAGGCTTAGAGCATTGCCTGGAGCACTGAGAGACTCAGTGAATTAGGGAGGTTCACACAGGTAATATAAGTCAGAAACACAAGCTGAACCCAGATCTTCCTGGCTCCAGGGCCAGAGCTCTGTCCACTATGCTTCACTGTCCCACAAAAATCAAAATGCAATTTCAAAACGATTCTGCTCACTTAACAAACAGCCACTGCACATAGTCTACAAAGCAGTCTTTTCAGCCACAGCCCAGAGATGGCAATGACTATTGGCAGAGTCACCTTGGAATAGCAAGGCTAGAAAGATTCCAAAAGCATGTTTTCAAAGATGTTTCCATTTGTAAGCATGAAGATTCACTTTGCCCAAATGAAATCTGTTCTATTCTCATGCAATTTGTGACTTTATTCATGTCTACATGAAGGGTGGAAATGAATAACCAACAATCTCATCTCTGAAAAGATTTGGGTGGAGAAAAGCAGGGACTTTCTTGAGATCTCCCCCAAACCATCAAAATATCTGTAAAAATGAATATAAACGAATTTTAGAGCAGCAGAAACCACAAAATGACAGATTGAAACAAATTTCCAGCCCAAGACAACTTGAAAGGTCAACAGGAAAGGTCTGCTGCACCAGGAAAGGAGAGGCACCCAGTCTAGCATGAGCCACGCCTGCAAAGACCAGGCCCCCAGGAAACCTATAGCAGGGCTCAGGGCACTGAATCATTGTCAACTGTGACTGTTTCCAGACGTCTCAACTCACAAACACCAAAGACAACTTAGAAGGTCAGTAGGAAAGGTCTGTTGGACCTGGGTCAGAGAGGAGCATAGTCCAGGCCCAGTCCCATGGTGGTAGAGGTGGCGGAAGCTGCTGCTTCTTCTAGAACTCTTGGTCCACAGACAGTGTGGGGATTGAGCAGCAGATCAGAGGGAGATTGCAGGGATGTCTTTGCTGGCTCTGAGGCAGGATTCTCTTGCTTTGCCCTACTTGGATTTGGGTCACAGTCCTGGGTGGTGGTCCTGGGGTAAGGAGGTGAGCTGGTGTGGCAGAGCTTGTGACAGTGGTGGAGAGGGAATTCTCCTCATGGTACCAAGGCAGAAAAGAGTGCTTGTGGTCACTCACAAACCAGAGCACAGGCCAGGAGAGGAGTAAACACCTCTCATTTGATCTCATTTGACCACCTTAGAAGAACTGAAAATTTATGGGTGCCTAGAAGTAGCTCTGAAAACAGTTGCCCAAAACCCCTGAGGTTTAGGGTAATACACTCTCCACACTGGAAGCAGAGTCCTACTTTAACAAAGAGCTAAAAAGTCAAGTAATTGGCTGGGAAAATGAGCAAAGAGCAGCAAAAAAAAAAATCAGAATATATAACCTTACTTTGGTGTCAAGGAAGATGAAAACATACAAACAGAAGAAGACAACAAAATCAAAGCTCCTATATCCAAATCTTCAGAGAAATATATGAATTGGTCACAGGCCATGGGAGAGTCAAAAAGGATTTTGAAAAACTTATAAGAGAAGTAGAAGAAAAATTGGGAAGAGAAGAGAGAGTAATGTAAGAAAATTATGAACAATGGGTCAACAGTTTGCTAAAGGAGACCCCAAAAATGCTGAAGAAAATAGCACCTTAAAAAACAGACTAACCCAAATGGCAAAAGAGATCCAAAAAGCCAATGAGGAGAAGAATGCCTTAAAAAAGCAGAACTGGTCAACTGGAAAAGAAAGTCCAAAAGCTCACTGAAGAAAATAATTCCTTCAAAACTACAATGGAGCAAATGAAAGCTAATGACTTTATGAGAAACCAAGAAATTATAAAACAAAACCAAAACAACAAAAAAATAGAAGACAATGTGAAATATCTCATTGGAAAAACAATTGACCTGGAAAATGGATCCAGGAAATATAATTTAAAAGTTGTTGGACTACCTGAAAGCCATGACCAAAAAAAAGAGCCTACACATTATCTTTCAAGAAATTATCAAGGAAAACTGCCCTGATATTCTAGAACCAAAGGATAAAATAGAAATTGAAAGAATTCACCAATCATCTCCTGAAAGAGATCCCAGAAGGAAAACTCCTAGGAATATTATAGCCAAATTCCAGAGTTCCCAGGTCAAGGAGAAAATATTGCAATCAACCAAAAAAAAAAAAAATTCAAGTATTGTGGAAACATAATAAAGATAACACAAGATTTAGCAGCTTTTACATTAAGGGATCAGAGGGCTTGGAATATAATATTCCAGAGGTCAAAAAAGCTAGGATTAAAACCAAGGATCACACTCAGCAAAACTGAGTATAATCAATCCATCAGGGGAAAAATGGATATTCAATGAAATAGAAGACTTTGAAGCATTCTTGATGAAAAAACTAGAGTTAAATAAAAAATTTGACTTTCAAATACAAGAATCAAGAGAAGCATGAAAAGGTAGACAGGAAAGAGAAATCATAAGAGACATTACAATTGAATTGTTTACATTCCTACATGGAAAGATGATATTTGTAACTCATGACACTTTTTCAGTATTAAGGTAGTTGGAGGGAATATAGATATACATACATACACATAGATAGATAGATAGATAGATAGATAGATAGATAGATAGATAGATATAGAGATTAGTATATATAGATATGCATATATGTATATTTATAGCTATATCTATATCTTTCTCTCTCTAAATTTATATTGAGAGAGAAAGAGAGTACACAGAGTAAGTTGAATATGAAAGTATGATATCTAAAAAATAAAATTAAGGGATGAGAGAGGAATCTACTGGGAGAAGAAGAAAGGGAGAGGTAGAATATAGTAAATCATATCACATAAAAGAGGCAAGAAAGAGTTTTTACAATGGAGGAGAAGAGGGGGGAGGTGAGGGGGAATGACAGAACTTTACTTTCATCAGATTTGGCTTGAGAAGAGAATAACATTCACACTCAATTGGGTATGAAAATCTATCTTAGGTACAGGAAAGTAGAGGGGAAGAAGATAAGAGACAGGAGATGATAGAAGGGAAGGCAAATTGAGAAAGGGGGTAATCAGAAGCAAATATTTTTGAGGAGGGACAAGTCAAAGGAGAGAATAGATTAAGTGGAGGGTGGGGCAGGATAGAGGGAAATATAGTCTTTCACAACATGACTGTTACGGAAGTGTTTTGCATGACTACACATGTATCACTTATATTAAATTGCTTGTCTTCTCACAATGAGGATGGGTGGGGAGGGAAGAAGGTAGATAATTTGTAACTCAACATTTTAAAAATAAATGTTGGGGTGGCTAGGTGGCGCAGTGAATAGAGCACTGGCCCTGGATTCAGGAGGACCTGAGTTCAAATTCAGCCTCAGATACTTAACACAAAACTAGCCATATGACCTTGGGCAAGTTGCTTAACCCCAAGTGCCCTTCAAAAAAATAAATAAATAAAAATAAATGTTAAAAATTGTCTTTACATGCAACTAGTAAATAAGACACACAGGCAATGGGGTATAGAAATCTATCTTGCCCCACAAGAAGATAAGGGGAAAAGGGATGGATAGGGGCGCGATAGAAGAGAGGACAAATTGGGGGAAGGGGTAATCAGAATGCATGCTGTCTTGGGGTGGGGGAAGGAGAAAGATGAAGAGAAAATTTGGAACTCAAAATTGTGTGGAAGTTGTGTGAAAACTAAAAATTAATTAATTTAATTTAATTTAAAATTAAAAAAAAAGGTTGGGGGAAGAGGAAAAAATCAGTGGAGATGGAGGTGGGGAGGAGAAGGGAAGTAGACAAAGAGGGAAGTTTGGGTATTTTGGCAAACTGCTTTTGTCTTGGGAGAGGTGGTGTGTGTGTGTGTGTGTGTGTGTGTGTGTGTGTGTGTGTGTGTGTCTGAGTGTGTGTGTGCATGTGCATGTGTGTGTATAAATTTTTTTTATTAGAGGGTCAGGGTTAGGAAAGTATGTTTGTAAATTATTTTACAAACGATCACATCTAATCAAAATTAAGATCTACAGCTTAGCTAAAATGATACAGCAGCTGATACATATTCTCAAGCACTTGAATTCAGATGCCAAAGCCCCTTCAACCAATCACCCATAGAAGTGCTGAAGAAATTATGTCTTTTAATCCTTACTGTGTTATTATTTTCAGTGACCAGTAGAGTGCCTTGTACCTGATAAGAGAATCAGTAAATGCTTGTTAAAGAAATGTGGCTCAAGATAAAGATTTCCCTTAGTTTCTTTTTAAATTAATGCCTGATGGAGCGTTGTTATTGAAAAATGAGAAATTTAGTCATTCAAACAATAAATAAGAAGAGCATATTATACTTCACAGCACCTAAAGTACTGTATATGGTACCCTACTTGTAATATGCACTTCAAATATATTTGATCATTGCTTGATTAGAAGCATTTAGCACAGTGCTTGCAACTATATCACCAATACGATACCCACAGCATCTGCTATGAATATGCAGGTGTATTTCTAGATTCGAATTGCAAGATATAACAGACTCTCTTCTTGGAAGACAAAACCAAGATATTTATTCATATCTCAGAGAGCCAAATCTACCATGGTAATAAAGAAGTTGGTATACATTACCAATGCAGGGAGCACCTGCCATCCCCAAGCCTTCCCTCCATTAAGCCTCCCACAAACAAGCTCCCTAGACAAAATTCCTTCCTCTCTTACACTAGCTGTTCTGCCTCAGCTCTCTCCTCAGTCCTGCCTCACCCTCTGCTCTCTGTTCATGCTCTGTTGGGTAAACTCCTCCCATACACCGAGCTCCATGTGACTCAGCCGTGGGCTGGGCCAGAGCTCAAAGAAGGTCACATGGGCCTATTAAGGGGCAGGGAAGATCTTCCAATTCCCTTAACGTCACAGCAACAAAGTAAGCACTTAATGAACATTTTTTTCTCTCCCTTTACCAAACATATACTAAGTGAATTTCACTGTGCTAGAAGCTGGGTGAGGAAGCTCTACAGAAAAAAAAAAGGAAAGCATAATTCATGGCCCCTAATCTCAAGGAGTTACCAAAAAATGTATGTATAGACTAAAGCACTTAGTACTGCTCATTAATATCTGGACAATTCATTTCACTTAAGATAAAAAAATTTCTTAATCTTTCATTCCTCTAGCTTCTGAAGTATCTGTCTGCAAATAAGTGATTGTCCACATACAGGTTGCACCTAAATTTGTACTTTCTTACATTTTCATTTTTTTAAAAGTAGAATCCATACCTCTGATTACCTTGATATGGCAACTCCTAGTATGGAAATCTCTTCCAGAAATGGCCAGTGTGCACCTCCTCTGTAATTTAGAAATTCAGTGAGTTGCTGAGGGCTCTGAAGAGCCAAGGAGCCTCACATAGCTATTATGTGCCAGAGGGAATGTTGGACCTCATATCTTCCCGACTATCCATCACAAGATGCTACCTCTACATAATGGAATAAAGCTTGTATTATTATATAATATATGACCCAAGTAGTTCAAAGCACATACTCAAACAAAAAAATTAATTATTCAGCAATCCACTAGCAAGTAAGTGGAAAATATTCTTACTTTATGTTGGCAAACTAAGTTAGAAAAAGGTTAAATCGTTTGCTGAAAGGCATATAGCAAATCTGAAAGACAATTTTTTGTGCATATAATTTATACAAAAAAAAATGAATAGTTTTTTGGCTATCTTGCTACCTCAGTAATGTTTATTTATATTTTAGTTTCCTGAGTTCACAATCATAACTAGGATTGTGAATCAGTATTAGAAAATTCTCTGATGCGTCTATTTCTTTCATCCAGACTTTTGCTTTTCATTAAAAATGAAAATTCCTTAGGAATGGTCAGAACAAAGATTTGGAAGGAAGGTAAAAGATAAATCCAAGGAAATAATGAGAAGGAGTAAAGTTCCTACACCAGTTTTTGGAGGGTTTCAGTTCCTCTGACGTCTGGAGATTCTAGAGGCAAACATCTCTAGTAGGCAAAAGATATAGAGAGTAGAAAAATTCTTTGATGTCTGGAACTAATCAAGACCTCAATCTAAGAACTGCTACATGATTGTCAGTGATCTCCTAAAAGTGAAAAGAAAAATTGATGGGTCACCCATTCATTTATTTTATTATAACAATGAACCTAGATCTGTAATGTGAATTTCCTCAATATATTATGAAGTATGTCTATATCTATCTATATATCTGTATCTATATATGAAAAAGATTTTTTAGGTCAGTTGGAGTATTAATTGCTGCTAAAAAGAAACAGTGATCTTCTACAAAGTTTCTCTTATTTAAGTATATACCCAGAATTCTGATAAGGTGGCACAGTTGGGAGGTCACAAAAGAAATAAATAATCTCATCTCAAATAAAATAAATAAATATGGAGAGGGGAAAGGGCAGGGGAACAACCAAAAAAAAAACCAAAACATGAAAAGAGACTAGATTCTTACAAGGAAAAGACCAGGAAGTAAAAATGCAGTTGGAGAGGAAAAAAAAAACCTTCAAGAACAATAAATATATATTATTGATTGAGGATTATAAACCTTTTTAAAAAATTAGTGAGGCTTTGGTGTCAATAAAGAACTATCTAGCATCTGTAATGAGGTCTTTCACCACACGGGAAAAAAATGGAAGAGAAATTGGAGTGAAAGAAAAAAAAAGATATCAGTATAGAGAAAGCAGTAGAATATCTAAAGAATGAGAAAGGGACTGAATCAATGGAAATAAAATTCTCTGACTGGAAGACAAGTTTTCAGAAGAGGCAGAACATACCACAAAACATGATCAAAACCAACAATTAGCAAAAGGCTTAAAAACATCGCAAAATTATAGAACCAGAAGAAGTGGTCAGATAGATGATCTGCATGATAAGATTACCTGAAAAATTCAAAGAAGTATTCTGGGAATCATTTTTCAGTTAACCACTCAAGACAATTTCCCAGAAGTAGTCTGTCAAGAGATAGACTAAAAATTGCTACACTCCACCAGACACCTCCAGGGAGAAATGTCAAATTCAATTCATCCACAGAGATTGGCATAATACTTCAAAGCTTCATTGATGGACAGAAATTTATAAGTGACTAAGAAAAGTATCATTTATCAAGCTATTTCAGTTGGAATGTAAAAGGATTATTCATCCATCACAAGAAAACAAAGAAAAGAAAAAGAAAAACAAAGAAACTATGTTTATAGAAAGAGGAAATTTAAAGTAAATGGAAAATATGTACCTATTTATTAAAAATAATATTTGAATATTAAATAATCATTCTTACAGAAAAAATAAATATAGTTGGATCATATGATTTTTGCACCTTTCTTTCAATCATGTGACTATAAAGATCGTATCTTATGTAGACTATCACTTATGAAAGTTTGTTGGTTCTCTTTTTATCCCTTCATCAAGAATATTTTTGGTTTGTGTGTTTTTTAAGGATTTTATAGAGATGAAAATGCCTTTTTTCAGGGGTGGCTAGGTGGTGCAGTGAATAGAGCATCAGTCCTAGGTTCAGGAGGACTTGATTTCAAATATGGCCTCAGACACTTAACACTTACGAGGCATGTGACTTTGGGCAAGTCACTTAACCCCAACTGCCCTACCTTTCCCCCTCCAAAAAGCAAAAAAAAAAAAAAAGAAGAAGAAGAAGAAGAAGAAAGAAAGAAAGGGAAAAAAAAGCTTTTTTTCTATATATTTGACATCTTCCTTCTTTTCAATAGTTTAAGAATTGACCCCGATAGACTTCAAATTGTGACATCTCCATATCAGACTTCCTCTCTATGGACTTGAAAGACATTTTCTTTTAGTGTCATGTCTTCTGTATCATATCAATGATATTAGGTTAAAAAAAGAGTTTCATGGGGCACTGAGGTGGCACAGTGAAAAGAGCACTGGCCCTGGAGTCAGGAGGATCTGAATTTGAATCCAGACACTTAAATTACTCACCAGCTGTGTGACCTTGGGCAAGTCACTTAACCCCAATTGCCCTGCCTTTCCCCCTCTCCAAAAAAGCAAAAAATCAAAATTAAAAAAAAGTTTCTTACAGAAATCATTACGAGTGTTTTCCTTTTTGTTTCCTTTCCTTATTCTCTATCCAGTTTCATATTTAAATGCTCTAAAAATAATCTCATTTATGTGAATTTCTGATCAAGATTTATGTGAATTAGTTTTCCCCTCCCTGCTTATTTTTTTTTTAATGAGTTGATGCCATTTCTTCTACCACCCTCTTTCATTAGATTTTACAACAGGGTGTTCATTTGAAACCCATGTTCACCTTGAATGACATATTTCTCTTTCAAATGTTGGCAAAAAGATTTAGCATTCATTAGCTGATTGTTTCTAGTTTCTTTTTGTCTCCTCATTTTGACAACAATGTTAAATTCCTTCAGAAATTATGTCAGTCTCTGTTTATTTGGGATTTTTATTCACTTCCCATTTACTGGTCTTAATAATTTGTTTAAATACATCAAGCTATAGTTGCCTCAGTAGCATCTCATATCTTCTCATTTGTGTTTTCACAAGTGATGTTGTTCTGTGTTCTAAGTTTTGTGATTTGGCTCTACAAAAACAACTGATTCTGAAATGACTCCCACACCAGTAAGCAACTGATTTTTATAAATTAAAATATAAACAATTACATTTTTGTGATGTCATTTGGTGATTTTCATGTCCCAAACTCTCTTCTTGATGATAGCATCCTATGATATATAAATGTCAGGCTTCAGTATAGTCTTCAAAGCATTGACTTTTCTTATTTATTAGTTCTGAACCATGTTTTCCATATTTTCACTATTTTTCCCATTTCTATTTTTATATAGAGTTTATAAAGGACAAAAGATTATGGAGATTTAAATAGGAAGTTTGTTGCAAATTTTTTGTATCTCTTTATCCTCTGGAACAGATATTGGCATGCTACTTCTAATTAACCTCATATTTGCCTTTTTTGGGCAATTATTAAGATGACAAAAAAGCAGAAGTGCTGTATGGCTCAAATGAGAAATGTTTATAAAATATTCTGCAAACTTTAAATACTACATAAATGCCTGTTATTATTATTAGGCCCCTAATTTTTTCTAAATTAAAGGCAGTTTGAAGTTATAGCATCCTATATATCCTATATTTCTAGGCAGTTTTGGATAAATGCCTTTTTGGATATGGAGGAACAGGGAAAATAAAACAAAGGAAAACAAAACTTCCTTCTTCCAAGATGTCCAATGCCCCAGTGCTGGGTAAGTGATTCTTGGTTTTAATCCTGGCTCCTCTGATCTCCAGAATATCATATTCCAATTAGATATTTAACATTGTCTTCTATATTTTCATTCTTTTGGTTCTGTTTTATAATTTCTTGGTTTCTTGTAAAGTCATTATTAGCTCCATTCTAATTTTGAAGGAATTATTTTCTTCAGTGTGCTTTTGAACCTCCCTTTCCATTTGTCCAATTTGGATTTTTAAGGCATTCTTCTCCTCATTGGCTTCTTGGACTTCTTTTGTCATTTGGGTTAGTCTCATTTTTAAGGTATTATTTTCTCCAGTATTTTTTTTTAATCTCCTTTAGCAAGCCATTGACTTTTTAGTGATTTTCTTGCATTACTCCTATTTCTCTTCCCAATATTTCCTCTTATTTCTCTTACTTGACTTTCAAAATCCTTTTTGAGTTCTTCCATGACCTGCAACCAATTAAAATTTTTCTTGGAGGCTTTTGATACAGGAGCTTTGACTCTGTTGTCTTGTTCTGGTTGCATGTTTTGATCTTTGTCATTAAAGTAAGATTCTATAGTCTGATTTTTTTTTCCTGCTGTTTGCTAATTTTCCTAGTCAAATACTTGACTTTCTAACTTTTTGTGAGGGTAGGACTGTGCTTCCAGTGGGGGTGGGGGTGGGGTGGGTGTACTGTACCAGGTTTCAGTGGTTTTGTATCAGCCACTCAATCCCCCACTGTCTGTGGGCCCTGAGCACCAGAAGCAGCAGCAGCTGCTGCCATAGCTGCCACCTCCATCACCTCAGGGCTTTTAATGCCATGCATGAGCAGATTCCCAAAAGAATGCTACTGTGAACAGCTTTTAAGGTTCTGATTACACAATATAGTGAATACTCCAGTTATTCCATTACAAATCAAGGCAAACATTCAATCAATTCATAATACAATAATCAATACTTAATCATTCAATCAATTCACAATACAATAATCAATCTTCCACTAATGGGGCAATTATAAATTAACTTAATCAGTCACTTATCTAGCAATCAGTCAGTAAATATAATCATCAGAAAAATTACACAAACCCTCCACCCCTTAGTGTCTAGTACACTTCAATTTCATCAAGGGGAGGCCTTTTCTTCATCTTGACTTGGGGTGGTCAAGAGTCCCTGGATCCCCTTTCATGGTCCCAGCTCCTACGTGAATCCACCAAACAGCCACTTGGATTCAGAGGCAGACAGCTCCCAGGTTCTCGTCCAGTCCTCCGGGCAGTTCTTGGTACATGCTGAAGTTCACAGGATCCAACATATCTCAAACTCTTCACTACTTCTGTTGCCAGGAACTCAAGGATCCACCAAGCCACAAACAGACAAAGCCTTATCCCGGTCATGCTTCTTCAGTCCTCCAGCAGTTCAGCTGGCCATAGGACCCAGAAGAAAACTCAGCCTTCCTCTCTTTCTCTTCTCTTTCTCTCTCTCTCTCTTTCTCTCTCTCTTTTTCTCTCTCTCTCAAGAAAACTCCAACTCAGTTCTCAGTCCAGCAGCCCAGCTCCCAGATGCTGAGACAATTCTGTTTCTTCCACCAGAAGCCACCAGGAGGAAGATTCCTGATTCTGTCTCTCTGTCTCTAGAACTCTTCTCATATACACACACTGGCCTCCTGTCCCAGCCAACCCCCTCCTGCCACGTCAGCAACAGGAGACTGAGTTCACACCCTCTCAACAGGAGACAAAGTTCATACCTTCAGCCTCTCTCAAGAGGTACTTAGTCTTAAGTTAACAAGGGCTAAGTCTCTGCTAAATTGATTACTGTTACAGGGCTGGGGCTGGACCCTAGTCTGACCATACTCCTCTTTCGCTCAGGTTGCACAGAGCTTTCCCACTGACCTTCTGTATTGTCTTTGGAATTTGTGGGTTGGGAAGCCTGGAAACCACCAAAGCTGTAGTAATTCAGTCCCCTGAGATCTGCTCAGGCCCTGTCTGTGCCAGCATAGTCCACACAGGACTGTGCTCTGCTCCCAGCCCAGTGTAATACATCCTTCTTTTTTTCCTTCCAGGTTGCCTTATGCTAGAGATTTACTTCAGTCTGTCGTTTTGTGAGTTCTGCTGCTCTGGAATTTGTTTAGAGTCTTTTTTTCTTTCTTTTTTTTGCTTTTTGGAGGACAATTGAGGTTAATTGACTTACCCAAAGTCACACAGCTAGTAAGTGAGGCCAGAGTTGAACTCAGGTCCTCCTGACTCCAGGGCCGGTGCTCTATTCACTGTGCCACCTAGCTGCCCCTAGAGTCATTTTTTACAGGTATTTGGAGAGGTTTGAAGGACAGCTCAAGAAAGTCCCTGCTCTTACTCTGACATCTTGGCCCTGCCTCTCTCATTAATTTTTGGGGGGTTTAGAAAAGTTATTTTTCATAAAAATACACTATGCTAACACCTAAAGAGTATATTATTATGTCAAATTCAATCATTCAAAATTTTTCAGTTTTAATTTCTAATATACTAAATATTAATAGATCTAACCTACATAAACAAAAGCACTTTGTGGTCCTCAATAATTTATAAGAGTTTAAAGGAGCCCTGAGACCAAAGTATATTTACTTTGAGACCTTGTACTTATGCAAAGTGGGTAAATATTGGCTGTCTTCCTCCATGGAAATACTTCCTCAGAGAAACCAGGCCTAGAAGGAGCATGGCCTAATAGAAAACTGGAGTCTAAGACCCTGAGTTTGCATCCTGAGTCTGCTACTTCTTTATGTGAATTTGGGCAAGTCACTCTGGGTTTCTGTTTCATTATCTCTAAAATGAGATCCTTAACCTTTTCTATTTCATAGACTTCTTTGGAAATCTGGTAATTTCTCAGAATAATATTTTGAATGTATACAATAAGATACAGAGGGTTACAAAGGAAACCAATTGTACTAATATGTATTTATCGATTTTTAAAAAATTTAATGGACCTCAGCTTAAGAACCCCCAGATTAGATGATCAATAAAGTCTCTGCCAGCTCTAGAGACTAAGATCAATCCTTACGTTTTGATCAAAGTTAGATATTTTTATATCAAAATGTGAACTCTTTAGTAAAATGGAATTCTATTGAAGTATATGTAGTAGACTTACTCTCTGAGTCCATATAGATTTCCATAAGCATCAGCAGCATCATAACCTTGTTCTTGATTATCAATAATATAATTAGACTGATAAAAGTCTGTGTCAAATTCTCCCATAGTTGACATTCTGAAAAATTACAAAAAAAAATTACTAATAGTGAAAAGTAATAATGAAGAAAACTTGATTTTGGTTTGGAGGGAAAAAGAATTTTAGCTGACTAGCTTACCATTGATGGGTAACTCTTTAGAGGAAAAATTAAGCATTTTGGAATAGGCATTATAAAGGTGCATTTGAATGTCACTTAATAAGATGCCAACCTTAATAAAAGAATTCAAGTATATACTTCTAGCTCCAAGCCTCTCTTTCCCTAAGTCCTTGGCCTTCTCACCCATCCCAGCTTCCCAGTGTCATGTTCTTTCCATCCTATCAAAATCTGCTCCCAGAAAATATCAGTCACTTATATCTTAATGTGAAATTTATTACGTCTTGCAGAGGATATTTATTATTTTAGAGTTTGACTCTGACTGTGGAATTTTGTTTTTGTCTCCTGACAAAGAAATACTAGCAAATTAACAAGGAGATAGGTTACTTTTTTTTGTAATGAGGTTTTAAACTCTAGAAATTATATCCTAAATGTGGCTAGGTACCTACCCCACCTCCACATTAAGCCAGCCCTGTCGAGCACAGTAAACAATTCTTCTGTTTGTACATTGATAACTGCTACATCCCCTCAGATTCTTTCCAATGTCCATTTCACCTTCTGCTCTTTGAAGTAAGGTGTAAAACTACACTGCCTGCTGAAGTTTTGGGATTGTGCGTGGCATTATGCCTAAAAATAGGACAATCTTAGGTCAGAATCCAAAATGAAAGAGGAAATGAATGTGATTTGTTTGTTTTTTTCCCATCAACATGCTGGGGTATAATACTTCTTCCCTCCTAGATAATGAGTAGAACTCAACTAATTACAGTTTGGAATAAACTACATTAATATCTATACTTTTTTTAAAAATTGGTTTCTTTTAAAACCTAATTTTTTCTTTAAAATCACTAAGAGTAATTCATGTAATTATAGTCATCCATCTAGCACTGCATTTAACAAATTTCAAGTTATCCCAGAAACTGCCTCAATCTTGAAAATCATTAATCAGCAACATTCAAAGTAACAATTGTCTTATATATATATATATCAACTTTGTTTAGCTTAGAGGGAATTTTTTTTTTCAAAATTAGGTGAAACAGATTTATGTGTGTTAATTTTAGCAAATCAAGATTTTTCATTAGTAATACGTATAAAAGTATTTATGAATTATGTAAGCTAAAAATTAGGATCAACAGAGTGATAAATCTTTTAACAGTTTATGATTTAGGAAACTTAAAATTTAATAACATTAGCTTTCAAAGGCACTGAAGTGCCTTCCTATAAAGCAAGGGAATTGATTTCATTAAAGAAGTGAAGTTTTTTTTTTTTTTTTAGAATATGCAAACCCTTGCAAACCATGGTTACTGATATAGATGTTATTCACATTTAAATCTACTATGTTACATTAGCAAGCACATACCTTCGTATCACTTAGGGTCGAAAAATCTTCCAATAGATACAACCAACTTGAGGAACAAAAAAGTTCCACTGGGTAGGCAGAGGATCTAGGACTATTTATAACTTTCTAATTTTATCACTTGACCAGTCCATGCCAAAAAAAGAAGGAAAAGAAGCCAACTAACAACATGACCAGGACGTAAATATTCATTTGAAAAAAGTGAGTCACAAAAGCCAATTATTTTCATGCCCATTTCCTATTAAATTCTGAAACTGACTCAGTTCTTTGGGTATAAACAATGTGATCAAGTGATTCTTAATATCTATTCATTTGAACCTGCATAAGATTATTCAGATTGTTCAGAATTTGTTAATATCATGCAGTGAAAAGCAGCAGATGCTATAAGATTTCAATGTGCCTAAAATACTGAAACCTAGAATTTCCTGAAGTTTTTAAATGTGATTTTGAAAGCACATTTCAAAGAAAAAAGAAAAAAATTAAATATAAAAGACCATTTATATGGTTAATTTTTTAGCTCTACCCTAAGAGAAGGGAAATTTCATCACGGGACAAGGACTTCTGTGCTTTTCTTCCTTTTCTCAATTCAAACTCTGTTTTCGTCTGATTTGGACAATATTTCAGTGGAACTGAGTATTTATCAGTCTATCCTTAGAGCAATTTACCAATCACTCAACAAGTATTTGTTAGATATATACTATGAGTATGTGGCACATGGTAGGCACTTAACAGTTATCATTCTCTGTGTATGAGAGGTAGCATAGCAGAGTGAATATAGAGTTAGCTCCAAAGCCAAGAGGTCCTGGGGAAGTTCCACTTCTGCCACATACTTCTGTGTGACCCTGGGTGAGACACTTAAGCCCTCAGTGCTTCTAAGGTTTTCTAGTGCAGAGAAGGTTCTGAGCTTCATTGGTCAAAGTTTCTTATACCAAAAGCTGACTAATGAAATCACAGGTTTATGCCTGTGTGCCAGGTATTTCCCCAAGTGACTGGAGTGATGACCTAGGAAACTTTCCCACTTGTATGGTGAAGCCAAACAAACCCTCCCAGCTCATATCTCCTTTCTAGATTTTGTCTGTGCAATGGCAAATGGTCCTGGACCAAAAACAATTTTTTCTTCTATACATCCTTATTCCTGATCCCCAACGAAACTCACAGTGGACATCTCTATCCCAGGGTCCTTAGTGAGCCTTAGTAACACTAAATATTTCCAATCATCATCTGCCTAAGCAGCTTGGGGTGATTTTATAGTCATCCAACTTTGTCCTTCATAAGCAACAAGTCTGATTAAATGAATTGCTGAATTGCCTTGACAGAAAATGGCATATAATAATGGAACATTAATCTAAGCCTCAGGTGCACAATAAGCTATGAAATGTTGGAGTCCAAATGACTTCCATCTCCTGAGAAGTACATTAATGGACCATTAATACATATCCTGGAGTGTTTTAAAACTATTCTTCTACATGCATATTGTATTAAAATGTGAATTAGAATGTGTTTTCATGAATCTATACTTCAATTTTAAGGTTTTAATTTTAATTTAATTGAAGGATAGAGAGTAAATCTAATATTTTAATAACAATGGCTATATCATTTTAGATCATGTGATTTAAAGTATGATTTTTAATTAGTCTAAGAAAGTAAAAGTTTTGTGTGACTCAGAATACTTTTTAATGTGAAATGTTATTCTCACTTGATGCAAAGATTTAAATTCCATGCTCTTCTTGGAGCTCCTGCAAATATATGACCTTCTAAGGTCTGAAACCTAGGAACATGGCACAGAGGCAACAGTGCAGGATTTTGATTCAGAGTTTCTAGATTTGAATACTGTAATTTGTCACTTACTAGCTATGTGACCTTGAAATTAAATGACTTTAGGTAGGTCATTTAATGTCTCTAAATCTCAGTTTCCTCACTTTCCTTACAAAATGAGGGAACTGGATCAAATAACCTTCAGGTTCTAAATCTATGACCCTGTGACTCCAGGGAAGGTTTCAGAAATGTTTACATGGGTTCTATGAATACGTATTCAAAGCCAATGTCCTGTTGATTTTTCTATAGCTTTAAAATAATAAACAGCATGAGTCAATGTAATAAATAAGCAAAACTTCTTCAGATTAAAGTAAAAATGCCACCTATATACGTATTACGATTTTCACATTTCACATTTTCACAAGGCAATTGGGGTTAAGTGACTTGCCCAAGGTCACAAGCTAGTAAGTGTGTCAAGTGCCTGAGGCCAGATTTGAACTTAGGTCCTTCTGACTCCAGGGCCAGTGCTCTACTCACTGTGTCATCTAGTAGCCCTGCAATTTTCACATTTTTGTAGAAGCTGTTGTGATTAATAAAATAAATTATATTCATTTAATACGGTACCTAATACATAAAATTTTAATTTTTACATACTTCACATCTATTATCTCATTTGATTATCACAACAAACATGTAAGATAAGTGTTATTATTATCCCCTTTTTACAGATGAGGAAAATGAGGTTGAGAGTGAAAATGTCTTGCCTGGAATCAGGCTTTGAACACAGGTCTTCAGGATTCTAAGTCTAATGCTTGATTCCCTGTACCACCTAGTCACCTTATGGAATTGCCCAGCATTAGGCCTTAGCAAAAATTTATTGCTTGCTTGCCTACCTAATTGATTGTTATTGTGTATTTTCTCAACAAAATATACCAATACTGTACCACTACTATCACATAGGCATTTATAATATTTATAATATAATATTAAAAAGGGGACCTCATACCCAAAAAGATTGGGAATGAGGTGGTGTAGTAGATAGAGTGCTGGACCTACAGTCAGGAAGACCTGAGTTCAAATTTGGCTTCAGACACTTACTAGCTGTGTGACTGTGGACAAATCACTCAATGCTCTTTGTCTCAGTTCCTCATCTATAAAATGAGCTGGAGAAGGAAATGGCAAACCCTTCCAGTACTGTTGCCAAGAAAATCCCGAATGGGGTCATGAGGAGTCAGACATAACTAAATAACAACAAATGTTGTGCTTCCACACCTTCCTACTTCTGAAATTCCTTCCATCAAGTAACACTGAAGTCACAACCCTGTAGTAAAAGACTAAGACAAGAGGGTAGCAGGCAGAGAACGTAGTTTAATGGGGTACTCTACCTATCCTACCAGGCCATAGAATCAAGGAAATAGTAATGAAAATACAAAGAGAAAAGGAAGACAAAGGTAGAATAAGCTAGTAAGTGTCTGAGGCCCCACTTGAACTCAGGTCTTCTTGACTCCAAGCTCAGCACTCTATCCACTGCACCACCTCACTTCACTCTCTTCAGATTATTTTTGCAGTTATATACTTGTGTATATGTTGTCTCCTCTAGTAGAATGTAAGCTCCTTATAAAGTTAATAGGATCTGCTCCATGTTCAGACAATCTCTGATGCTCTTTGCTATGTGGAAGAGACTAGGTAGTCTGCTTCTAGGACAAGCACAATAATTAACAACTATGAGCAATACATTGACCATTCAAAGGATGATTACAAAAGACTGCTGAGGAAACACACAACTACCACCTGACAGAGAGGTGACAGGTTTATGGTTCAGAATATGTATGGATGGATGGATGGATGGCTATGTGTATGTGTATATGTATATATTTTCACATATACATATATATTGACTGTACATATTTATTACATAGAATTTCTTTTTCTTTTTCAAAGGGGTTAGTGATAAAAGATAGAGAAAATAGACTTTTTTTAATGGACAGTTGGAGGGGTGTTACAGATATGGAATGTTACATGTACTTTCAGAAGAGGTCAATGTTATTAGTTTTGCTTAATTACTTTATTACAAAAGATCTCTCATGAAGTGAAGGGGTAATTTAAATATTTATAATGTAAAAACAAAGCATCAATAAAACTTTAAAAAATATTTAAAGACTCTATGCATTACAAGAAGTGACATTTGAGATGCTCACAAAAAGGCACAAAAATGAAAGTGTAATTGAATTTGTGTCTCCTATTCTGATATGAAAAGCACTCCTGAAGAGCTGGATAGAATCAAAATAAATGGTAGGATAATTAGACTGGTTGAAGACGTTCTTAGTTCTAGAGAGCAACAGTTCTGTTGCAGAAAGCATGCAAGTCTCACTCTCAAACTTTCTCATAAAAGCAAAAGCTATAGTGGCAATAGCAACATCATTCTAAAAGTAGATCCCTATCCAAATCTGGTGGAAGCAAGAGTTAAAGCCGTAGCAAGAACTGCAGTTGAAGAAGAAAACAGAAGGAATTCAAGAAAGGACAACAAAAGCAGAAACTACAGCCATAGCACAGAAAATTCCTAGAGGCAAAGCAAAAAGAGAGGAGAAATTCAAAATACTGAAGATGATGGAAAAGCTGAGTCAAAGCCCCCGGGCTTTGAAAAACCCAGATGTTGGTGCTTCCCTCTCTGGTAACTAAATAGGTAACTGATGTAATGGTCAGATGGTTTGGAAGCCCGTCTGCTGATCTGTTTCTCTGTCTGCTTCTAACTTGTGCTTATAACTTGTGTTTGTATTCTGTTTATATTCTCTGAAGTTCAGGGTGCTGACTTTTTCCCCTGAACTAGGTAAATGCTATATGTTTGATTGATTAAAGTAAGATTGTTAACCCATTTTGAGTTTGCTTTCCCTAAGTGAGAAAGGATGTATAGAAGAAAAAATTGTTTTTGGTCCAGGACCATTTGCCATTGCACAGACAAAATCTAGAAAGGAGATATGAGCTGGGAGGGTTTGTTTGGCTTCACCATACAAGTGGGAAAGTTTCCTAGGTCATCACTCCAGTCACTTGGGGAAATACCTGGCACACAGGCATAAACTTGTGATTTCATTAGTCAGCTTTTGGTATAAGAAACTTTGACCAATGAAGCTCAGAACCTTCTCTGCACTAGAATGGCTTTCCTAGAATGGCTTTCCCTGCTTTAAAGCAGATCTAAGAACCTGTGCTAGCAGCCATCCTGAGTATGCTAGGGTGCTTGCTGATACAGTCCTGTGGTGAGAAGGCTGCAAATCACCCTTGAGATGGGTGAGTCCACTGGCTGGCTGGGGCTCCTTCTCACTCTGCTATAGTCTGCTCTCAGATCCGCGCTGGTGCAACCCCTGTGTGCTCCGTGTTCCCCCTTCCCAGACCTGTGTAGGCACTTTCCTGGGCTGGAAATCTGCCACACTCCATTTCCCAATGGGTTCTGTCACTCTAAAATCTGTTCAAATTCACTTTTTAAAGTTTAGCAATAGAATTCTTAGAGGAGCTTTGAAAGGTTACTGCTTTCTTTCCGCCATCTTAGCCAGTCATAGTGTCAATAAGAAAGAGTGGAGAAGTAGGAATGGATGGAAAGTATGAGAAGAAGCACAAGCAAAAGAAAAGCAGAAGTCAAGAGAAAAGAATCATCAAGATTAGAAACAGAAAGAGAAGCAAAAGTAGAGGAGAGAGGAACAATAGGAACAAGGGCCATAGCAAAAAGGAGGCCAAGAGGAAAGGGAGAAAGAGAAGCAGAGACAGAAGAAGGATTGGGAACAAGATGGACAGTAAGAGTGTGCAATGGGGAGCATGCACAATATTCCCTTCTGGCTTTCAATCCAGTATATGGAGGCTTTGTAAGCCTACTTACCAGCCACGACTGACTGAAAGGCTAGTTGCTACGTGGTCATGAAGTGTTCTCTAACTGGCTTCAGAGCCAAGGATGCATATTCCCCTCCCTTTGTCCCTTTTTAAAACTTCTATCTTCCCTAGTGGCCTTTGATGGAATTGGAGGAAAAGTGTCTCCAGTTGTCTTGTCTCCTCACCTAGTCACCACATTTACTGGGAGTATGTAGAGTTTCTGTTCTCTTAGGGTAATTCTTTTGTGATCTTAGGTGAAGGATTATTTGGAGACAAAATGGGCCGGATAATGACCTTGGGAACTTCATAAGACAGAAAAGTCAGAAAAGCCTTCAATAATTAAAGTTAATATAACTGCAATAAATAAATAAATAAACAAACAAATAAATAAATAAATTTATATACATATATATGGGTCTTCCTCTCACTTCTATGATCTCTTTGAGATACAACCTCAGAAGTGATATTACTGGGTCAAAGGGTATGCAATTATTTATAGCCCTTTGGGCATAGTTCCAGATTGCTCTCCAGAATGGTTGTATCAGTTCACAGCTCCACCAACAATGCATTAGTGTTCCAATTTTTCCACATCCTCTCCAGCATTTGTCATTTTCCTGTTTTATCATCTTAGCCAATCTGACTGGTGAGATGTGATACCTTAAAGTTGTTTTGATTTGCATTTCTCAAATCAATAGTGATTTAGAGCATTTTTTTCATATGCTTATAGGTATCTTTAATTTTCAGAATTAAATTAATTAATTAATTTAGAATTTAATTAGAATTAATTTAGAATTAAATTAATTAATTAATCTCTGAAAATTGCCTGTTCATAGCCTTTGACCATTTATCAAATGGGGAATGACTTGTATTCTTATAACTTTTACTTAATTCCCTGTATATTTTAGAAATGAGGCCTTTATCAGAGACACTGGTTGTAAAAATTCTTTCCCAATTTCCCACTTCCCTCTTAATCTTGGTTATGTTGGCTTTGTTTGTATAGAAACTTTTCAATTTAGTATAATCAAGATTATTCATTTCGCATTTTATAATGCTCTCTAACTTTTGTTTGATCATAAAGTCTTCCCTTCTCCATAAATCTGACAAGTAAATTGTTCCTTGCTTCCCCAGATTGCTTACAGTATCAGCCTTTATACTTAGATCATGCACCCATTTAGACTTGATTATCTAATATAGATAATGGTCTATGCCCAATTTCTGCCATACTATACTCCAATTTTCCCAGCAGTTTTTGTCAAATAGTGAGTTCTTATCCCAAAAACTCTGGAACTATGTCCAAAGGACTATAAATAATTGCATTCCTTTTGTCCCAGTAACACCACTTTTGGGGTTGTATCTCAAAGAGATCATAGAAGTGGCAGGAAGAACCATAAGTACAAAAATATTTATTGCAACTCTCACTGTGGTGGCAAAAAACTGGAAATTAAGGGGATGCCTATCAATTGGTGAATGGCTAAACAAGTTGTGGTATATGAATATAGTGGAATACTATTGTGCTATAAGAAATGGGGAGGAGATGGATTTCATATTTACCTGGAGAGGTTTATACAAACTGTTGCTAAGTGAGAAGAGCAGAATTAAGAAAAATTTGTACACAATCACAGACACATCATATGTGTGATGACCAACTTTGATAAAATGGACTCTTTTCAGCAACGCACAGTTGTAAGACAACTCTACAGGTCTCAGGATGGAAGATGTCTACATTCAGAGAAAGATCTAGAAAGAACAGAGTTTAAATGGAGTCTGAAGCAATCTACATGCTATCGTTCTTTTCCATGTTTGGTTTTGTTTCTTTTTTCCCATTGTTCACTCCATTGGTTACAACCCTGCTATACAACCAGACCAATGTCCAGTGTGAAAGTATTTGCAAATCCTATACTTGATTGCATGATACCATGGGTGCGGGAGGGGAAGAGTGAGGGGATAAAATTTGAAACTCAAGGGATTGTGGAACTGAATCTTCCAAACTAAAAGTAAATAAACAAATCAATTAAAAAAGAAAAGAAATCTTAAAATACCAAAAAAAAAAACCCAAAAAACCAACAACCAACTAAAGTTAACAGTAGAGACTATTAGAGCTAGTAGCAGCAGTAGCTGATTCTGATGAATAGGTAGCCTTTGAGGAAGAAGTAGACTGATCTGTCAGTCAAGATATCATCTCCTGAACAGAGCCATGCAGGGTAAGCTAGAACATTACTCATCCATTGGAAACACCATAACCAGAAAGAGAGAAAGGGCTCCTAGGGTCTAGAAGTACCCTTTCAGCTTCATGTGATTCATACATGTGTACCCCACTACTTTTGTGCTATAATTCTGAACCTAATCTCCCCAAGGATTGAAGATACTCATGGAAGAGAGTGCACATTCGTTTTGTGAAGAAATTTTCACAACTATTGTACTTATCACATCTTCTTAGTAAATCTTTTTATAAAAGTCACCTAATATCAACTGGTTAATCATTTTTTTCAAAAGCATACTAGATGGGGGCTAATGAACAAAAATATTAGAGGCCACATGCCCTTGGGGTTACCCTTAAAGTTCTTAAGAGAGAAGTAGTCTTTGCCTTCTGAGATCCAACCAGCCTATGGAAGTAGAAGTTGGGAAGGTGAGCCCAGAGTGGGTGCTATAAGTACAAAAAGCAAGAGGCACAACAAATGAGAAAAGAGTAGCAAAAAGAAAAAAAGAGGACTAAAAGTATTTCTGATCTAGATCTCAACCCTGCTCTCATTCCAAGGAACACATAAAGCTGAAGTTTGACTCAAAAGAATACAAAGGTGAGAGAGGTGGCAAGGTTATGACATGGAAACAAATCAGGATATGTAGTGCAGGAATCAGGAATCCAGTCGTGATTCAATTCCAAATAAAAAACAAATATTCTATCAGAATTTCATTTCAGATTAAAATCAGCCTCACAAATCAGAGCCCATTCCTCCTAATGACCTTGAAGGTCTAGGTCTAGATCATACCCAATGACCTAAACTGGCTACCAGCACACATGGAACTCGAAGAGAAGAATCTTTTTATACATTTTGGATAAGTCTGGCACAAATAACTGCAGTAGAACACATTAGTGCTGTACCTTTTTAACTCTCCCACTGGTGTGTCTATAATTGCAAAATCTCAGTGCCTGTTCTCTCACACTATAAGGCTTCCTGCCACCAGGCTTATTTTCCTAAATTAAAGATCTTCTTTATTACACGATTCTCAATAGACCATCATGAATGCCCTGGCATTCAGGGTTGGCATTATAGAAACATAGCTCAGTATCTGATGCCTTTTGGTTTAGAATGATGACATTGGTAGATCTAATCTGGATTTAATCATTTTTGCCCTTTAACTGATGATGCCTTTTGATGTACGATATTTAGTAAAAATGCTTAGTCTTTGGTTTTGTATTTTTGTACTTAACAAAGTTACAAACAGCACAATCAAGAAAAATGATACTTGCAGAATCCATAGGAAATTAATGGTAGAGTTCTACATGCTATTATTATGAATATATTCTTGCTTTACATATTTCTAAAATTTTTTATTTTCTCTATCTTGCAAAGTACAGTAACCCCCATTCCCATTCAATCTTTTACACAACACAAATAAAATAAAATGTGTGATTCTGGAGTCATAAGCTGATAACTAGAAGCAACTGCACTGTCAGGAGACAAAGAATAAAGAAAATGGAATAGTTTCAGAAAAGCATGTTCACTTTGGCAGTGGGAGGCTGCTAGAGAGAAAACAGATACTAGAATTGGAATGATGACACCTGTGTTTTGAGCCTTCCCTCAGACACCTGCTAGCTATGTGACACTGGAGAGATTTAAGATTTAGATTTAAGAATTTATCTCTTATTAATTTCTTACTGAGACTCAGGCACCTACTAGCTGTGTGACCCTGGGTAAGTCACTTAAACTCTGTCTACCTCCATTTCTTCAACTATAAACAAGGAAAAGAATTGTACTTATCTCCCAGGGTTGTGAAGATCAAATGAGGAAGAGCTGGAGTTGGGAGGGTGAATCCAGAGTAAATCCCACAAGTGCAAAAAGTAAAAGGCACCACAAATGAGAAAACCTCAGCAAGAAGAAAAATAAGGAAGACTAAGAGCATTTCCAATCTAAATCTGTAGAATCATCCATTTCACCGTGTTATTGTGAAGATCAAATGTGATCACCTATGAAAAGCATTTTGTAAATTTGGAAGCTTTACATAAACATCAGCTGTTAGTAGTATAGTTATGAATTTACTAATTAATATTAATTAGTTTAAAATAAATTTATTATCATCATGTCTAAGTATCAGCTGCCTAGTAGCTGGCACAGTGAATAGAGTCCTGGGCCTAGAGTCCAGGAGATCTGATTTAGCCTCAGACTGTTACTAGCTGTTTGACTCAGAGCAAGTCATTTGGCTGTCTCAGTTCCTCAACTGTAAAATGAAAATGATAATAACACTTACTTCCTGTGGTTGTTGTGAGGAACAAATGAGATAATATTTATAAAGTTACTAGCACAAGACCTGACACAGTAGGGGCTTAATATATGCTTATTTCCTTCCTTCCTTCATATATAAGAATGGAGGCGGGGTTGTGCTAGTACTTGAACTGCCTACTTCACAGGATTACGATGAGGCAAGCACTTGGCAGACCCTAACGTGCCATTATCTTCAGACAATACTCCCCTGGAAAGATAGTTTCCATATGGCAGTCTATATGCTTACTCCAGGAAATGAGGTATATCAAAAATGGCACATTAAGAGGAGGAAAACAGTGGTATGTTTAGAAACATTCACAATTATAAATCCCAACTTCAGCGTTTATATATAGGAGGAAAATAGGCAAGAAGTCTGGTCTTTCCCAATGTATTTATCCATATCCATCTAATAGCTCAATAGCTCATATAACCAGTAGTTGTTCCTCAGCTACATAATTTGTGGCTATTTGGTCAATGAGCGTGGATGTTCTAGAGTAGAAAATGAATGCTGTTCTAATTAGGATTATCATGTTGAGTGGAGGGCAAGGTGCAGAGAGAGAAAGGGCACAGATGCTGTACAAGCTTAATTAGCTCTTAAATGAAATTAAGTGTTTATTTTGGATACAGGTTAAAAAAAATCAGATGAGTTTTTTAATTGCATTTGTAAAGCTTAGGTGGAAAAAGCACAAAGAAAGTAGAAATGATTTATGTTGAATTCAGAATATAGAATACAGACTTATCCATTCATTCAACAGTTATTTATTGGACCTAGTCTTTATATAAACAGTTTAGAGGCTGTGAGAAATAGAAAAATTAAAAGACATGGTACTTACCCTTAGGGAAATGAAATATAACTAAGAAGATAAAAACAGACACATGGGGGAAAAACAAACACAGAACAAAAGACAAATACAGGAAAATGTAGCATAAACTACATATTCATCTCAGGGGGAACACTGAATAGGGTCCTAATCACTGCGGAGCAAAGTCTTTGATCCATTCAACTAATATGTAATGAATGCCTACTAGATGCAGTTCTCAACAGTGTGAGGAATTCAAAGAGCAGAGGCAGCATAACATAGAGGGAAAGAGGATTCACCAGTCTTAAAGTCAAAGATCTGGATTTGAGCCTTAGCTTTGCCACTTACTGTATTCATTTATGTAATCAAAACCCAAGTCTCATTTTCCCCATCCAAAAAATAGGAATCCCTCTACAATATCCTTAATGTCTGAACTGCCTATATCAGAGAGTTGCTAGAAAAGAGCTTTTAAATTATAATATATTACATAGATGTAAGAAATAATGATTATTAATAATAGCATAAAAATGAGGAGAGTCCTTTGAACTAGCAACACGCCACCTGCTGAGTCTTGAGCTGGACTGTGGAGTATAAGGCATGATTTAGCACTCCAAGTGGAGGGAACTCCATGAGGAAAGACATGGTGGTGGGGACAAACAAGCTGTAAGGAGGATACTTTCTGTAAGGTAACTAACCTGGTTGGATACAACAATGTCTGGGCCTTCTCCATGTATCATGGAACTAAGGCAATTATTTAAACTTAATCACGGAAAACTCTTTGGCCCCCAAGAGTATTGTGTTCAGCTCCTACCAGAAAATGTTATCTAAATGACTCCATAAGGATAAATCTAAGACATTTAAGTTGAGACTTCTTAGAACTCCTTCCTTCAAAGAATCACAGAATTACAGAATATCAAAGGGACCTAAGAGGACCCAGTCTAAACTATATCTGAAACTATATCCTCCTCTAAAATATCCTTAACAAGTGTTAACTTAGCTTCTCCCTAAAGGTCTCCAGTGATAGAAAACTCTCTACTCATTGAAATAGCCCTTTCCAATACAAGTATTTTTAATTGTTAGCAAGGTTTCCTGATGTTGAGCCTAAATTTGTCCTCCTGCAACTGCTGTTCCTTGTTTATAATTCTGCCTTGTGATCTCACACAGAACAGTCCTTTATCTGCATGATAGGTCTTCAAATAACTGAAATTATTATATGAAGTTATTATGCCGCCCCCCCCCCAGCCTTTTCTTCTCTAGGCTAAATATCTTCTGCTCTGTCAAATGACAGAGGGTGGGGGGTGGGATGGGGTGGAGAACATACGTGGAGTGAGTTCACTCAATTCTTCCACAACACGATGGCAGGAAATCAAAATTTCTTAATGAAAGGAAATATGAATAGAACTATATGTGTGTGTACATACATACATATATGAACATATAGTTGCTATTCTCAATGATGGAAAAACTAACGTGGAAACATTGTAAGCGCTAACTAGTCACAGTGTTTTTAAAAAGGCACTTGACACCCACATAATGCAGCTGAAAAGACAAAGCAGTTACAGGAAGTATAATGAGGTCTCCCATCATGCTCAAATACTATGATGATATGATGGTAGCAATAGTCATTGACAGGATCCTGGAACACTCATGGTTAGCCCCAAACACATGATCAAAATATTCTTGTGAGCTCTCTAAAGCAACTAATATTAAAGTAATGTATCTATCTAGAAACAGTAGGTGACATTTACTTGCTCTAGAGAATGATGGGGTATATTTGTGTATGTCTGGTGGTATTTGTGTATGTCTTTGTGTTTTCTGGTGGTAAAACAATGTCTGCAGACCAAGATGAAAATACATCACAATTTTTACTTCCATTGCCAAGCAAATGGGTAATTTATGGCTGGTGTTTTTTGATTAGTCACTTCTCTTTGATAATCTAGACACAATCTCTATTGAAATTTTATGAAAATTTACTCCATTTTTATGTATGGTATCAGTTTTATTAACCTATAAATCAATATAAATATAATTAAATTTTTCTAGAATTTCTTTTAATGATTTAGGTTAGTATTCTCTAAATGCCCATTTTGTGACTTCCACATAAGTTTCATTCCTGTTCATCCTCTCTTTAAAGACCAGATAGTTTCTATTTTACAAGTCTGAAAGTGTGCTACCTTGAATAGTAATAGAGCCATCTGACTGATAATGGGCACAAAATCCTGTTTTCTAGAAATAAAACTTTAACAGGAACAAAATTCTAAGACAGTAATTTTTTTTAAACATGGAAAAATTTTTGCAAATTGACACATTAAGAATGCTATTGTAATTCTCTTTCTATTTTTGTTGGGTTCATTCTTTTTATCTGCCCCTTTTGATTTGATAGTAAAACAATTATACGCTGTATAGCAATATTTAGTGACATACTCATATATATATAAAGGTTCTGTAATTTCATCAGGGTAGACAATTCCATCTATTTCTGACATGCTATCTGAGGCACATAGATGGTAAGTGATTTAATCAGTCACATAGCTAGTGCCTATCAGAGAAGAATTTTAATATAGTTCTTCCTAACTCCAAACCAAGCGTTCTAGGATATATACCACAGCACCTCTTAAGACTGTAATATATATTTTGATGTTTGCCTTTAAGACAACCTAACCAACTCCTTTTAAGTAATGAATATTAGATTTATTGCTTGCACCCATAATAGGGAAAGCACGTATAGGCAATGGTTCACAAAATCATAGACCTTCCGCTAGAAGGGCCCTCAGAGGTTATAAAGTTCAATTTCTTCATTTTAGAGATAAAAGAACTGAGGGCTAGGGAGGATAAGTGACTTGCCCAAGGTCATATAAAAAGTAAGCATCAGAAATGAAATTTGAAGCCATGTTATTTGACTGTAGAGGTAATCTTCTTTCCCCTGCATGGTTCTGCACAAATACAAAAAAAAAATGTTTTAAATTATTACGTAGGGCTGAAAGCAGTGGATTACTGTTAGTATTACAAGTATTTATCATTTTACTGACAAAATGCATTCAACATTATTTTTAGTAGAAATTATATAATTCCAATTTATATATATTATTACGATATACATAATTAATTTTCACAGGGAGTATTTTCTAGAATATAAAGTACTATAAAGAAATAGCTTTTAGTAAATGGCATGTTAAGCAAACATGCCTAAGTTTCTGTGAATGACTAGTGTTTCCTTCAAGTCTGTTATTTGAAGAGTCTATAAAATCATTGGAATGACATTTCCAGTTCTCACAATATTGGGAAATTCCTTTAAGAACTGCCTTCAAATCCTATTCCAGAGTCTTCTAAAAATCCTCAGATGTGGCAAACCAGTACCTATTGATGGTGGACTTGATGTCTAGAAACAAGAACTATTCAACACCAAGTGTAGTAAAAAGCTTGCTGAGTCTGCCATAGGATAACATTTTTGTTAAAGCAAGCAAATAAATGAACAGCTAAATGGGTGGCTGTCTAAACATGTTTTGGACAATTACAACATGATTGGTGTAATTATACATACAAAGCCAACCTTCCTTTTTCCTAAAGAAAACATACATATTCTTTTTTGCTAATCTGTACTTTGATGTACATGTAGATCTGAATAACAATCCATTTCACCTATTTTTGTTTATTATAAGCTTATTGAGGGCAAGTTTTTCATATGCCCAGTACTTCATACAGTTCTTCACACCTTGTAAGTTCTTAATAAATGCTTGTTGAATTTAATATGTATATACACACATATCAATATATATATATATATAGAGAGAGAGAGGCAGTGTGATGCAATGCATAGAGGCCTCACTTTGAAGACAAGAAGACCTGGGTTTGAGTCTGGACTCTGGTACATATTGATTGTATGACTAGTGGGCTAGTCCCTTAACCTCTCAGTGCTCTAGGCAACTCTCTAAGACTATAATTTGCAGCAAAAGTATTGTCCTGCATTGGTAAAGATAATTTGCTACCCTGAGATCTTCCTATATCAATGTAGGTCTAGTCCCTATTTCTTCATGCATGTATAGCTTTCTTACAAATATTTCTGTCATGC
The DNA here is from genome assembly GCA_028646515.1 of Pseudochirops corinnae. Taxonomy (NCBI): domain Eukaryota; kingdom Metazoa; phylum Chordata; class Mammalia; order Diprotodontia; family Pseudocheiridae; genus Pseudochirops; species Pseudochirops corinnae. The sequence continues at coordinate 108,341,602 of CM053592.1, read as the reverse complement.
AGAAAGATAATTAGGAAAAAACTACTACATAAGCATCTGCCTCAGATTCTTACAATAAAAAAAGTTTCTAATAATAATAAGTGTTTAGAACAGAGTTGCTGATAAGGATACTAACTCAATTTACTGGTAAAATACCCTTAGGTTTAAACCCATAAAGATGTAAAATTATATAACCTCTTTTTTTTTTTTACAAAAAGGAAAAAGGTTTTCCAATATTCTTCTGCTATAAATGACAGTAACAATACTCTGACACCACAGCTATTTCATGGCCTATCGGTATGTGTTCTGATTAAATTTTCTTGTTTTTGTTTTTTTTTTGCATGATATTTGGAGTTTAATTTGAAACTTTTATTATGACCACTGGGTGAAAGCAATTTTGATAGCTTCAAGGCAAATGACTTTAGATGAGACTTTTTAAAAAAAAATTAATTATCATTATAAATTCCTAATGTATGTAAAGATAGTAAAGTAGCTCTTCATTATATGCACAAAATCAGGACCTTACTTTTTTATCTTTAAATTCAACTTAATCTAAGGTATGAAACTGTATTAATGTATCTTATAAAAGCAAAAGCAAAACAAAACCACAAAACCAATGTTAACTCTGTGACAGGCAGTGTCTACATTTTCATTCATTCATAGACATTCAGCCTAAGAACTGCCGCATATAAACAAAACAAGATTTGAAAGTAAATTTTCTTTTTAAATTTATGGATAATTCTTAAGCCCAAATTTTCTTAACCTCGAGGAACAAAAAGCACAGGATTTGTTTTTTCCCCAAAGCTCCTACTCTTCCAATTAGAGGGAAGGTTGATTAGAAATGGCAAATGATCCCAAAGTTTATCTTGGACATTGGATGAAAAGTAGGTTTTTTGAGACTAAGTTTCAGTTAAGCCCAAATGATATTGATGTCAAGTGGTCTGAGCTCTTCTGTATGATATTGCTTTTGTGGGCGTATATCAATACAATTAGAAATGTTCATGGGGTGCACAAAAGATTCCTGGACTTAAAAGAGTGATCTGTTTATCCCTTCATTCCTATTAAAGTGAGTTATCAAACCTCATGTCTATTCTCCAGAATATGCTATACAGTTCACAGGATCACAGATTTAGAGTTGGATGTGATCATAGCAAGCTCTTATTTTATAGCTGAAAAAAACTAAAGTGAAGTATCTTGACCAAGGTGACACAGGTAAAGTTGTTTGAACATCCCAAAGAGCTGGTACACATGGACAACATATGTCTTTGAAAAACACTGAGGATGAAAATGAATTAGCCTTAGAACTGAAGGATGAGAGTGGATTAGATCGCATTTGTGAGATAGTACAGTGCTTTGAAAGAATCTAAGCTTTTCCATGAAACAGAGGCTTGTGTTTTTCAACCAAATGACTAATCAACAGGTATTTATTAAGTGCCTACTACATGCCAGGAACTATGCTGGGCACTAGAGATTCAAAGATAGTTCCTGTTATCAATGAGTTTACATTCTGTGGGAGGGAAGACAATATTCAGATATGTTTAACAAATATAAAATGGTTTTAAGACGGGAGGGAACTAGCAATTTGTGGGGATCAGAAAAGACTTCATATAGAATGTGGTGTTTGAATTGAGTCTTGAAACAAAGTGCAGTTGAGAGAGGAGTAGATTTTAGGCATGGAAGGTAGCCAGAGAAAAATCATGGAGATGATAAGGGCTGTCATGTGTGAGAAGCAGTTAAGTTAGAATGTAGTATATGCTGATAAGCCTCTCCAAAGCTAGCTAGGCTAATCTTCAATTGATAGGTTAATACATTTCATCACAGGATCTTTACTCAAAACCTTCTCACCTTCTTAGGACCTGTAAGAGTTTGTGCTTTCTTGCATAAGCTTAGAGAACCTAGAGTTATTAAGTCTCAGAGAAAGACTCAAAAAATAAATACCCAAAATAAAAACTCAAGTAAGGCAATTATAAATTTCCAGCTTATGATTTATAGTCTATATGATGAAAATACCCTGGAAATTTTACTTTTGGGGTAGCTAGGTGGTGCAGTGGATAGAGCACTGGGTTTGGAATCAGCAAGACTCCATGAGTTCAAATCCAGTCTCACCTACTTACTAATTTAACCCTGTCTGCCTCAGTTTCTCATCTGTAAAATGAGCTGGTGAAGGAAATGGCAAAATATCTTTGCCAAGGAAACCCTAAATGGGGTCACAAAGAGTCAGACATGACTGAAAATGACTGAACAACTATAAAATTCTACTTTAGGTAATGATTTATTTTTTAGCACCTAACAGCTTACTTGAGGCAAGGAAATGTCCCAGTCTACATCAATAGAAAGAATATACCCTGAGGAAATCATGCCTCTTTGAATAAAGAAGTCTATGTGATAGTTATGAATAAAATGCCTGAATTAAAAACCTTTTTGTTCAATTCCTAGTGATTTCACTTCAGTCTGGGGGAGATAGCACGGTACAGTAGAAAAGAGCAATAGAGGAGTCAGAGGACCTCAGTTCAAATCCTAGTCTTTCTGCTTAATATCTATATATCTATGAAAATCATTACTTCTCTCTCTGGGCCTCAGTTTCCTCATCTGTAAAATGAGGGTGTTGGACTAGAGGAAAGCAAGGTGAATCTATGACCTACTCTGTGAAGCATTAAGAGAGATATAGTTCCTGCAAGAAGACTGCAATCTTAAAAATTTAACACAGTAATAATCAGTTAATCAATCATGCAT
>CM053592.1:108301342-108332496 GCA_028646515.1 Pseudochirops corinnae | reverse complement strand
ACCCTGTCCTTTTTCAAAAGTGTTTGCTTCTGACTACCCCCTCCTCCAATCTGCCCTCCCTTCAATCATCCCCCTCCCATCTCCTTCACCCCTTATTTCCTGTATGGTAAGATATCCAATTGAGTGTGTATGTTATTATCTGATGAGAGTAAGGTTCACTCATTCCCTCTCCCCTCTTCCCTTCCATTGTGAAACCTTTTTCTTGCCTCTTTTATGTGAAATAATTTACCTCATGCTATCTCTCCCTTTCTCCTTCTCAAAGGAGTTTCTCTTTTATCCTATAGATAGTGAAGAAACACTAAAGGTTCCTGAGGAAGAAAGCAACATAATCATACCTATCAATGCATTAGGAAAATAACTGGCATCTGTATAAAGAAAATAAGGGTTAATGTTATTTGTCTTCCACACCCACAGCTAATTCTATTTTAAAATGAATCTGACTTTTAATACTATAAAATAAAATCTTAAAAATAATTTTGACAAATTTGAATCAGTGAAAAACTAGTTTTTAAAGATAATTTTTTTCATTTCAAATAAACTGTCAGATGATAGTTTTGCCCAATAAAGACCTTTAAGAAACCTGTTTTGATAATTAGCTAGGAATTATTTCTAATTAGCATTTCAATTTTTCTTTGTAACTAGGGATAGAGTCTAGACCTAGATTTTCATTGATGTAGGAAACTCAGGTGAGGAAAACGGCCTACCAGTAGAGGCCTATACCTTTTCTATCATTTATAGCCCTAAAGAGAATTGCCTGGAGTACTCTAAAGTTAAGTGATATGACCAGCATCACACAGTCAGTATGTGTTCAAATTCTAGGCATTTGTGGCTCTGAGGTCTACTTGATTCACTAGCCCTATTCTGACTCCCATTAACAAATAAGTGCACCTAACATATTTGAAAATACTTTTATCACTTGTGTTTAAACATTTACTTTTAATCTTAACCATGTCATTAGTTTTAGTAAGCCCCCTTTTCATAGCTAAAGGTTACTGTCTAATTATTATAAATTCAAAATTAATTAGATCTCCAGGGACCTTATTTTTCCTGAAGGATGTAATTTTTTATGCATGTTTAGATACTTGTAGAGTTTTAAATATTTAGATGTTACAAGAAAAATAACTGAGTAATTTAAGAGGATATCTTACTAGACATTATCAGACATTTTGGGGGGAGAACATGTAGTATTTTATAATGCTGGTAACATGCACAAGAATTATAATTATCATCTATTGCCATATTGTATTAAATCACTATATATTTTAAAAGAGTACTAAAATTTGCCATATTAAAGTGAAAATTTGCTATTAATCAGGTCAGTGTGAATTGCTTTAAATTATTGCATTTAAAGAGGTATCTCTAAGAGATGTACAAATAAAAAGAAACACTTTGTTTTCAAACTTGCAAGGTCAGTACAAACTTAGTCACTAATCTGGCAGTTTCTAGTCCATCCTTCATGTCACTAGAATAGTTTGTCTTTTAAATAGATCCAGCAATAGCATTCATTCCTTTGCTTAAAACCTTTCTAATGATTAACAAAGTGCAAATCTTTTTGTCTGCAGCCTAGCACCACCACCCAATTTTTCCAACTTTATCATATACTTTTCTCCAACTAGTTATTCCAACTTTGCATTGTTCACTGTTCTCTATCCCCAGAATATCTTCTCTACCATTCTTCGTTGTTTTCTTCCCTCTTTGAAGCCCAATTCAAAGACCAGCCCGTCAGAGAAATCTTCCCTGATTATTAGTTGTCTCCCCAGACTTCATTTAACCTGATTTCGTTCTCTCCAGTGCAGTGCTGTTTGGTGTCTTTTCCCTCTTCCTGTAAGTTTCGTGAGAACAAGGGCTATCTTACCTAAACTTTATCTTCCCAGCCATCTAGTTTAGTGCTCTTTAGTGTCTAATAAATTTTTCTACATGCACTGTAAAGATAGGGAAGACCCATCTTCTGCATATCTTTTATATCATTCATACCTACAGTGCTAGGTTTGAATACTGAATAGACTTCCTAAAATGCCGTGCAGGAAAAAAAAACCCAGCGTATCTGGATTAGGCTTTTCATTTCAAACCAAAATTTATTTCGCTAAAATATTTACCACACTTAAGTTTTGTTTGTAAGTATTATTTGTATTAATTGGCTGTTGTGATGTATTGCTGTTCCTCTTTTTATTAAAACTAAAGTCAGAAATAGGTAAAAATTACTGATAAGGGAAGGGAAAGGATAATACTTTCTGTGAGCTAGGCATTGTGGTAAGCAGTTTTGGAAATATTTCATTTGATAACTCAAATACAACTTAGAACTGTGCTTTTTTTTTTCTCCTTTAAGGTTTAATGCATGTGCACAATAAACTTGTGGACCCACTGTACAGTATGAAAGAAGAAAACTGAAGGATTGATGCGAAATTCTCCTTGAATGAACAGAGCAACATTTTTTATAGGTAGTGAACTAAATTTCGTGCTATGCAATGTGCCAAGTAAAACACAGAATTTGGAGGATTGTAAATGTCCAGTATCCATATATTGTTAAACATTCCATGTGATGATAACTTAGTCCATTTCCCCAATATTTCAGATTCTGAAGAGAGCTTTCAAAGCTGTTTATTAAAAAGACAATGCAAATCAAAAATTTAAGTCTGCCTAATTTAGAATATAACTTAAGGAAATAAGAATTTTGTAAATCATTTATCCTTCATTCTTTGACTATTGAGATTTATTATTTTTTTTCAATTGCTGGCCTGTACATTGTTAAAAGTATGAATTACAATAATTGCACAATCCTTACTTTGGGGAAAGCTGTGTTTACATTTTTTATGTACTTCACACAAGCTTTTGCACGTGGTTGCCTTAAAAGCATCTTACTACAGTAGCATTTGGACATTTCAAGTCCTGTTATATTATGCTGATAAACTAATTTGATATGAGAAGACAGTGCCTATATACTTCTCTTAGAAAAGTGTCTTTTATGTGCATGTTTTTTTGCAGCTTCTGCCATAGCACCTTTGTGTGCTTCTTCATTTACTTACTCAGGTTCATGCTTTTAGTTAAGTACACGCTTTGGCAATTAGGATCTTTATACTCAAATGCTTTTTTAAAAGAAAAATTGTTAAACTGCATCAATGATTACCTTAATTCGTAATAAATTAATATGGCTAAAAGGATTGATAGGCATGCATAAAATAAATTACCTGTAATCTGTTTTGCATTACAATATTAACTTGGATCATTTATTACTTTGTGAGCTCAAATATTAGGATTATTTTTAACTTTAAGCTTGTAATGTATAACTCTTTACAAATTGTACTTCCAGAAGATGATTGAAAAGAAAGAAATATGCTCTGGATACATTCCAAGTAATAAATCATAAAATTCTTGCTAGTCCTGGTGAATTTGCATTTATTTTTCAGGTCTTTTATACAATGAGGACTATTTTGTGATGCTTTGTTTCAGTCTATTTAGTTTATGCTGATGTTCTCCTTGGGAAAAAAAGTGAAAACTGTATTGTTTACTCAACCTATTAGAAACTCATTTGGTGAGTAAAATACCTTCAGCTAAATTTATTGTGGTTTACAAATAACTAGAATTTTTAAATATAGAGGGAATGTATGTTGATACAACAGGAAGAGAAAATCAAGTATTTTGTTTAAGCCCTAGACAGGATTAGAAAAGAGGTCAAAGAAAGTTGGACTTGGCCTCATTTCTCCCTCTGGGCTCTAAAGATGGTGTAATACAAACAAACCCCCACAACATTAAAATTAAGATTCAAGGCCTTTCTCTTTCAGTTACTACTTTTAGGACCTTGGACACATATGTCACCTAAAAAATGAGGAATGAAGTAGATTTCATTTGTTTTTCTCAGCACCAAGTTTATCATCCTATTAGCTTAGAAATAAACCAATAAAATAAAAATTGGAGGAAAGAATAACTTTTTAAGTGAGATTAATTTTATTGAAAACAGATTTTAAAATATCATACATAAAATATATATACAATTCAAAATAAACCAAGTATAATTAAATTTTACATTCATTTATCAGGTTGTCTTTTTAGAACTCTTATAAAAGCATCCTTTGGAACTTCAATATTGCCAACTTTTCTCATTCTTTTCTTTCCTTCTGCTTGTCGTTTTAATAGTTTCATCTTTCGAGTAATATCTCCACCATACTGAGGAAAACCAAAACCACCAGTTAGGGGGGGAAAAGTTTATAACCTAAGAAATTTTTAACTATAGCTGGGTCTTGATGTCACCTTAGCCACAGTGTCCTTAATTCACTGTAAATGGTTCCCACTAAATACTCTCACCCTATGCAGATGACTAATTCACTGTTTTGGTAGCTACATTATGAGGATTCCCTTTAGTCCTTTCCAGTGTGAATGGAAATTCAAAAACTAATTAAGTTATATCATCTAATCAAATCACGTATAAGACAATTTATTGATAAGCAACTTAATCTATATCATCCCCAATCTGAGATCAGCAAAGTATTGTTAACTGGCCTTTTATTAAAAAAAATTTTGCTATCCAGTGCTCTCATGCTCAGAATGCCTAGGAATAACAGTGCCTTGCTTCCACCCCAGCCTCCACTGCTATCATCCAGGGGAGCAAACCTTGTAGAGATGGTACCTAGCAACTGCTGCTGCAGCTCCCACCATCCCTGAAGATCAGGGAAAGAAAGTTTAGCCACCAATGGAAATGGTTTTAATCAAAATGATGCTGAAGAAGATAAATTACCCAAATGCCTTTAATATTCTAACCTAAGACTATTGGGCCTTTCCCTCTGCAGATGAAATGTCCTTTGTTACAATGAGAGCTCCTTGACAGCAGGAACTGTCTTTTTTTATTTGTTACCTCCAAGACTTAAAACAATGCTTTTCAGAGTAAGCATTTTTCCATTCATTTGGCAAACTCAATACTTTAAGTATTATTAATAGATTTTTTTTTAACTTCCAAGGTGAAAAGAGTGCTGTAGAATGAAATAAAACTATACAAATACAGGTAAAATTAAAACGATTTTGTTGTTCTTGTCTATATAATTTCACTGGTGTAGGGAACTCACAGTGAGGAAACTTGGAAGCAACTGTTTTGCAGCTTGTATAATGATATTTTACATAGTAATACAGCCAGTCTATGGTGGGACTTTGAACCTAGGTCGGGGTAGAGAACCTGTGGCCTTCTAGGTCCTTGAGTGCACTTTTGACTGAGTCCAAATCCACATGCTTTTATTGAGGGGATATGTTCTGTGAAGTTTTAATTCAGTCAAAGGGCCATATCTGAGGACCTAGAGGGCCACATGTGGCCTCAAGGCTGCAGGTTGCCCGCCCTGACCTAGGTCTTCCTCATATGAAGTCATCTAGATCCAGTTATCTCTGCAGGTACTGGAAACACAAACAATCCCTCCCAGCAAGAAGATGATATAGTTACCCAAATAAATATATCAAGATAGTCTGAGATACAGGGTACTAGGTTTGGGGTAAACAGGAAGAAATGTGCAGAAGGTGTTGCTTGATTTGCAACTTAAAGGCATAAAGGGATTCTTTTCTGTATGGAATGTCCTTCTGTTCTGGTTGTCCCCTCCTCCCTTAGATGAGTTCTTTGCGGGATAGGAGCTGCATGAGATGGTCTCTATTTTGATGAGGGGCTCAGGTCAACCATCCCTCCCTTTTCAGATTTGTTTTTGACTGTCCACACTTTGCCACTATACCTTAGCTACCTTTTCGTCTTGCAACCTGCCTTAGTACCTGTGCCACATACCTCCCTATCCATGAATTCCTTTTAGGACTTCAAGACCTCCATTTTGGGGAATGACCTAGGCCATTCTTCATTCTTCCTCTCTACATTCTCCCTCTTCCTATGTCTTGTTTCTTTCCACTAGAATATAAGCTCCTTAAAGCAGGGAAGAGACTGTATTTTTGTGGTGGTACATATCTCCAGCATTTACTACAGTACCTGGCATATAATGTTTAAAAAACATTATGACTGACACTTCATATGAAGCAAAGTTAAGGAGAGAATATGCCAGGTATATGAAATAGTAGTGCAAAAGGCAGAGACTAAAAGTGGAGTGTACTATGTGAGAAACAAGAGGCTAAGTCTCAGTATTAGGGAACTTGGAAGGGGTAACAGCCAATGCGGTTGGAAAGATAGGTGGTAGAGGGCACTAAAAGCTAAATGACGGGATTGCTATTTTATCCTATAGCAAGAGATATGCCAATGTTTTAATCATTTCAATATTTTGTTTTGCTTGTAATCTTAGAAACTGTATGCAGTCATCAGAATCTCTGTCCCAGGAATAGCATAATCACATGGCTTTCTGCCTTAAGGAAAATCCTTTTGACAACTAGACCTTTTTGTTTTCAAACTCCTAAAATCTTAATTACCCACTAAAAAAAAGTATCTTCTAGAGACTTTTAGAATAAAAACAAAATATACGTACACATTTTGCCAAGACATTTTTTCTGTAAGCTTTCACACTGTAAAAATAAATATTTTGCATTAACATTTAATACCTATGGTATAAATATGCATTTATTACAAATTACTTAACTGGATGCTAAATACATATATTTAAAGGAGCACCCCTTATTTTTTTTTTTTACCAATGATGCTATAAGACTATTGAAGTGACCTGGTAAAGGAACCTGAAACCAATCTTGAATCCAAGTGGAAATGCTCTTTCCATTATTTAAAATTTTCCCCTAATTTATAGTAGTAATTTTGCAATCATCAAGAAAGTCTTAAAATTTAACAAAACATGGAACTAAGAAACATTTTTGTTTTTGTTGAGCTACTTAGCTTGATCACATTATGAGATCATGACTTACTGGACGCTATTTCTCATAATCTCAGAAAAGAATTAACTAGTCATAGATTGTACTCTAACTTCAAGTACCTATGTGAGAGCCTGGGATTTAGGACACACTTTAAACAAAACCATCAAAACTAATGGAAAACGTATTTTTCTTCCCTTGTGGAAATGTGTCTTGCTGAAAGATACTCATTTAATGTTAGTTGAATGAAACTCATCCCTTTTATAAGCATGTTAGTAGAATTATCTTTAAACAGAAAACATTTAGCTGCTTTAGACAGCCCAAGTTTTTAACTTATTTTGGAATGTACCTTAGTATTTAAAAAGCACCAACACATAATGGTGCTCTAAAAAAATGACATTCTCTATTATAAAAAAAAGTTTCTAAAAAATTTTCCGTGTCACCTTGATTTAAAAAAAAAAAAGTGAGTGAATATAAAACTTATATTCAATAACTTTATTATAAAAAACTCTCTTTCTCCCCATACACTAACAAATAAGCTATTTTTTCTCCAAATAAGCCCAGAGATGAGTATTAGCTACATTAGTTTCAACTCACGTTTCTCTGGCAATGATTTTACTTCCAATAGCTGCCTGAATAGCTATTTCAAATAGTTGTCTAGGAATTGCATCCTTCAGTCTTTCACATATAGTTTTTCCAACAGGATGTGCCTTTTCTCTGAAAGAGTAAGGGCATATTAGAGTTACATATCTGAAATGAAAGTATTAGAAATAATATCTTAGGCAATAATAACAGGAACTGTGGACGTCCATAAGTATTCTCAACATAAGCAAGTGTGATTTATTTTGTTACATCTGAACATGAGTATGAAACAAAACTAGAGGAAGCCAAGATGGCAGGGTAGAGGCAGCAACCCAGCTGAACTCTCACAACTTTCCCTTCCAAATAGCTTTAAAATAACACATCAAATGGAATTCTGCAGTAGCATAGTAAACAGAAGGCCAGGATAAGACATTTCCAGACGGAAACAACTTGAGAGGTTTGTTTGTGACACAGGGTGGAGGCCATCCTGGAGCTCACTTGGGAGCAACACCAGTAGAGGAATTTGGACCAGAAAAAAATTACAGGGGGCCCTGACCTGACAGTGGGTGCAGGACGACGTGATGTTTGACAACTCCCATTGCCCATTTGCAATTCTGGGTCATGGTTGCAGGGCAGAGAAGAGTGCTAGTGTTTGTGGCTTCAGGGAAATGGGGACCTACAGACCAGAAAAGCAGGGACTACACATCTCCCAGCAATACCAACACCTTAGAAGCACCAGAAACTTGCAGACTCTGAGAACTACCTCTGAAAATAGCAGCATGACAATGACTGAGGTATAGGACAGTGCCTCCCTACCCCCCAAGTGGGTAGAACCTACCTTTAACATAAAAGTTCAAAATCAAAAAGTAGGCTGTGAAAATGATCAAACAACAAAAAAAGAAACTGACCATAAAAAGCTACTATGGTGGTAGGGAAGATCCAGGAAGACATAAACTCAGAAGACAAAAACTATAAACAAAGCCTCAAAGGGGAAAAAAAAATGTTAACTTGACGTCAAACAAGTCCAACAAAAATTCCCACAAGACTTCAAGAAACAAAGTGGTAGAGGAAAAATTAGGGAAAGAAAGGAGTGAGTGATGCATCAAATTATAAAAAGAGAATAAAAAAATTGCTTGGTAAAAAAAAATAACTGAAAAATAACCTTAAAAAAAAGAATTGGTCAAAAATTTGTGTGAATTAATTTCCTTCAGAATCATCAGAGTCCAGTCACTGAAGAAAAGACTTCCTTAAAAAACATAACTGGCCAAATAGAAAATGAGGTACAGAAGTTCACTGAAGAAAGTAATTCCTTAAAAATGAGAATTCAGCAAATAAGATGCTAATGACTGCATGAGACATCAAGCAATATACATTAAAACAATGTCAAAAGAAGGAAAAAAGGGAAAACATGAAAATACCTAACTGGAAAAACTGATCTGGAATATCAAGGAGAGAGATACTTTAAGAGCTATTGGATTACCTGAAAGCCATGATCAAAAAAGAAGCCTAGATATATTTCAAGAAATTATAAAGGAAAACTATTCTAACATCCTAGAACTACAGGGTAAAATAGAAACTGAAAGACTCTACCGATCACTTTGTGAAGGAGATCCCAAAATGAAAACTCCCAGGAATATTATAGCCAAATTCCAGAGCTCCCAGGTCACGCAAAAAATATTGCCAAGCAGTCAGAAAGGAAGGCAAAGGAGCTAGGGTTATAGCCAAGAATAGGCTAACCAGCAAAACTGAGCATAATCTTTCAAATTAATAAATGGATTTTTAATGAAAGAGAATATGAAAGCATTCCTAATAGAAAAGATCAGAGATAAACAAAATCTCTCAAGCATAAAAAGAGATATGAAAACATGAAAGAAATCATAAGGGACTCAATAAGGTTAAACTGTTTAGATTCCTACATGGCAAGATGATACATGTAATTCCTAATAACTTTATCATTATTAGGACAGTTAGAACTTTCTATAACGGCAGAGAGGGCAGGTATGAGTCAATTATATTGGGATGATAAAAAAATGAGGGGGTGAGAAAGAAGAATGCACTGGGCAAGGGGGGAAGGAAAGAACAGGGAAAATTATCTCAAATAAAAGAGCCATGAGGGGTGGCTAGGTGGCGCAGTGAATAGAGCACCAGCCCTGGAGTTAGGAGGACCTGATTTCAAATCTGGCCTCAGACACTTAACACTTGCTAACCTTGTGACCTTGGGCAAGTCTCTTAACCCCAACTGCCCTGCCTTCCCCTCTCCAAAAAGGAAAGAAAAGAAGGGCCATGAACGGAAGAGTTTTTAACAGTGCAAAGGAAAATGAGGGGTGGGCAATCCTTGAACCAAACACTCCTCTGAATTGGTTCAAAGAGGTTAGAAAATAGGGTTTCTATACAAATCTATCTGACCCAGCAAGGAGGTAGGAGTAGAAGGGGATAAGAGAAAGAAAAGAAGGGGGTGATAAAGAAGAGAGGGTGGATTAAGAGAAGCAGTAGTCAGAAGCAAAACAGACCTGAGGGAGGGACAGGGTAAAAAGAGAAGGAAAAACAGAAAAAGCAGGATGGAGAGAAATACACAGTTACTGATAATAAATGTGAATGGAATGAACTCGCCCATAGGAACGGAATGCAAAATGGATTAGAAACCAGAATCCAACAATATGTTTACAAGAAACAGAGAAGACACAGAGTTAAAGCCAAAGCTTTTATACTTCAGCTGAAGTAAATAAGGCAGGAGAAGCAAAATTAGCAAAAAGAAAAAAAATAACAAAAGTACAAAAAAGATGAAGTAATATATGAAGTAATATAAAATTTCTTATAGCAAGTTTCCTTGACAGAGGAAAGTAAATCAAATTTATAATACAGGTTGTTCCCCAATTAATAAATTTCAGAAGGCTAGGAACAAGTACTTTTCAGATAAAGAAATCAAAGCTACTTACAGTCTTTTGAAAAAAATGTTCTAAATCACTACTGATTGGGGAAACACAAATCAAAACAACTCCAAGGTACTATCAGAGTAACTAACATGACGGAAAAGCAAAAGGATAAATGCTGGAGAAGATGGGGAAAAATAGGAACACTAATGTACAGTATACTGGTAGAGTTGTGAACCGGTCCAGTCATTCTGGAAAACTATTTGGAACTATGGTCAAAGGGGTATAACACTGCATATCCTTTGGTCCAGCAATACCACGATTAGGTCTGTATCCCAAAAACATCAAAGAAAAGGGCCCAGGACCCTTTTGTAAAAAATTATATAACAACTTTTTGTGGTGGCAAAGAATTGGAAATTGAGATGATGCCTATCAGTTGGGGAATGGCCTAGTAAACTATCATATATAACTGTGATGGAATACTACTAAACTATATGAATGAATAAAATAATCAGAACCAGGAGATTTTTAACAGCGAAAGACTTAGCTACTCTGACCAAGACAATGATTCAAGACAATTTTGAGGGACTCATGATACTGTTCACTTCCAGAGAAATGATGAACTCTGACTGCAAATTGCAGTATAGCTTTCCCCCCACTTTTTCTTGTTTTGTGGGGGGTCAACATGACTAATATGTTTTGCATGATTTCACATGTATAATTTTTTTTTTCCCTCCACTTAGTAGTATTTTTTCCAATTACAAGTCAAGATAGTTTTCAACATTCACTTTTATAAGATTTTGAGTTCCAAAATTTTTTTCTCCCTCTCCCCTTTTTCTTCCTCCTTCCTCAAGATGGCAAGCAATTTGATATACGTTATACATACATCAGTTATACAAACTGATATATTGCTTGCCTCCTCAATGAGTGCGGGAGGATTAGGAGAAGGAGAAAATTTGTAAATTTCACACCTAAATTCTTCATGCTACAATTTTAATTCATTTTAAACACAAAACTGCTCTTACTATTGGCAAAACATTGGAAAATAAGCATTTTCCATCATTAGTTTCTCCTCCAAGTTGTCTGGGAAAAGATAGAAACAAAGGTTTTTGTTATCAAAGAGGACCAAAATAACATCACTATGCTAGAGTCAAGTTTCAGTGTGTCCGACTGTGGCTGATCAGACCAATATGAGCTCAGAATGCTCTACCACAGGTCAGGCACAAATAGTCTATGTGAACCTTTAGGGTAGATTCTCTAAATTTGTGAATCCTGCATATCCTTTGAGCTGTTTTCAATTCCATGTTGCTCACAAAGCAAAGCACCTTCTCTGATGTAGGCATGCCATGCTCAGTGGTCCTGTGCTAGTGTCTCTCATGTCATACAATCAATTCCCAAGTTAAGAGAGACCTTGAGAGTGTCCTTGTATCACATCTACACTGAATCAAGAAAGATATAACTGTCTAGAAATGTAAAGATGATAGTCCCACTATGTACTCTACCCTGATCAAATCACATTTGGAATACTGTGCTCAACTCTGAAGACATTTTAGGAGAACATTCAGGAATTGGTAAAGGAACTCAGGATCATGCCACTGAAATTCAGCTGAAGGAACTGGGAGATATTTAGTATACAACAGAAAAGATTATTTAAAGAAGGATTATACTCGTTATACTTTGTTCCAGATGACAAACTTGGGAACAAAAGGTAGAAATGCCAAAGATGTGTAAATTTAATTTGAGTTTAGTTTGAAAATTCTGGTGCATTTGGAACAGCGGTTCTCAACCTGGGGGTCGAATGACCACAAGGGTCACAGGGGTTGCCTAAGACCATCGGAAAACACATATTTCCGATGGTCTTAGGAACCAAGACACCCCTCCTCTATCCATCTCCAGGCAGGTCCGCCCACATACAAGTATTAAAGGGTTAGGAGGGTTGAGAATCACTGATTTAGAAGGTACCAGGTTCCTCTTCTTGATGGTCTTCAAGCAAAGGATGTATCATCAGTTGTATTATAGAGGGAACTACTGTACAAACATTAAACTATGTGGCCTCTGTAATCTCTTACAATTATGATTCTATGATATATCCCAAGTACAGTTTCTTTAAAGATATTTTTCCTTTGTAGTTATAAAAGATTATATAAATGAAATCTGAGTAAAGCTAACAACCTTAGAAAAAAGTGATTCTCTTAATTATAGATAACTGTACCCTATGCAACTTACTTGTGTACAATTGTTACCAACTCTTCCACAGGGTTGCCATTTAACAGAATATCCATTTTTACAAGGTCTGCAGTCTGATATCCAGCATCTTCATAATCAAAACTAATGAAGAAAACAATTATATGGTTAATGAACATTTTTTATTTCCTGTCAAACAAGAAACAAACATGCAAATACAATACTGAAATATCTAGCTTTGTATTAAATATTTAATCTACAGTTCTAGACTAAAGAGGCCACCCAAGAGGTAGTGGGGAAATAGGCTTTTATTAGACTAAACACAATACTTCTACTGAACTTAATTTAAAAGCTGTTGCAGGATAAGGTGTGGAGCTGGAAGGGAACTTGGTTCAAATATTTTATTGTACAGAGAAAGGAACTGAAGGCCAGGTAGTAAGAGGCCTGGGTAGGATTTAATTCAGGCCCTCTGACTTCCTTGCTTTGTCTGTCAGGTATTCTTTGCTACCCCAATGTCATCACCATAAACCTTCTACTCATCTCAGTTTTCTTTCTGTGATGGCCACATCAGACACTGGTCCACAAAGTTGAAGAGGGAAAGGCTCCATGTTGGAAGACCTAGGGGCTGAGTAACCAAATGTCTAAAAGTGGCTTGGTAGATAGGGCAAAACAAAAAGTTCTGAAAACTGAATTTCTAACAAAAGGTATCAGTGTCAGTGTGGGAAGTATCATGTGAAAAGACACAACCATTCTAGAGAACCATTCGGAACTGTAAGAAAGAGATTAAAATGTCAATTCTATACCTCTTGATCCAAAGATTCGTTGTTAGATACAGGGCAATGCTCTTGCTAAGCAATGACAGAATAGCTCCATATATAATAAAATATTTATAGTAGCACATTTTATAGTAACAAAGCTGCAAAGCTGTATGTAGATGGTAGACAAACTGTGGCACACAAGTGGGAAGACATAAACTACTGTAAAATAAAGCCCAACCAGAAAAAGAACAAACCTAATGACTATAACAATTAAATAGATAAAACAAAACAATGCTACAATATCCTAATAACCAAACAATCCTGAAGATGAGCATCTTTGTAGAGCTGGGGACTGTGGGTCACTACTTAGTATATCAAGCACTTATTTGCCAAGTGCTGTGTCCTGGGGACACAAATACAACAATAAACAATCCTTGCTAGGAAGAGGCTTACATTCTGATATGGGAGATAGGTACATATACACAAAACATAATGACAATTACCCAGTTATATATGAGTTTAATACAAGGTAGTTTGAGAAGGAGGGTACTACTAACTGAGGGATCCTGGAAAGACTTTATGTAGAATGTAGTCTTTGAACTCTTATTTTTATGTATGGGAGGCAGTTCTGAGGTGGAGGATGAGTATTCCTAACACCATCTCCCCCATCTATGAATGGGCACTTGTCAGTGGCAAAGGCACAGAAACAGGAGACAGAATGTCAGGTGTTAAGAATAGAGAAGGTGGGGGAAGCTAGGTGGGACAGTAAATAAAGCACCTGCCCTAGAGTCAGGAGGACCTGAGTTCAAATTAGGCCTCAGACACTTGGACAAGTCATTTAAACCCAACTGCCTTGCCTTCCCTCTTCCCCTTTACCCCCCCCCCAAAAAAAAAAGAAAAAGAGGACCAATTTGGCTAGATCAGAATGTAGGAGAATAATAATCCAAAAAGGCTGTAAAAATATAATGGAGGCAAGCTATAAAAGCAGAGGACTTTATATTTTCAGTAGCCAATAGATTTGCCTTAGAAAACACAGATCATGTAAAAAATAAAAACTGTTTATCCTCACACACAGACATACAAAGACACAAACTTTAAGTAAAGTTTCTAAGTGTTAGAAAATCTAGTAAGGAATAGTGTTTAGCCATCCATATCTTTGGAGGTAAGAGTAAACCAAAAAACAAAGAAATGTTACTTCATTTCATTACAGGCAGAAATCGTAGATCTAGAAACAAGAGATCAGAGTCTAACTTGCACATTATAAAGATGAGGAAACAGACCCAGCAGGATTTCTACTGGATTAAAATGCACTGACCATGTTACGATTCTGGATTCCAGCAGTTCAGAGGTTTAGGTTTGTGCTTAAACAATACAAGTTTGCTTTTCTTTTAAATGAGGGCTTCCTTCCCAGTGCCCTTTTATTTTAAGTCCAGGATGTACTCTTCCTAATAATCACCACCTTCTACATAGAGCTCAGCTCCTAATACTCTCACTCAAAAATTACCTTGTATTTAATTTTTCTGTACTTGATAGATATACATGTTGTCTCCCTAATAAAATATAAGCTCCTTGAGGACATGGACTATTTCTTATGTCTGTATAATTTTGTATAGTTTCCACTAAACTGTGCTTCATGAATCATAATCTGAGATACCTTGCTATCTACTCTTTAGCTGGGCTGATAATTTGTTTTACCTAGTGGAGAATAGCAAAAATCTCCACTAGAAATTTTATGTGCTGGCACCCAGCATCAAAAAGAAATCCTTGCCCCTTCACAGACTCCACCTGATACCTCACAAAACTAGTATTCTATATTCTAGGGAAAGAGCTGGCTGGTTGTTCATATCTACAACTACTAAATAATAGCATATTATATCTAAATAGTGAAAGTGTTTATCTCTATTGTCTGCAACTGAATTTTTAAAGGTTTAAGTGACTTCTCCAAAGTAACATAATTTTTTAATTCTTCTGAGATAGGACTCATACTCCATCTTGCTAAATCCTGTACTTTTTATTATACCAGGCTGATCCTGTGGCTTTTTAGATGTTTTTAGGTCAGGACCTGCTTGTATATTTCTAAATTTTAATCTTCAAAGTTCAATTATTTTTATTTCTAGCTACACTACAAAAATACATTTTCTAATTAAGCGTAGAATCAAGTTAAAAAAAAAGTGAAACAATCAGGAGAGATTTTATAAAAATTCTATTTATAAAATTTGTTTATAAAAATAATTACCCAAAAGACAATAATCTCATTTATTAAGAATTAATGGAAAATGAAATATTTACATATGTTCATTTTTCACTAAGTATATTTATCCATCAATTTTTAAGGGAAATTTCCGTAGCTTTTTAAATGGAGAATTTTCTAAAATGCATTACACATTCCTCTAAGTGTGCAAAGAATACAACCTTTTCTTTAATATAAGATCATTATATTATAACATAGTGAATTACTAAGTTGTATGGGACTACTTGCTCCTATAAGAGAGAGCAGTCTACTTTTGGCTTTTCTGTTTTCTCTGCTATCCAATACTAGAACTTCCTATTATCTGTGTACCGTTTCTAGCTCTACTCCATCTAATTTGATGCTTCTTATATGCTGTTGACTAAGAAACCACATAAATCAAGCCATTTGGTGCAATAGGTTCTAACTGAAGACCTGACATCATCTTCCCATGATCATGGTGCATAAACTAGAACACTGATTTTAGCATTTTTTAAATTAAAATTTAAGATTCTCATTTGTGTTTCAGAAAACAGAGATTGCTTGATTAAAAAAACACCTTGAATAAATAAAATGTTATTGTGCTCCTAAAAGAAAATGTCTAAATTTATTTCTCACAAAAAATTCTTACCTAGCATATCCAGAAGAAAGAGATTTCAAGGAATCATAAAAATCCACCACAATTTCATTCAAAGGGAAGAGGTATTTAAGCATAACTCGATTCTGATCAATAAACACCATATTTTTTTGAACTGCCCTTCGACTCTAAAAAAAACATGAAATATAACATAATCACAAGCCACTCAGATATTGATTACTGAAAAAAATACATAAATCCTTTGCTTAACTCCCTTTAAAATTCTAGTTACAAAAAAAAACAAACCCTGATTCTATTAGCATCTTAATAACGTCAAAAATAGCCAAATAGTAGTTCAGAAGTACAAGAAGCCTGAATTCCTTCTAGCCTGACCTAAGTGTGGCTAAATCACCCTCATAATTCTGTTAAGAAAGACTGGCTAAGATGACAGAAAAGGAAAAGGACAAATAGGGACACTAATGCACTACTGTTGGAGTTGTAAACTGGTCCAATCATTCTGGAGAACAATTTGGAACTATGCCCAAAGGACTATACAACTGTGCCTATCCAGTGACCAAGTAATGCCACCAAACTAGGTCTGTGTCCCAGAGAAAAGGGAAGATGACCTCATTTGTACAAAAGCCATTCTTTTTATAGTGGCAAAGAACTGGAAATTGAGGGGATAGACACTGACTGAGGAATGGCTCAAGTTGTGATATATGACTATGATGGAATAATTCTGTTATAAGAAATGACAAGCATGACTAGTTTCAGAAAAACCTGGGAAATCTTTATGAACTGATACAGAATGTCACACACAGTAACAACAATTTTGTAATGATGATCCAACTATGAAAGACTTAACTGCTGATCAATAGAACGATCTAAGACAATTCTACCTCGAGAGAACTGGTGAACTCAAGGGCAATTCTAAGTATACGCTTTTTTCACTTCATTTTTGTTGTTGTTGTTTTGTTTTCCTTTGCATGGAAATATTTTGCATAACTTCACATATATGATTGATATATTGCTTGCCTTGAGGGGTGGGTGAGGAAGAGAATTTGGAACTAAATTTTTTAAAAGGCCATACGATTACATATTTTTTAAAAAAATCTTTTTGGAGGGGGGAAGGTAGGGCAATTAAGTGACTTGCCCAAGGCCACATAGCTAGTAAGTGTTAAGTGTCTGAGGCCAGATTTGAATTTAGGTCCTCCGGACTCCAAGGCTAGTGCTCTATTCACTGCACCACCTGACTGCCCCCAAGATTACATATTTAGAGCTAGAAGGGGACATATAGGCCACTGAGTCCCATCCTTTCGTTTTACATACATGGAAACTGAGGCATAGAGAAGATAAATTACTTGTCTATGGTCATGAGTTTTAATTTTCTTGTAGGATTCAGATGTAGGTCTTTCTGACCCTCAAGACCAGTACTTTATCCACTATGCCACCTAGCCCAGCGCTTTTGGTCAATATACCAATATGAAGATTGAAATTTTTCAAGAGGAACTTTATTAGGAAACTAGAGGGGAAGGGGAGAAGGGAGGAGAGAACATAAACAATTTGCTGTAAGTTTCTATCTTCTTTTGGCTTTGGTGAGAGTTGTCATTTTTATTTTAATCTTGCCTTAACCTTTTTTGGTCTCTAATCTTCAATGAAATTCATCTTTACTAAAGCTAATATCTAGGTTTAATCTCATATTCCATGTGGCACGAATACCTTGCACTTGTGTTTCTAAAATCTATTTTCCTCATTTTGACTTCTTATAGAAGTCACAAGTTTACTGTGATTTTTTTCAAATTCTTATATGCCTGTGTTACCTCTCATTAAGATTCTGGTTCTAGTGTGAGGGGTAACATCAGCCTTCAGATCATCTGCAGAATAAAGATAACAGACATCACTTATA
The DNA here is from genome assembly GCA_028646515.1 of Pseudochirops corinnae. Lineage (NCBI taxonomy): Eukaryota > Metazoa > Chordata > Mammalia > Diprotodontia > Pseudocheiridae > Pseudochirops > Pseudochirops corinnae. Next base: position 108,314,627 of record CM053592.1, on the reverse strand, counting down.
TCTCCAAAATGCTCGTGGTCAGGTTACTTGCTCTATTCAATACTATAGGCTTTCAGTCTCCCCACTCACTGTCATTTCTAGAAGTGACTTTACTAAAACCCTATCACTAAAGTTTAAACACAAAAAACACATGAAATTACTGTAACTACTGGTATTTTAAGTTTTACAAAGAATTTTACATATATAAAATCATTTGAACCCCAAAACTCTATGAAATAGAGTATTGTATCTTAAATATAAATCTCATTTTATAGGTGAGGGAGTTTGGACTCAAAAAAGTCAAGTGAGTTGCCCAGGATCACACAGTAAATGTCAAAAGTGGGATTCAAACCCACGTCTTCCAAGTCCAGTGCTTTCTCCATTATATTATACCACCTGAACATTAAAAGTAACTCTATTTGTAATAGAATTAGCAAATCTATTAACGGTTTCTGGGGGGCAGCTAGGTAGAGCAGTGAATAGAGCACCAGCCATGGATTCAGGAGGACCTGAATTCAAATCTGATCTCAGACACTTAACACTTACTAGCTGTGTGACCTTGGGCAAGTCACTTAACCCCAATTGCCTTGCCTTTCCCCTTCCAAAAAGCAAATAAAACGAAACAAAACAAAAAACCCAAGGTTTCTGTTATTTTACGTTACATTTGCTTCCAAAGTTTTCAATCACTAACTAAATTAATGAGCAAATCATATTTTGTATGAGCTTTCTTTTAAAAATATGAACATACTTCCTATTTAATTTAAAATGGTACAGTGCTTTTCTGAAGTGAGGTAAGAAATTAGGTGAAGTAATGAAGAGTTAAGCATTTAATACCAGGCAAAGTGTCATTATTTTTCCAGTGTATTCATCCGGTGTTATAATGGTACCCAAAACAACTGGCTCCAAATATTCTGTTACTTTTGACTTATCAGGAAACTGGGCAGGATTGATGATTGTTATTTCCTTTTCTCTATATTCCTGAAAATGGGGAAAATCAATGACTGTTAAAAAAAAGTATTTACAAAGTAGCCTCATAATTTGAGTTTATTTCTCAAAATTTTGCATTCTTTATTAGAATCAGAAATAACTTGGAATAAAATAAATGTTAGACTTGAATCCCAGTCTGCAATTTATTTATTACCTGTGCAACCTCGAGCCAATCACTTAACCTCTGTAGGCCAGTTTTCTCACCTGTCAAAGGTGGAGGTTGGTCTAGAGGATTGGTGAGGTCTCTTCCACTTATAAAGCCATGATCTTATGATTCCTGGAATATCAATTGTCTGCTTTGCTTATTACTCAACACTAAGTCCCAAATTTATGATCACTTAAGTTGATAATTCATTATTGATGATACCTACATATAACACCCACACCCACACACACACACATTTGTGTCCCCATACAAATATTTTAAAAGTACTAAAAACTATTCAGGCCTTCTATGTATAAAAAAAATGAAAAGCAAAGTGTATTATGATATAAAATTTAATTTGCCCCTTAAAACAGTCATGCAAATGATTCTCAACCTAAGTTAACTTTAACAGCAAGGCCTATGTATTTTCCGCTCCCCAGACCAGATGTATAATTTAATGTGGTGAATTAGTGTATTTTAAAATCTATGAGCTTCAGTGACTACCTGTAAGTCTAAGACAAAATATAAACCACACTGTCACATAAAACCCTTTCACAATCTGGATTGAGCCCACTTTTTCAGACTGATTACACTTTTTCTCATATATACAATATCCTTCTTATATACCCTAAATCCCCATCAAATTGGGCTACTTACTACTCTTTGTACATATTATAGCTCCTATTTCTATTTCTTTGTATAGGCTGTCCCCTATCCCTGGAACATTCTTTCACTTTTTACGTCTTGAACCCTAGCTTTCTTCAATGATAAGGTCAAATAACACCACTGGCAAGAAGCCTCTCCTGATTTCTCTAGTTAAGCTCTTCATATCCAAAAGCATCTTTTATTTCCCTGTATTTACTCTTCTGTGAATATGCAATTACTCCTCTGTGGAATATAAGCTCCTTGAGGTTGTGACTTATATCACCCTTCTGTATTTGTATCCCAACCAACTGGCCCATAGGTAGACAGTAAATGTTTGATGATGACTAAACTACTATTTTGGATACATCCTTCATCTTGGCCTCTTGAGAACTTGAGTAAACTATGGTAACATATTTAATATTTATCACTGAACCCAGGTCTTCCTGATTTGGAGGCCAGTCATCCAGCCACTGCTAGAATTCAAGACAAATATAGAGCTTTACTATATTTATAGACTACAAGGTAAATTTTGCTCAAAAGAAAAAGATTGTAATTCAGAAGGAATTTATTGCCTATACTGTTGACTCTGAAAATTATTCTCTACCACGTTTTCCGTTTTTCACGATAACAATAAATGTTGGCCAAAAAAAATTATTAATTTTTATTTTCAATTACTGGTTCCACTAAGAACAAACACTCTTTTTCTAGGCAAATCTACATTTTTCCCAGTGAAAGATTTCAATGAAGAATACTTTTATGGAATGAATGGAATTATTTTAAAAGTTAGGATAAATAAAGCCTGTATTAAACTGTTAGAGGAAGAATTCTTAAAATTTTGCTCTTCCATAATTAATAGTAATATGATAGAGTTCCGTAAAGTAACTGTTCCTATTCTTTATTTTACTGAAAAGGAAGATAAAACTAATTTGCTCTTCATAAATTACTATTCAAAACTGACTTAATATCTCCAACTATTACAATGCAGAATATAGAACTATACTAGTACTAATTAGTTTCAAGATTATAAATTTTATGTACCTTTATTAACTTTGCTGATGAAAGAACAGCTTTATAAGGGACAGTAGGTGTAGTCAAAATAACAGAAGCATTATATTCTTGTTCCAACCGTTGATTAAAAACCTCCATATGTAAAAGGCCAAGAAACCCCAACCTAGAAAAAAATCAAAATAAAATTATGTCACGCCAATTGTATATGCCTTACCGCTTGTTTTGAATATTTTTTAAAATATTTTTTTAAAAAAGCAATTAATATATACAATTTATTCCACATGTCCAATTAGCTGCCAAATCTCATAACTGTTTTCTCTACATCTTTCATCTATTCCTTTATCTCCGTGCATATGGACACCACTTTAGTAATCTAGATCTTTTTCACCCTCCCTGGCCTATTCTAATAGACTTCTAATTAATCTCTCTGCTTCCAATCTCTTCCCTAATTCATCATCCACATAGCTGTCAGGGGTATTCCTAAAGTAAATATGTGTTATGTTGTCACTTCCCAGACTCAGTAGACTCTAATAATCCCCTATGATGTAGAATAAAATATAAACCCCTGAATTTGGTGCTTAAAGAATTTTACATCCTGCTTTGAGCCCAACTTTCCAGCTTTTCACAAATCGCCCTCCTTTATCTATTCTCTAGCACAGCCTAAGTGGCCTTCTTGCTATTTCTCACACAGAATATTCCACCTCCTAATTCCATACCTCTACAGTTTGTCAACTATATGTGGGAGAGAAATGAATTCTTTCCACAGAACTGTCTCTAAGAATCCCAAATTTCTTTCAAAAGGTCAGATGAGAAGACACCTCCTTTAGGAGGCTCTTTCTGATACACTCCCATAGCTATCAGTACTTTCCTACAAAATTACCTTGTATTTATTATTGCACTGTTTGAATGCAAAACGTATGCTTGCCAAAAAGATTATTTTATGGAGAACTCACAGAGGGCAAGCGTTCACATGGTGGTCAGAAGAAGTGATATAAGGACACTCTTAAGGTCTCTCTCAAGGACTTTGGAATTGACTGCGTGACACGGGAGACACTGGCACAGGACTGCTCAGCATGGTGAGCCCACATAAGAGAAGGTGCTGTGCTCTATGAGCAAAGCAGAGTTGAAGCAGCTCAAAGGAAATACAGGATGTGCAAATTTGAAGATTCCACCCCAAATGTTCACACATATTATTTGTGTCCGACCTGTGGTAGAGCATTCCAAATTAATATTGGTCTGATCAGCCACAGTCAGACACAATGAAACTTGACTTTAGCATGGTGACATCGTTTCGGTCGTCTTCGAGAATGAAAGATGACAACCAACATGATCTCCTCTTATAGAACATTAAGTTTCTTAAGGGCAGGGTATCATCTTTTGTCTTTGTATTCCTAGTGCTTCCTTCATATACTCAAACCATATGGTCAATGATTAATAAATGCTTAAATGATTAAAATTCTGAATAAAAATAAATGAATAATAAATCTCACCTCCAACCAGCACCCAAGGCAAGGCTACTATCCCGATGTACTGTTACACTAGAATCATTTAGTGTCAGTTTTTCTATGGCACTCTTCAAATTATTATATTCAGATTGGTCTATCGGGTACATTCCTGTGAAAATATTTGATAACACATTTCATTTACTGTACCAGATCATACTACCAGGTTTTATCCCTTAGCATTAAGACATAAAGCTATATACATTAATCCTAAAAATCTGTCATAACCACCTTTTTTCTCTTATTTCAGTAGACACAAATATTCTTCAATCATTGCCTGAAAATATGTAAATAAAGTTACATTAGCATGTCTTTCTAATTGTAGTCACTAGCATCCTGCTGATCAACTATCAAATACCATTCACTACCTACGAATTAAAATATTTTTTAAAATGCTGAGGAAAGAAAACTTGGGAATTAAATCTTATAAAAATAAACCACTATGTGTAATTATCAAAGATTACAAAGAAGATATTCTACAACAAATGAATTTGTACAAGTATCTAAAAACAGTTTTGAGAAGGCTTTTTGTAGACTGTCAAGTACAATGTGCATTATATTTATAAAGAACAGTGAAAACTATTAACAGTTGACTCTTGATTCTACCAAAAAGACTGCCCAAAATGATTAGAGGCAACTGCTCCAATTTACTGACACTATCCTGAAATACCTGTTTTATTTATAGATCAGGATTTCCTTAACCTTACCTGACACACAGCTTCCAGGACTGGGGAACTTGTGGCCGCAAGGCCACATGTGGCCTTCTAGTCCTTAGGTGCAGCCCTTTGACTGAATCCATATTGCACAGAACAAATCCCCTATTAGCTTAATAAAAGGATTTGTTCTATAACCAAATCAGTCAAAAGGACACAGCTAAGGATCTAAAAGGCCACAGGTTCCCCACTCCTGCATCATACATGAGCAGGGAAGCCTTTAAAACCCCCAAACCCTGATCCAGAAATACCACTCAGGTGTTCTGTTAGTCTGACATTTTTTTTTTAAATAGCCTATTTCCAACATGTTATTTTTAGAAAGGGAACAGGGTAGAACTGTAAAGTTGCCCAGCTCGGACTACATCAGTTCTTTACAAGTGACTTCCATTAAATCTTTTATTTAAAGAGAATTACCAGAACAAAGCACACATGTTCAGATCTTAAGGAAAAATTTTTTTCTGGAGATACACACAAATTGTACATCTTGCATTATCTCATGCCTATGCTTCTCTTTATGAACAAAATAAACAAAAAAAGCAATGATTCGAACATATTATTCTCTTATTCTGATTGCAAGATGTTTGTTTCTACTATAGCAAGCATTATTTAAATCAAATTATCTTGAGGTATTCTGACTCCAACTAGTCCTTGAAGTCAGGAAGATTTGGTTTTAAGACCAAAGTTCTCTGATACCTATCTTTTGAATGACCTGTTAAGTCAGTTAACTTATCAGTACCCCAGACAACAATATTCTGATGATGCAGAGTAGTTACTTACATTGGTAGAAGGGCTTCCATACTAAGAGATCCCTATACCAATGATATCACAGATCTAGACCAAATCAACTTTTATTACCTGGGGAAGAGTGAGATTAAAATACTATCATAAGGGATTCATTTCCATATAACAAGAGTTGAATTAAAATTGGTACAGACTTTAGCATTTCAGATTATATTTACTGGGACTGTTTAGGTAACATTCTTTGATGATAAAAGTTTAAAAACCACTGTAGATTTAATCTCTTTAAAAACTACTTAAATCTTAAACTATTTCATTAGATAGAACAAAAATCTGTTCAAATAATGTATTAACTTAAAACGAATGGTTCATATAGCATGACTGGATACTGCAGTAATAGAAGCTGTAATATTTATTCTTGCTGCCAAATATATAATGAGAATAAAAAAATTCTGCTCTAAGTTTTTGAACTTGTGAACTCCTCACCTGCAAAAACCATTGGTTTCGCTGACTTAAACCCAGGCAAGGGTTCCACTGGTTGTTTATGTAAATATAATGTATCTCCTATTTGCGCTTCAGTGACATCTTTCATCCCAGCAATCAGATAGCCCACCTGTCCTGCATATCTAAATAAAATTAGTATTATGTGGAAATAAAATTGATTGTTTGTTTCAAGTATACCCCCTTGCAGCTCAATTCTTTACACTTATAACCATTAGCTCATCTATTATAGGAAAACCATCTTATTTCAAATCCAAACCTTTTCTTTTTATAAAGAATCATTGGCTTAATTCTCACGGTTTGAAGTAGTTCTATATGCAGAACTCTCCAACTGGGCAAAATCCTCTTAAGATCAATTTTCATACCTTTGAATAAGCCCACTGTTTGATCTTTCCAAATGAAACAGATAGGAAAAAAAAATCTAAGATACTGAGAATAATTGTAAAGATGACTTGTGACACTGACCTCTCCCTAGCCAGAATATAAAAATAACAAAACCCTGATCAAGGCAGAAAGAAAACCCATTATGATTTTAAATAAATTCTAAGGCATTAACTGAGGCATGCAGGGCTAAGTAGTTTTTCCAAATTACTATTCCATGTAAGAGTCAAGATTGGAACCCAGGTGTTCCTGACTTGATCCATCACACTATTCTGCTTCTCTCCACTGGGAATTAATAATGTTGCCCATCGAGTACAGTTAAAAAAAAACCACAAACTAGCCCCAATTATTTCTTTCATATACATGACTTATGGGAGAGAAAAACAAACAGACAAAACAAAATGTCACAGATCTGGTAAAAAGAAAAAAGGAAGAAAAAAGGCATTCCTAGATATATCTGGGCTTATATCTAATAAAGGACACTGTAAGGATCCTAAATCATGAAAAATTCTTGCATTTATAATTTTGCAATAAGGAATGACACTGAAATAATTTGAGACATTTCCATAAATACAGTTAAAATAATGTTTTCTGGGAAATTATTAGCTATAGAGAGATCATCCATCTATCCAACCCAATTCCAACATTTTTCATTTAATAAAGATTTTTTTAAAAGATTAAATAATTTGGAAATTATAAAATCCTATTAGAGCCTCAGTCTTTTGACTGCAACTCAATGGTACTACATTAAGCTTTCTTTAAACTAAGAATTGCTCCAAACAATTAATTTTTAAATTATTAATTTTTAAAAAATTTTAAATGCTCTATCACAAAAATAATCAGCACAGAGCTAAACAATACTGAAAATTCAGTTATTTTTACAGATAAAGATTTATCAAAACTATCTGCAGCACTGGTTACTTACAGTTTCTGAGTTAATTGTTCATCTGGGCTCAGAATTCCAACTTCATTAACTTCATAAGTCTTTTGTGTATGAGCAGATACAATCTTATCTCCTTTGGAAACAACTCCATCAAACAGAGCTATATTAGCTATCACTCCTCTATACTGGTCAAAGGCAGAATCAAATACTAAAGCCTTTAGGGGATTTTTTCGACTCACTTTTGGTCTATGAAACATGGAAAATAAAAATAAAAATTCCACTATATATACACATGTACAGGTAAACAATAAAAAATACGCTAAATATAAAAGGATGTGATTTATGATTTCACCAGTATAAGGAACTCCATCTACCAATACATATTAGCAATTAATCTGTAGCATTCTTTTACAGAAGATAAAACAAATACTCACGGAGCTATCCTTTCAATGACAGCCTGAAGTACTCTTTCTATATTTGTTCCTAGTTTAGCAGAAATCTAAAGAAAAGAATTAAAAAAAAATTTTTTAAATAAGACAAAATATCTGTAACTGTATGGCTGTTATTACTGAATTCTTAATATCTGACAGAATATATAGCTTATTTGTAAAATATTATGATGCTTACAAGTAGTATCAGCTCTTTATTTGGAAAAAAAAATCTATATAAAATATATAATCTGAAATATTATGGAGTTAGTGCATTTTAAGAACACGTAATTATAAAATTTGATTGACAAAGGAAAAATGTGAAGATTTCTAAATATTATCCCATCAATGACAGTAGAACTACCACATTTAGACTCTAACATTAAAGACTATAATGTGCTACATATCTAGGTAGAAATGGTATTAAAGAAATATTGGAAAAAAAAGCTGGACCAGACCAAGTAAGCAAGGCAGAAGCCTGTGCTAAAGTGAATGAAAGTGAGAGGGCTTCAAGTCAATCCATTCTAAAGATCCCTCAAAGAGGGCCAGATTTAAAATATATATATATATAAATCACACAATATTATTTTTTAAATGATGGAGAGTATAAAAATAACCACCAACCCAATCTTCATAAAAATAATTTATTCTCATATCTAGGCCATTTTTGATGCAAAATGAAGACAATCTTTCACAAATGATACTATATAAAAGACCTCATCTTTCTAGGCCCTTAATTAACTGAAGGTAAGGAGAACAAAAGCATCTACTATGCTTGCTGACTACAAAAAACATTTAGTATAAAACTGCATCCTTAAAGATTCACCTCCATTAAAGCGTATTTCATATGCCAAGGTATGGTTGAATAAGATACCCTGATAGAGGTGACAGCAAAAATTTGAGGATTGTAATGATCAGTATAAAGGGAGGCACACGAAGAGATCCATGCCTGCACTACAGATCTTTGTCACAGATAACAGATACTACAGAATTTTTTTTTTAAAAGCTTCATTACATATAGTAAGGTTTTCCAGGTACCATTTGCAATGACAATGCACTAATTCAACTAAGCCATCTGAATATTGCCTTGTTAAGCTTTCTAAATGAGATCTAAAATTACTTAAAAGCTCAACTTAATCCACAGGAAAAAAATGGATAAAGAATGCAAATTTTCTATGCTATGATAAGTCATTTGATGGGAAGTTCATAGAGCTGTTTCATCTGTACATAGAATTTTTTAAATAAATTTTACGGTGAAACAAGCCTAGACTGGAGTAAGATTGTGCCAAATTACATTTAGGAAACTGACTAGCACCTTAAATACCACAAGTTTCTCCCAGAAAGAAAACCCCATATTATAATACCAAATATTCTTCCTGTGAGGCTATCAGTCTGAAAATAATGAATTCCAGAAGCGCTGACCAATCGAAACTCCAAGTCACTCAAAATGCAAAAGACAATGTAGTATATTACAACTATGAAGTATAGAAACAAAAATGTGTGAAACACATTAGAATTGTATAACTGGAAAAAGTATGCCAGTCAACCAGTAAGAGCAAATATTAATAGAGGTATAGATCAAAGGCTGTTTTAGTGCCCAAACATCAGAAGGTATAGATGCATACACTAAACCTTGAAGCCAGGACTCCCTGAAGAAAATTCATAGGGCACAGATACAAGTTGTGCAGGATCAGGTACGGACTGCTGATATGCACTAACGTGAGTCTCCACGTCAAAAACACAGATTCTTCTAAGTTATTAAGTACTCAATTCAATCTTTATAAGGTTTTTAGATACAAGTCAAAAATCCTGACTAAATCACTAGAAAACATGGCATGGATATGAACACAGAATGTAAGTTTTTTTAAGTTTTTTTTTTCTTTTCTCTTTTTAAATTTTATTTTTAATTCGTGGAACAAGCCACAGTACAATAAGAGACAACTTGTACATGAAACTGCGAATATACTATGCAGATTGCTATTCCTTTCAAATAGACAACATTATCATTTAAATTTGTTTTCTCTTTTAAAAATTTATTTTATTCTGAAATTAAGAAACAAAACAAGCATTTCCATAACAAACTAGCATAGAAAAACAAAGGATTGCACCTGAAATTGCAGGTCCATTATGTACAACTTGCTATTTCTTTCAAATACATAACAAAGTTATCATGTAACTTTATTCCCCTCCCTGCCCAAAACTCTGAGATGGCTATCTATTATATTCAGAGAGCATCTTCATACGAACTTTGCAGTTAATTTGGGATTTATTAATTTGGGCATTCATAATAGTCAGAATGACTTGGTCGCTCAAAGTGTTCTTAAAACAGTATTGTTGTTACTGTATACGACACTGGCTCCTCTCATTTCGTTCTTCATTATTTCATGGAGGTCGCTTCTTGGCCCAGGGGTAGAGAACCTGTGGCCTTAAGGCTGCTCCATGCTTCTCTAAGATCATTAACCTCATCACTTCTTACAGCAGAGTACTATTCTGTCAGGAACATATACCACAATCTGGTTAGCCATTCCCCAACTGACAGGCATCCCCACAATTTTCAGTTCTTTGCCACCACCAGAATATACTTTCCAACAGAACTTCGGTCTGAATAAAACCTGAGTACCACCCATGATTTTTGTTGTTTTTCAAATGTATGCATATATATTCTTTTCAAAGAGTTATAAAATTGTGGATACCCTATATTTGGAAAACTACCTTCTTTAACAACTATTCATATTAATATTTTAAAAAATCACTTTCTCCACAATTAATCTGTGAATTAAGCAGCAAAAATACTATCTTCATTTTTACAGATGCAAAAAGATTCAGAGAGGTTATGTAACTGAATCCCAGTCAAACAACATTAACTATGAGCAAGATTTGAACCCAAATCTTCTGACTAGGTCAAAGTATTATTTTTACTGTACCACATCATCAGATAGTGGCTCAATAATTTGCTCAGAATATCACGGAAAGTCAACAATGGATCAAATATTCAACTTGTCTCCAAAAATGTGAATGTACCACTGAATCTATAACTTATTTAAAGTTAAGTTAAAATCATGTCCACTTTAGCCTCTGTGGGTAAAGAAGTGCAAATGAAAGAACAAAAATAAATGTTTTACCTTAATACATTCATCACTGGGGATATCGAACATCTTTTCAATTTGTTTTTCAACCCTTTCAGGGTCAGCATTCTTCAGATCTATCTATAAAACATTAATATTAAATCTCAATATATTAAAATAAAAACATACTTACAGTTGTTTTTTAAAGAGGGGAGATTTTAAAAGAGATGAATTGTTTTACCTTTCTTTCCAAACTCAAATTTCAAAGTTCACTGTATTCTATTGAATATGCAAATTAACATATTAACACAAACTATTCCTGAGTCCAAATTAGGCACTAGCAACATATTTCCATATTACTTACAATTAATTCTTCAAACATTTTAAAAGGTAAATGATTTCACAGGTATAGATTACCTTAATACCAATATAGATTGCATAGAATCCTAATCAGGACACATTCTTCTTAGGCTGCTATTGTTAATAGACTACTTAGTGAACAACCTTCTAGGAATAAAATGTCTAAATTACCAAATTCCAAATTAATAGAATAAAATAAAAGTTAATGATGTATCATATTTCTTTTTTTTAATTATATTTTACTTTTTAATTATGAGGCATTTAATTTTCTCATTCCCATCCCTAAGTACTGCATTTTAAAAAGCTAAAATTTCTTCAAGTCTTGTTCAAAATCTACCTTTTCCATGGAATCTTCCTGGATTTACTCAAATGGAACTTTTCTGGCTTCTGTTATGAACTCCTATGACATTTTAAAATGTCAATAAACATTTGAGCACCTATTATGTTCCATCACTAAAATGGCAAATAGTTCCAGAACTATACCTACTCTATCAAAAGGAATTTATAATTCATTCTCTTTTTTAAACTTATCCCCTACATTAAACACACACAGACACACAGACACACACACACACACACTTTTACATTTTAGATTCATAACATAAGGAGGTTATCTTGTTTCTTAATTTTGGGATTAAAACAAAGTGCTCAAAAGCACATCATTTAGCACTTTATTTTCTACCAACAGCATATGAATAAAATCCCTTCTAATGCCTAGTTGAAGGAATGCTACATATATTAGAGGTTGAAAGAAAACTTTTTAGTCTCACCTCTTCCATCAGACAATTAAGACTTTTAATAGCAAAGCGGAGCCAAGATGGTGGCGTAGGAGCACCAAGGTATGGCAGCTCCCACATAGCTACCTCAAATGCCCATAAAATATGACTCTAAACAAATTTTAGGGCTATAAAACACACACAAATATACTTCCCGCTGAAGGGAGCTCAGCTAGAAAGGACCATCTCAGCTCTCAGAGCCAAAACCAGCGGCTTAGCCCCAGGGTTGGCCTGACGAGCCAAGCCGCAGCTGGAGCTTCAGGAGAATGGATCAGCGGCAGCTGTGGCAGTTTCCAGAATTATCAAGCCATAAGAAAAAAGGACTAAGTGAAAGGTCAGTGGATCTCGGCTAAAATTGGGGGAGAAAAGTGGTCTGGCCAAAGTGCCTCCAGGGAAAGGAAGCGGCAGAAGCTGAGGCCTTGCAGCCACCTCCACGTAGCTGCTTCAGAGCTCCTGGCCTGCAGATTGCTGGGGGGCCAAGCGATTGTTCAGAGGCCAAGTGCTCTTGCGTTGAGCGGCTTGGATCTGAATCGTGGTCTTGGGGTGCGTTTTCAGTGAGCCAAAGCTGGTGGGGGCTGCAAAAAAAACGACAGTCCCCTAATAGCTCTGGCAGCTGGGCAAACCTCATCGATTTGGGATAGAGCTTTCCCCTCTGGAAGCAGAGTTCCACAGAGCTAAAAAATCATTGACTGGCCAACATGAACAGGCAAAGGAAGCAAAGTAAGAACAGCAACCAAACTCTAGATTCCTTCTTTGGGGAAAAGAAGGATCAAAGCAGGGAACGGGAGGAAGACAACACAGTCAAAACTCCTGCACCAAAAGCTTCTAAGAAATATGAAGACTGCCTAAAAGCCATAGATCAGCTTAAGAAGGATTTTGAAAACCAAATGAGAGAAGTGGAGGAAAAATTGGGAAAAGAAAACAAGAATGATGCAAGAAAATCACGAAAACAGAGTCAACAACCTGACTGAAGAAAATAACACCTTAAAAAATAGATGAACTCAAATGGCAAAAGAGGTCCAAAAAGCCAATGAGGAGAAGAATGCCTTAAAAAGTTGAATTTGCCAGGTGGAAAAAGAATCTCAAAAGCTTGCTAAACAGAATAATTCCTTCAGAATTAGACTGGAGCAAATGGAAGCAAATGACTTTATGAGAAATCAAGGTACTATTAAAC
>CM053592.1:108285795-108300842 GCA_028646515.1 Pseudochirops corinnae | reverse complement strand
AAAAAAAAATATATATATATATATACACACACACAATTATTATTATTATTATTAACTACGTCTAACTGGGAATTAAGATACATAGGCACTGTGGTAGGGAGATCCATCCTGCCCTACTGGAAAGTCAGAGGGGTGAGAGGGAGGATAGGTGAGAGCAGATTGGGGGAGCGGTTATACAGTGGGATGGCTGTTCTGAGGTATTGTGTAGGGGAGAAAATTTGTAACTCAAAATTTCGTGGAAATGAATGATGTAAACAATAAAATTAATTAATTTTAAAAAAAGAAGGGAAAAAAAGATTTTTAATAGCAACCACACTTCTTTTATACAATACAAAATGGCTAGTGTATAGTATGTGCACCTAGAAGGCAATGCATAATAAATATTTGTTAACTGATTACAGGCAAGTCATTTTCATTTAAACCATACTCCTTGGAGAGAGGGAGGAAGAGAAACTTAGAAGGTATGATACTGGGTATTTAATTACTAAACCTGTTAGTTATTTTAAAAACACAAATATAATTACACAGTACTTTTTAGAATTACCTTGTTTATAACAGGGATTATTGAGAGCTGTGCTTCAAAGGCAAGAAAGAAGTTTGCTACAGTTTGAGCTTGAACACCCTGAAAATATTAAACGAGATGTTTACAAATATAGCTTAGTATCACAACGAAACTCAAATCAACCTAATTTATGCTCTTTCAAAAAATTAACACTAACATCAACCCCACTTATCAGCATTTTTGGTTTTAGGGGGCTCAAACTGAGACAGAGCTGACAACAAGGGAGAAATGTTGAACAGGTGGCACTGAGCAATCACCACCTCAGGAGACAGTAGCAGTTAACCAACCAGACATAAAGAAAACAGCACAAACAGAAATACAGGAATCTGAATAATCATATGTCAAAACAGCAAGAACTCTCTTAGTTTAGAGAAATCAGTATAGTCCTTTAACCTCTCTGAACCTGAGCTTCCTAATTTATCACTCAAGGGTTATACTAGATGATGTCTTAAATGTCTTCTTCCACTTCTAAAATTCTACAATTCTAAAAAGCCCAGATGATACCAGTGTCAGCTAAAGAATAAAGTATTTTAAAAAAATGTATAAGCAGTTTACTAGATCTGATATTCCTTATAGATTGAGCCAGTGCCTTTGTATCTTCTTCCTGGCCTAGAAGAGTACTTTATAAAAAGCAAACTCTTAAACATTATTGGAATTAATATTTTGTTACAAAATGTTTTCCAGGAATTAATAAGGTTTGTGCTAGAAGACAGTTTCGTTATACTTCGTATTTAGTTGTCATCACTGTTGTTTAGTCAATCAGCTGTGTCCAACTCTTCATGACCCTATTTGGGGTTTTCTTGCCAAAAATACTGGAGTGGTTTGCCATTTCCTTCTGCAGCTCATCTTACAAATGAGGAACTGGGGCAAACAGGGGTTAAGTGATTTGCCCAGGGTCACATAGCCAACAGCTAGTTAAGTGTCTGAGGCTAGATTTGAATTCACAAGGATAAATCACACTCTCCACTAGCCACCTAGCTGCCCTCAAAAAAAAAATATCTGGTGTCCAGTTGTCTGACTACATGTGACCCCATGGCAAAGACACTGGATTGGTTTGCCACTTCCTACTCCAGTATGTCTCTATTTACAGATGAGGAACTGAGGCAAACAGAAGTTAAGTGATTAGTCCAGGGTTATACAGCTAGCAAGTGTTTTGAGGTCAGATCTTCCTGACTCCAGGCCTAGTCCTCTTATCTACTGTACTATCTAGTTGCCCTAGCTATTTAGACTAGAATTAAAAAAAAAAAAAAAAGCTACATAGCACTTTAAATTTTGCACAGTCCCCTATATATATTACATATTTAAGACCCAGAACAACCAACAATTCAACATATTATTATCCACCTTTTATCAATGGGGAAATGAAGTTCAGAGAGGTGACTCCACTGTATCAGAAGGATTTATAACCAAATTGCTCAACTCCAAATCTAACAGTCTCTTCACTCTGCTATCTGGCAGTACTTCTCAATCCCTCTTCTGGGAAATCTTGCTATTTCTTTAAAACCTAACTTTTTCCCAAATAATGATTTATCACATTTTTTTTCTACTCCATGACTCTTAATGTGCTAGGCATTAGAGTTCTCAAAGTTTATGTTTCCAAATTATGTCAGAAATAAATATCAAATTATAAACTCATATGATCTTAGTCACCCTTGAGATTATAACCCAGATGATAACTGAAAATGGGTATCACATTTTTAAAAATTCCCTCCCTTCACATTACTTTTTAAAACTTAGAGAAATAGCAGCTATACATATCAGCATATAAAGTTTAATTAGAACTGATCTATTCAGTCACAAGAGTAAAATATCTTTTTATAAAAGATATTCCAAGGGAAATTTATAAATAACAAAAATCATTATCTATTATTAAAAAATCAAAATGAAGTTTATACCTCATTTGCATCCACCACAAGTAAGACACCTTGACAAGCAGAGAGTGATCTAGACACTTCATAATTAAAGTCAACATGACCCTGGAGGAAAAACATCAAAACAACTGAATATAAGCTAACTATATTTTGATCTTAAGTCTTTCAATTAAACCTAGATTTATTTGTTAATTATTCATGAAAAAATGGTGACATGAAACAGAATAGTAATGAAACAAAAAGCAGGATTTGCAGAGAGTAAGTTTAAGGCTAATTTAGATAATATTAACAAACAACCCAGGATTAATGTTAAACTTACTGGTGTATCAATGAGATTTAAAAGGTATAGTTTTCCTCCATAATCATAAAAAAGAGATGCAGTCTGTGCTTTAACAGTGATTCCTCTTTCCCGTTCCACTTGTAGTTTATCAAGTACTTGTTTATTATGATCAGTTTTGGCAATTGTACCTAGTAACATAATTTTGTGAGAATTTTTATTAGAAGATAACAAGACTGGGTTTTACAAATCATATTTGAGATGAGTTAGGTCATGCCAAGACATATTCAAATAAGTTCAATTCTACATAAATATCAACCAAAGGAGTCTTTCATAAAGATAGGACAATAAAAGGGACTAAATCAACATTCAAACATTTTGAAAATAGACAGAGAAGCAAAATAATAGCAAATATGAAAAATCAGTCTATGAATTGCTTGATGCCAAATTATTTAACTGTCAAGCATCCATCTCACATTAAAGAGTTCACATACCTGTTAGTTCCAGAAGCCTGTCAGCTAGAGTACTTTTGCCATGATCCACATGAGCAATGATGCCAAAATTTCTAATATTTTCTACAGGAAATTTAGACATATCCAGTCTTTCCTAGAAAGGTAGAAAAATAGGAAACTCATTAATATTTTAATGAAATGATTTTATTTACTGCATTTCTAGATTAAACTAATCCAAACTCTTACTTTCATTCTAATAACTACTTAAACTACTCTTACTTTCATTCTAATACAAGTACTTTCATTGAATCCTTTTTTTTCTTTAGTCTTTTTTATTGCACTTTTCACAATAAAAAAGTTGCTAGGATTTATAACAGAATTTATCCAATAAGTGTCATAATTAAGGACAAGCATGGAGGTAAAAGTCTCCTTTTCCATCAATTCCATCTGCTTACTAAAAGAAATGGCAGGTCTGGGGATGACACATTTTCATGACTTTTAACGTAATTACCATTCCTATTTAAATATACATTTTCTGTCACTTACTCTAGGCTTTTACCGACATGAGTTATAACAAAGGCACTAAACTTTTTTATTTTCATCCAAGTTGATTTTAATATTCAAATACAAAAACACAAAAGACGCACAACTTTACTGCACTTTAATTTTAAAATATAACTTCCGAACGTTTAATATGTAAGCCTTATTTTGCCACAAAACCCCGATTTGTTTTCATAAGGATTTTGTTCTTTCCTTTCAAGTTATGGCTAAACTACAGCAATTCATAAGAAAACATTTCTTTTTTCATTTCTGTTACACTGCTATCACAGTGTGGTGTATGGAACACGGATTTAGAGTGGTAGGTTCAAATCCTACCTCCCGACATTTGTTACCTACATAACCTCGGACAAATTCCACTGCACTTCTATGGCCTTAAATTCCCTCCTCTGCAAAATGCTAAGATTGGACGAATTAATTCCTAAAAAGGCACTTTAGGCTCTAAATCCCAGGATCGGGGCAGTTGCGCTGCTGATATTCGGTAGTTTTACAAGGTGATTTTACCATCTACAAGGAGCAACCACCATCCGCCTGCAGTTTAACACAAATTCCAGGGAGAAGGCGGTGTAACCGTTCCTTTGGTCCCTTGTCCCCTGGTCCCTCTGGGCTTCCAGCCGCAGACCCCGCTCCGCCTCACCCGCTCGGCCCAACCCAGCCGCCCCCGAGACTGTGAGGCAGTCACCGTCCGGTCCGCGGCGCTATAGGGCCTGGAGGAGGCCTCCCAGAAGGTGTGGTCCTTTTCCGGACGCGGAGAGAAAGGAGAAGGCCCGCCAGCCGCCGCCAGTCGGCCTCGAAGGCCCCCCAGGGCGGCCTGTGCCACCCAAGCCCAGCGGCGCCTCAGTCCGGGTCCTACGAGGGCCAACATTAACCCGGCCTCCTTCCCGCTGCACTCTCAGGAGGGGCCGGGTAGCGGAACCACGTGTATCCACTCTGGCGGTCCCTGTACAGTTATCCAACAAGAAGGACGATCTCGGTTTGGAGCTTCCTTCTTCCTGGCCTCAGCACGTCCCAAAGAACAGAAATACAATTTCCCTGCTCCTGAACCTGTGCCCGCCGCCCCTTCAATAGGACGTGACCCCGCGCTCCATCATCACGCCGCCCTCAGAGGGTGCGTGACATCATCACGCCACATTCCGTCCTCTGAGAGAGTCTGCGTCATCGCGTTCGCACGCTGGCTCCGCCTTCTCTCGTCAGATGACTTGTGAATGTTATCTTGTTCTCTAGTTTCGGCTTTATTCCTTTACTTGTCTTGGCATTCTGGGGGAGGACGAGGGGAAGCCGTCTGAGTTTTCTCATAGAACTAACCAAATGTCCAGTGTCATTTGGATTACATCCTACCCCCTAGGGCACTTGGGACTTGCCTCGAGGATCGCTCCTTTCCCCCCAACCTCGCTCATCACCTAACACAGAAACCCTGCATGAGTCTTCTCCCAGGCCTTGAGAAGCCCTTCTCTTGACCTTGCTCCTTGCCGACGGGGTCCCAGGGTCCTCCTCCCAGAGAGAGCTTTACACGCAGCCTTTGATTCCTTAGAAATCTCCCAGCTCTTTGCCATCTGGCTTCTTTCCAAATTTATCCGTGCAACCTTAAAGACTAAATACAATATACTTTTCTCAGCCCTTCTCCTTTACCTCTGGATTGCTTTGAAAACGCTTGAAACAAACGAACAAAATAAAATAAGTTCTGATACATAGGTCACTGGGGTAAAAAGTGAAAGCTGAAAGCATACCCAGAGTCACAGCATCTTCGAGGGACACCAGAAGCCCAGCCACTCGATAAGAAATCTCTGTATAACACACAACCAAGGGGTCATCCAGCTTTGCCTAAACACCTCTGGGGAGGAACACACTACTTAAGGCAGCTCAGTCCACTTTTGGATAACTAATTGTTGGTAAGCTTTTCCTGACATTAATCTTAAGTGTGCAAGGGAATATTGACACTTCCACCCCTTGTTCCTAGTTCTCTCCTTAAAAAGATAAAATGAGATAGGTATACAAGTACTTACATATATGAATGCATTTATGTACATGTTACTTTATGTATCTGCAGAGGTAAGACTTACCCCACCCTCTATGCCTGTCAAGGGTACCACTGTCTTCCCAGTCATCTGGTTTCCCAATTTAGGTGCTCTCTTCTATTCCTCACTCTCTCTCTCATCTCCTTATGATGGGGGTCTGGGATGCTTTTGTCAAGCCTGTGCAATTAAGTTGTAAAAGTCACATTTCCCCCCCCCCCCCCCCAGCCATAAAGGCATTACTCTGCCTCTCCCCTGCCCCCAACCTAAAAGTCTTTTCCGGAACTAGCAGTCTGCCTAGATATAGTACCCATGAATACATTACCCAAGTATTTTTTAGCTAAATGTATACCTCCTTTGTTCTAAATGGCCAGCTGCACCTAAGATCCTTGAATGACATTGTCGGAAGAGATAACTTCCTCCCAATATGGTACCTCCTGAATCCCTAATCAGTCTAGCTTCCAAACTTGGAACAATCAAGCCTATCCTCCCAAGAGCCATATTGTCAAAGAGAAGTACATATCTCATTCAGCTTTGACCAAGAGTAACCTAGGCAAAAACCACACCTCCTGGTAGCCCCCTCCAGGGGGATATCCCAGTGAATTATGGGTAATATGCCTTTGCAGTTGATATAAAAAGTACATGTCCCTTTAAGCACTGATCACTCCCAAACTCCTCCCTAACTCCACCCTTGCCCACCTAGTTAGCATAATTAACCTTTGGCTGGCAGTTTTATGGCTTGAAAAACTGCATCTATATCGCCCGCAATTTGCAGGCTATCCTTAACCTTTTCCTGCCTGTTTCAAAGCGTAACATTATACTTTATAATTCTGCCTTAGATCCCTGTAAGCTTGCAGGTCCCCTTAACCCCCCTCTCCTGCCTGCTGCTAAGTCAGCGTAACAATAAACTTTTGTATGCCAAAAAATAGCTTGAGTCCTGCGAAATTCTTTCCAGACAATAACCCTCTAGGGATCCATATGAGATCCCTCAAATACCCAGCTCTTCCATACCTCTTCACTTATATCCAATGAATTGACAAGTCCTGTTCCCTAACCACGACCGCTTCGCTGGTGGCAGTCTTTATTACCAGGTATGCAATGTATAATGTAAGTAAGATATGAGGTAGGTATTCATCTCCTTGACTCAACACAAAAGGTTCTCACAAGTTTGCATTAACAGAAATTTAAACAAGCAGTGGTAAATATTGTTATACTCTCCTAGGAGGTTAAAAAAATTTACCCATCGAAACACAAAACAATTTGTGGGACTGCTGAATAAGGCATTCTGGATTTCACCTCATTCTGGAGGGTGAAATTTTCTGGCAAGCCTGACCAGAGATTGGATTCATCCCATAGCTGATAGTTATCTTCAAGAGCAGAAACCTCATTCCCCTGCCATCAGTTAACTCTAGCCAAGATTTCCTGGAAAATTAAATCTAGGTTGACTCCAAGATTAGCTACATCTAGCTTAGGATCTGTGGACAATTAACAGCTGGTGGATTCTTGTCATTTGCAGATTTAAGTTTCACAAATTTTCCTCCAGTAGCAAATTAGTAAATACTGAACCATAGCTTCTTTCTAGGGGAAATACAGCCTTAGGTTCCTGCAAGCTTCTGGTCACAACATTTACTTCAGCACTTTCCTGAGGGCCTCATAGACAAATAAGTGATTTTCCTCTTCCTTTTTCTGGGGATAGCATATTGTTGTTTCATTAACTGAACTTGTGGCCTACAATGAAGCTTATCTAACACGGCTGTTTTCTCTGTAAGGCACAGCCTTCTTTCATTTAAGAAGGATTGAGAACATTTCAGGACTATGCTTGGGGTTCATTTTAAACAGCAAAATCACCCACAAAGCACAAAAATGTGAACAGCGTGGCACTAAATAGAGCACAAAAAGGACAAGTGTTTCTAAGAAGAAGGCAGAGCACTGCCTCAGCTGGGAATGTGCAATCCAGTGACTTAAATTTTTTGCCACTCCACAGATGTTCAAAAATGACCAGGAAAGCACCTTTAGGAATTACTACAAATTTTTTGTGTGGTAGGCAAATAATGAGACCTAACTGTATGCAGAAAAGGAATTATGAAGTAGAAAAGGCAACCTATCAGAGGCCTCAAAGCCAAGGTTCAACTTACCTATCTGAGAGCCTGCCTGCCCTGCCAATTGGGAACAATTGCCATATTCACTATTATGGCTAGAGCAGAGGAAATGGGAAGCCATCTTCTCACTCTCACCCAGGATAGACTTGAATAGACCTAATATAATTTGCCCTCAGGAGCTAAAGAGAGAATATAAAGATCCATTGAGTTATTAAGTTTCTTTCTGTTCCCATGATCAGTAAGGAAACACTTCATCATTCCCAAAGCACTGGAGTCCTGGAGCACTGAGTTATATTTGGTCCAAAAGAAGAGACCAGGGGTTTGTTCATCCTCACCAATACAGGTGCTTCACTAACACAGGTGGTTGGCCAAAAACAAGCTGGACAGCTCTGGCAATGCCCTGTTATGTAAGTAAACATAAAATTTATACAAAAATAACTTGTGGGCAAGTTAAGCACTAGAAACTGCTATGATCACAAAAGGTTGTGTTAGAGCCACGCTTTGAAGGAAGCTGGGATTTTAGAGGCAGAGGTAAGGAGGGAGTATACCTCAGTTTTAGGGATGCTTTACTTACTGATGTTGCTTTAGAGTAGATTACAATCCTACCGTATCTAACAGCAACAGATGTTTGTGTTTTATTTAACACCAAACCAAATTCACCTCCTCCACACAAATTTCATCCTTCTCAACTTGCATGTTGAATGTCATAGATTTAGGAACTTAAGAGTATCACTGATTTATGAAAGTGATCTTTCTGTGTTTCCCCTTGGTTTTACCATGCTTGGGATTATAAAAGTCAAATCATCTTCAAATTTCAGCTCACCTGCAGTATGACTTGTTGCTCACCTAGCCTTTCAAATTATTGCCACTTCTTGATCTTCCAGTGTCCCAGCCAAAGTATCTGGCGCAAATTTGAATTAACACCTAGAATATGGCTCTGCTGTTTGAATAGCTCTTTAGTTGTAAACAGATATTTTCTATGCTTAAATACAGTCATTGAGCCCCAAATCTCTCCAGAAAGTTATGTATCATGACCATGACTATCCCTAAATTTCTGATTGAGGGGCAGCTAGGTTGCACAATGGTTAGAACACTGGCTCTGGGGTCAGGAGGACCTGAACTCTAATTTGTCCTCAGACACTTACTAGCTGTGCAGCCTTGGGAAAGTCACTTAACCGTGACCGTCTCTGAAAAATAAAACTCTGATATACATCAGCACGTTATTTTTTTTTCCTTAAGAGAGTTTGTGAATAGGAGTCAATATGTCACATACTTCCTCCCCCCTCATATCCCATTCATACTTCACTGTAGCTTTCTCCTTCATTGGAGAATTTTTAACATCATAATAGAGATCTCTAAAGCCCTCTACTAGAGTATCAAGAGATGCCATTGGATACAGAATACTTTTTTTTTTCATTTAGAAGAGTTTCAAGTGCTTTCATATATGAAGTATTATTAACATCATACTTTCATATTTTTACTTGCAACAGTTTTATAGGTATGTTATAAAACATAGAGAAATAAAATATTTTAGAAGCATTGTATAATATATAAGCAACTTATTTTTAAAGATAGTTGGAGGACATATTCCCATACTTAAAAAATAAAGACAAAAACAAACAAAAAATTTAATCACTCCCCAAAGATGTGCTCTCCATCCTTTCTTGAGACCTGTATTTAATTATATTTCTAATACTATATTCTAATTCATACCACCTTCTTTTCAATTCAAGGATCATCTTTCATTATTCCCACTATTTTCACCATAATGCTTTAAAGCAATCTGTGTGTGCTGTTTGACATTGTGTGAGTATCTCCTTTTTCCATTTCTGTGCTAGAATGTTTTGATACAATTTTAAGTGACTTTAATAACATTTGACTCTTTCCTGAATTTCCCTTTCCTCTTTTCCGAATTTCCCTTTCCTCTTTCCCTAAGCAACAGATCTTCACTTTTTGAATTTTTCATCGTTTTATGATACTTTCTGAAACTCTTCTCTTTCCTTATCTAGTCAATAAATCTGTGACTGGCCTTGTACTTGTTTTATGGATGGACAAAGTAATACTATACTACTACTATGCCTTTTCTACCTACTGTTGTGGGTAGACCAGTGTAGAATCAGTGCTTCCTTCTAGGATGTTCAACAGTTTTATAAATGCCTTGGATGACAGCCTCGGTGGCATACTTATAAAATGTACAGATGACACAAAGTAAGTAGAAATAGCTATCATCTTGGGTGACAGGATCCTAAAATATCTCAACAAGCTAAAACACTGAAACAGATCTAATAAAATGAAATACAAAGAGATTTCTGATTAAGTTGGTAAGGGAATTTCTTGTTATGATATCAGTGTGAAAGGTCATAGAGGAGCCTGTCTCATGAGAGCAAGGGATGGGTTTGTTTATGCTTGGAGGAAACTCTATATGTTTTTATACTTTGACTCTACAATTCAGTCTTTTCAGAAAAAGGAGAAATTTTTACAGCCTAAACAAAACTATGTCTTTTCTTTTTAAAAGTGTTGATGCCTTTTGTTTTTATACCATGGTAATTTCCAATATCACAAATATATATCACAAATATATCACAAATTACCCAGTGAGTCTTACCTTATAGCAAAGAAAAATAGCACAACCAACCAACATAGTGTCCATGTCTGATGCTGTATACAACATTCTGTACCCATAGTCTTCCACAACTCTAATGAAAGGTGGGAAGTATCTTCTCATTTCTTTTCCAGGGCCAAACTTGATCATCACAAATATTCAGGATTTGATTGTGTTTGAGTGCTCATTTGTTCCCTCATATAATCACAGAAAAAACTCTTGGCTCTATTTCTTTCCTTGTTTCATAAGTCTGCCCACATTTTACAGAATTCCTCATCTTTGTCATTTCTTACTATGCAATAATATATATTTATAATCATAAGCCAGAATTTGTTCAACTATTAACCAATCAATGAACACCTACTTTGTTTTGAGATTTTTGCTACCACAAAAAGTGCTATTAATGTTTTGGTACATAAGAAGCATTTATATATGTCTTTCATTCCTTTGGGGTGTGACTAATAGTGTAATGTATAGTTCAAAGAATATTGAGTTCAGTGACTTTTCTCACATAATTCCAACTTACTTTCCATAATGGCTGGACCAAATTACACCTCTGCCAGCACTAGATGTATGTCTCTTTTCTAATTGCTTTTGCAGTATTAACCATTTTCATCTTTCATCACCTTTCCTAATTTGTTGAGTGTTTTTGTTGTCATTGAGTCATTTCAGTAATGTCCAACTCTTCATGACACCATTTAGGGTTTTCTTGGCAGAGATACTGAAATAGTTTGCCATTTCTTTTTCTAGCTCATTTTATATATGAGAAACTAAGGCAAACAGGGCTAAGTGACTTGCCCAGGGTCCTATAATTGGTAAGTTTCTGAATTTGGATTTGAACATAGGTCCTCCTATATCCAGGGCTGGCTCTTTATCCACTGTGCCACTTAGTTGCCTTGTTGAGTGTTAGGTGAAATCTAAAAAATGTAATTGGTATTTCTCTTACTCTTAGTGATTTGGATCAATCTTTCAAATGGTGGGTGGTCAATACTTGATCAGTGTTTTGAAAACTTCTTTGAGCGTTCATATTCTGAGGAATAGCTTTTAGTCTTATATGTTTATTTGTTATATTCCTATTTATTTTGGATTTTAGACTTATAGGCATTTGATATAGAAGTTTTCTTCCCACTTGACAATTCACAATAATACTACCTTTGTTAATTTTGTTTATCAAAAAACTTTTAAAATTTTATGTAGCAGAAATTGTCTGTTTTCTACTTTTTTTTTTAGCACCTTTATCCCTTGTTTAGTTAATAATTCTCTTTCTAGCCATTACTATTCCAATTTCCTCTAATTTTTGTTTTTGTATTGACCTTTTATATTTAAGTTTCATATCCATTTGGAATTTATAGTGGTACATTTGATAAAATGCTATCTTAATTTTTGTCAAATAGCAGAAATGTCTTTTCAAAAACATATTGTTCAGTATATGTCCAAGGCACAATAGAATTACATTTCCCTTAAGAAAATCACAGAATCACAGAGTTTTAAGGATGGAAGGTAGTATAGTGGCTATTTAGTCCAACCCATACACCAAAGCAGTAGTGTCAAACTCAAATAGAAATGGATCCTTACTGGCCGTATATTGACTTGCGAAACCACAAATTAATTATTATTATCTATGTTGTATTATATTTTTATTTATTTTGTTAAACATTTCTCAATTATTTTTTAATCTAGTTTGGGAGGCACTTACGAATTTTGCAAAAATATTCCCAATTATACTATACTGTACCATACCATATTTATGCCATACTATGTTATGACATACCATACCATACCATATTCTGGCTTCAGTTTCCTCATCTGTAAAGTGAGGATAATGTAGCACCTACTCACAGTGTTGTTTTGAGGATCAAATGAAATAATGAATTATTTGGAATAATGAAACCTTTGTTGGGTGACTCTGGCCTGGTCCCTTAATCTCTGCTTTAAGTTTCCTTAGATGCAAAATGGGGAGAATAGCACCTACTTCACAGAGTTGTTTTGAAGTCAGATGAGATAATATTCATGTCACTTTGTAAACCTTAAAGTGTTACACATGCTAGCTATTCTTGTTGCTGCTGCTGCTGTTATAATTATATATGTCATATATAATAATAGTAATTATTATTATTACTACTACTACTGTACTATGTACTGTATACCTAACAAGTGGTCATAGAACTTCTGCTTGGATACCTCCAAAAAGGAGTAACCCTTTCTGAGACAGCTAGTTCCTTTTTTGAACAGCTCTAAATATTAGTAAATTTTCCCCCCTGACATAAAGCTTATATGTACCTTTTTGTTATCTTTCATTCAGTGTCCCTGGTTCTGTCCTCTGGGGCCAAACATAGCAATTCTTATCCTCTTCCCAAGGGCTATATAAAGTTAAACATCCCAAGGTCTAGTTTTATTAGTAAATGTTTCCTATTTCTTAATTTTAAATAGATATTGATGAGAGATCATGTGCCTATTTGAAAAAGGGATGACATTCATAAAAGGCCTAGGTGGACAGTCCTTGAACTAAAGTAGTTCCTCACCCTGTTTTTTGGACTGGCCTAAAGCTGCTTACTAACAGCAAGAGAACCTGGGACAGAAGTATAGAATAAGATATGATAGCATGAGTCTTCAGTCTGGTTAGTTTAGCTCTTTCCCTAAGTCATAAGGACCAAATATTCATAGTCAATCAGGACTATTTATTACTCACAGCAGGAACACAAATAAAAATGTATCCTTTGTTCAGTCTAGGGATATACTCAAGAGAGCCAGTCTTTGTGTTATTATTATTACTTTGCTTCTACCTGTTATTTTATTTCCTTTTACTCTGAGTATCTTGCCTTCTGATATTAATCAGGCCTATATTCTTTAATAATATTAAAGATGTTAATTCTTCCAGTTTTTACAATTAGTTTTAGACTTTTATTAAACACTGAAAAACAGCATTTATGTGTTATGGAAGTACAGCCTCTTGGGACCATCTGTTTCTTCTTTATATTTATTTTTTCTTTGGCAATAGAGGCACTTATTTCTTTATTTCTCTGTTGGTCCCAAAGAAGGAAATGCATGCATCTTGAGTAAAGAATGTGAGAAATAAAAACTTTTAAGTTGCATTAGGAACATGAGGGAAATAAACAACTGTCAAAAAAGGCCTAGAGTCCCCACTAGAAAAATCCCCATAGATTGCAGTAGATTTAAGTTTGCAATAAAATGTGTTAGCAGAAGAGGTTGGTGTTTTTAACTAGCACAGTCTAAGAAGCATTGTATCATAGGTAATAGTCACTCCCTGAAGATTTCTGGTGAAGTCACTTAGGTTCTGGGACTTTTGTTTGTTTTTGGTGAATCTTTACCAGCATTCTTTTTAGTGGTTATAGAGACATGAAGTCATTAGAACTGTGAAGCTAAGAGAGACCCTGCAGGTCTTTTAGATCCATTCCACCATGATGAGGAAACCAAGGCCTGGAAAGGTTGTTTAAGGTCCTAAAGTGAGAAAAAAAAAGACTAAAGAAACCAAATTTAGAAAAGCTGAAGGTTGACAAGAAACTTAAGACTTACTTGAAGATTACTGCAACACTGATTGAGAAAATATGCAGTGACAAAGTTTGATGAGCAGTTTAGTGGAGTAACTTGTTCTTCCAACCTCCAGAAGAGCCTAGGTTAGCCTACAAATAACAGACATCCCCAGGTTTCCAAAGGGCCAATCTAGTGCTTCTTCTCACCTCTCCCACAATCACACAGTTTAGCCTGATAAGCTCATATATTACAAAGGGAGAACTTTGCAGGAGAAGTGGTACAGAGGATATCATTAGAGCAGTATGTAACTGAAGAAGGAAATGGGCAGGACCAATAGCAAAAGTAATGGATAGTAGATCAATATGCTGCATTGGTAACTGGGTACAGGAGAGGCAGTATATACAAATTACTTAACCTTCCTTTTAAGGAGGACACCCAGAGCAGCCATGTCTTCATTTCTCTCCAGGAAGCATTTCTGACTCTCCCAGACTTTCTCTATAATGCCCCAGGCACCTTTTATACTGGATAGGGTATTTTTCTCCACCAATAAACAGAGAGCCCCATAAAAGCTGGCTTTTGGACTGGGTTAACATTAATATCTAGATAAAATTATATCTATCTCATTCTTCATTCTATTTATTAGTTTAGTCAGCCTGTAAATCAGCAAAAAAATCAGGTTAGTTGGTTAGGACCTGTTTTTAATGAAGCTATGTTGGCTCTCTGCAATAGGTGCTTCCCTTTTTTTTTTTTTTTTTAACTATTTGTTAGCTAACTAGTTAATAACACATTATAGAATTTCACCAGGAATTAAAGAAAAGACATGATAGAGATTACCAACTCCTCTCACGTCTTCTCAGAGTCCTTTCCTTCAGCAACATAAAGTGAGGTTATGTTGGGGGCGGGATTGGGATGTTGGGGGCGGGATTGGCACGTAGTTTAAGTAGCTTAGCGCGTTTGCTTGTTAGTGATGGCCATATAAGGTAATAACTGTAATCTGGAATTGTGATTGGTTGCTAACTGTGGTAAAAGGCCCCGAATGCGGAAGCATCGGGGAGTTGAGATGTAGCCGCCGCTGAATAAACCACTCCTAGAAACCTCGGGCGTTCTGTCTGGTTATTCCTC
>CM053592.1:108238091-108285295 GCA_028646515.1 Pseudochirops corinnae | reverse complement strand
TATTGAATTGCTTGCCTTCCCAGTGAGGGTGGGTAGGGAGAGAAGGGAGAGTTTGCAATTCAAAGTTTTGAAAACAAATGTTAATTGTTTTCACATGCAATTGGAAAATAAGACATACAGGCAATGGGGCAGAGAAATCTTATCTTGTGCCACAAGAAAATAAGGGGGAAGGGGATTAGAAGAAGCACATGATAGAAAGGAGGGCAGACTGGGGGAAGAGGTAATCAAAATGCATACCATCTTGGAGTGGGGGGAGGGGAAAAATGGGGAGAAAATTTGGAACTAAAAATCTTGTGGAAATGAATGTTGAAAACTAAAATTAATTTTAAAAAAAGGTATACTCCTTCGGTATTAATAGCATTCACAAAGAAGGCAGCTCGGTGAGAGTGAACAGACTGCTGGTGTAGGAAGACCTGAGTTTGAATGTAGAAACAAACTTTTTAGCAAGTAACCCTAAGTAATTTACTTAACCGGTCTGCTCAGTTACCTCATCTTTAAATAGGGATAAAGAATAGCACTTACTCTATGGGTCATGAGGATCGAATGAGATAATATGCGTAAAGTGCTTTGCAAACCTTAAAGTGCTGCATATGTGAATGTATATGTATGCACATATATGTCTGTGTGTGTCTGTGTGTATATATATATATAAAATACATACATAATGTGTATGTAGGTATGTATACATGTAGGTATATAAAGCACACAAAACTGTTACCTTAATCAATGCAGATATTATCTCCACCTATGTAGATCACAATTTAGCTTGGCCCTGCCTTCTCATCTGTAGCAAATTTTGTTCCTGACCTCCCATAGATCACTCACTGGGGATCCAGCCTATGTGTTGGGTGGGCCGGTGAAGCACAAAGGGATGCCCCAGTTGTATTCTTTGCTCTCACTTCACGTTCAGCCTGTCTCCTTCTCCATTCATACATCCTTTATGGTATGTCTCTTGTGCCACTAATTCCTAGTTACTCATTTGTTGCAACCTTCTTGTACACATCCCAGATTCGTGGGTAACTTCAACTTAATTCTTAAAGATTTGGCATTCTGTGACTAACAGAGATTCAGTGGAAAAATACTGATGTTAGAAGGAAGGGTCTCTTTTTTAGAGACACACTTAAGACAAAAACTGCCTAGTTTCCCTATGACTAGAATCTAGCCTGTTCTTCCTCCTGTTCAGTTCTGGAACCAGTTCATTTTCTGTTAGCACTGTCTAAAATATATTTACTGACAGACCTGGCTTATCTAACTACATATGTACAGAATAGGCATCCTTCATATACTTAATATCCCCCCATTCCCTGCACTTATTAATAGATTAATTTTTGAATGATTCTGTATCTTATTTAGAAAATCATTAAAAATCAGGATAATATGAATTCTTTGATAATTCAGACAGGAGCTGAACAGACTTAACACACTATTGGGGGAAAAATATCTGTCAAGGCAAATTAGTAATTTATGTCTGTATGTGTAAATATATATAAATATATGTATATGTGTAAAAATACACACATATATACATCCACACATAAACAGAAAAGAGTGAAATGCTTAAACTACTTAAGTGAACTATTTGAAATATTTTCAAATATATGGGAAGCACCTACTTCTAATCCTAGCTATGACTAGGTTTCTTCTTTACTTCACTTTCTCTTTTTAGAGGCTGACGCCATTGCCTACACAGGTTTCCTTTCACCCACACTTGGTGAACTCTGAAGCTCTCATTTACAACTTCCATAAAAATTTCCCTGACTCCCTGTGCACAAAATGTTTAATGAATTGAAATGAATTTTTTCTTTTTGGGAAATCTGGATCTTGATCTTAGAAGATTCATGCTGCAATATAGGTGTGCTCCCCATATACAATGGATGAAGGACTCTACAAACCAATCAGTTACCTCTTTGTAAATACTTGTAAATACTTTGTAAAAACATGTCTGCTATATTCCTGCATTTAAGTACAACACATTTAGCTATTCCTTGTAAACAACTGAGCAAATTTTAAGTAGGTAAAATTTTATGAGAATTAAAATCTGAATTCATCAAGTGTAGTCAACTCATTTGTCAAGTAAGACTGAAGTCTTTAAACAGAATCGTGGAGAATGGCAATCTCTCAAGGATCTTACATTCTAACAGAGAAAACACATATTGGAGTATATACAAGATGCATATAAAGAGAATAAATATAAAGTAATTAAATATAAGATGGCTTAAGAAGGAAGGCAGAGTTAGGAAGAATCAGAAAAGGTTTCATGTAGAAAGTAGTGCTTAAGCTGTCTCCAGAAAGATGAAAGAGACCCAAGCAACAGAGGTGAGGAGCAATTTAATTCAGGGAGATGGGGGACAGGAGGCACAGAAAGGGCACAGAGAAAAAGGGGAACTGACAAGGCAAAAAAAAAAAGTTGAGGGCAGGGAAGGAGATGAAGTGACTCATGCAAGGAAAACAGTCTGGATTGCAGATTTTTGGAGAGGAAATGATGAAATAATGTCTAAGCAAGCACAAAAGATAGCCTGGGGCCAGGCTGTGAAGGCCTTTAAAAGCTAAACTGAGTTGAGTTTATATTCTATCCTAGACACAACAGAAAGTCACTAAGATTATAAGGTCAGATCTGAACTTAAGGAAACAACACAGCAGCAGTGTGGAGGATGGTCTTAAGTCAAGAGACCAATTAGGAGGCCCTTGAAATAATCTAGGTGAGAGATACTCAAAGCCTGAATTTAGGTTGTAACTGTGTGGAAGTGCTAGATTTAAGAAATGTAGTAGAGATAAATGGCCAGCTCTGATAACTAATTAAATATATAAGGTGAAGGATAATTTGAAAAAAAAATTTATATACTTGAAAAATAATACCAATTATACTAGCTGATTCAAGTTTTATGTATACAAGAATAATGACAACCTTTACAAAGAACAGCTACTACTTCATCTGAGCTTCATGACCATCCTGTAAAGCACTATAGACATTATCCTGTTCCATTTCTAGAAAAGGAAACCAGGCTTATTAAGTGACTTGTCTATTAAACCTAGATCTTCTTAGCTCTCAATGAAAATATGCTGTCTTCTCAACTATATGACTTCTACAAAGCCTGTTTTGGGCAAAGTGAGGCCTACATTTGCATCAGTATGGTAACTGTGCATACAGAGAAAAAGTGAGAGGAGTAATTAACATAAAACCTCTGGTCTGTTACTAGACCCATACTTGCAAAGTCTTGTTTGAAAGGCAGGGCCTCCTGTACAGAAATAAAAAAATAGAACAGATTAGGAAACCAATCCCAGCACAGAGGACTGATGTAATAGTGAAAGGAGATTTTAAGTATCTGAACACATGCTGGAATTCTCTCTGCCAAAAACAGACTGGCTAATAACCAACAAACCTATTTTCATACTACACGAGGTAAAGGAACCAATGAGGTAAAACTCCTTTTTTATTTTATTTCTCATCAATAAGAAGGCAGAGTTATTAGGGGTGGGGGGAATAGAAATCATGGTAGCCTTGGGAACTAGTGACAACTAAGAATTTGTGTTAAGGGAAGAGGAAAGTTTATCACAGTCTGCCACGTGAGGGGAAGAGCAGATTCCCAAATTTTCAGCAAGAAGAAAGCTGAGAAAAGACACCATGGACTAAAATTCTATAGGTGAAATAAGCCTAGGAATGTGGGGGAGCTGTCAAGAATTAAATTCAAAAGGATGCTAAAAGAAACAATTTTAAGGTGAAGGAAAAGAGTAGTCATTTAATGGAAATTTTCAAATCTTTATCATGATGGGTATTGTAGAATGACCCTCAGGTTATTCTCCTTCCCTTTGCAGCTAGCTCACCACCTTCTTCTCCTTCCCAAATAATAGGGGATGCCAATATTTACATGTGACTGAGTATGAGATGAGTTAAACCTAGATCTTCTTAGCTCTATCAGTGATAACAGGCTGTCTTCTCAACTATAGGACTTCTACAAAGCACATCTTGGGTAAAGTGAAGCCGATATTTGAACCACTATGGTAAACTGTGCATACAGAGGAAAAGGAAGAGTGGTAATTAACATAAAAACCTCTCAGTTAGCCCAGCCTTAAACACACAAACAAATAAACAAACGAAAAGACCTGAGGGTTATCTTCATGCCATAAGGTACCTACGAGAATGGGTAACAACTAAAAGTAAGCCAGTCGACTTACAGCTATTTTGATGAAATAGTTTTTTAAAATGGAGTTAAAGGACTTTATATAATTAAGTGTTTAACATTAGGCGAAGAAACAAATAAATAGTTAAAAACCCTTCAGGAACATCATAAAATTAAATCCCTTGTTGTCTAACTTTTTGGGAAGTAGACATGAAATAAAGAAGAGAAAATATGAACTACTTGCTTTTTCTTCAAAAGATGGATTAAGAAATACCATGAAGTGGTAAAAAAAAATAATTTTCAGGAATAACTTCTTAAAAATCATCAGCTTGTAATACGTAAAATGAAAACATATAATAAGCTTTGACATCTAACATATTTGGAGGACACAAGTGTTCTGGATAATTATTAATCTATAAAATAGGTCTCAATACATGAATCATCAATTTTAAAAGAATCAGAATAATTTAAGACTAAAACTATACCGAACATAATTTAAATTTTCTAAAATGCCTTACAGATGTTAGAGTGCATCAAGGTTGTCATTAAGAACATCAATTAGTTATCATTTGTTGACAAAGTAAATGCTAGTTTCTGGAAATTGTTGATTGACGAATTACCTAGGAACAAATGGTGTGACACAGAAAACTATGACAATGCACATTTTCAAGGTTATTTTTGGTTTAAAGAGAGGAAAGTAGAGCTTTAAAAAACCACACCACCATTTGGTTTGTCATGTTGTTTCTGTGCACCCAGCTTATCTTGCATAGTACATGTAAAATGAAACACTTCTTTAGCAGAACTCTATGGGGACACTAGGAGGCACAGCAAATAGAGCACCAGCCCTGGAGTCATGAGGACCTGAGTTCAAATGTGACCTCAGACACTTGACACATACTAGCTATGTGACCTTGGGCTAGTCACTTAACCCCAATTGCCCTGCCTTCCCCCTCAAAAAATAAAGAACTCTATAAAATACCTGAAACTAAGTTTATCAATCCAAAGGCATTTAAGTAATTAGGTTTTCTGGTTGATACAAGTGATTTTCTCTTTTCTTAATTACAGTTTTTGCATTATGCTCAACTCCTGCCTTCCTTTTACATCCTATTATTATTTCATGAAAAATTTCCCCTAGTCAGGGGCAGGATATTATAAATCTCTAAAGGAATGCTACTCAGATTCTACTTCATGTTTATCTTAGAACTAAAAAATTCTATGTGTGTGGGTGGGATTTTTTTTTTAACATAAAAGCTCTAGTATCAATTCATGTTGAAAACCTGTAGTCTCCATAGCAACTATCACTATGTATCCCAAAGTAATTTTTATTAACATTTGAAAAGTTTTCTAGTTGACAATAGCCATTGTTCAAAGTGCATTTAATCTCCATGTGCATTTAATCTGCATGTGCAATCTTTGGTAGAAAAGTCAATATTTCAACAATCTATTAATGAAAATCCATACCTTTCTAGGCTTTAGTCTAAAACTGAAAGCTTGGCCAGGTTTCAACTGCTTGGGCAAAAAGTAAAAACAGAATACCCAATGTCCACCTGGTGAACATTTCCAAATTTGCTAGGTCATAATAACAGATTAAAAAGGACAATGCTGAGCCTACACTTTCCAGCTCATCAGGATCTATCAAAGCTTGCCATCCAGGATCTCTTTCATGTCATAAAGAGTTATCAGAGAAAGATTTTGGTGAAACATATAGAAGATACTATCTACATAAATACACAATAACAACAACAAAAACCCTCAGAACAAAATTTTATACTATTTTTTCTCCTCTTTGTTCTATTTAATAACTAACCTATATAACAATAATAATTAACAAACCTTTATTCTATTTTCTTTTTTCCCCTTTGTTCTATTTCAAGGATGAAATCTATAACATTTCTATAGGTATAAAGGGCAACACAGTATAATGGAAAGCATGCTTGGAGTTTGGAAATCTGTATCCCACAATTCTCTGAGCAAATCACTAACCTCTTTTGGCCTGATTCTTCCATTTATAAAATGATGTATGAGAGGTCAAACCAGGTGTCCCATAGACATTTCTGAATCCCAAGGTCCAAGAACTTACTGCCTTCCCCCTGACGTCCACCCCTTTCCCAAACCTCTTTTTCAAGGGTATTACCATCTATCCGGGATCCCCAGTTCAAAACCTTGAAGTTCTTGAAGACTTTCCCTCTTCCCATATATCCATTCAGTTACCAAATCTTGTCATTTCTAGTCCCACATCTTTCACATCTAATGCCTTTAGTCACACAGTCATGACCTTAGATCAGGTGTTCCATCACTAAGCAACAGCTCCCCTAATTGGTCTCCTTTTCTCAAGTCTCTCCCTTCTCCACTCCATCGTATGTATAGCTGCTAAAGAGATTTTCTTAAAGTGCGGGTATGATTGTGGCACTCCTGCCACACCAGTGGCCCCTTACTGACTCTAGGATAAAATATATACTGCTCTAATTGGCACTCTATAACCTGCCTGTTAGGTGTTAATCCTCTTTCTGCAGTCACTATTCTTCTTAGAATTCCTCACCTGGCACTCACTTCATTTCTGTCTCCATAATATCTTTTCACTGTTGTTTCTCATGTCTCCAATGCACTCCCCTCCTCACTTCTGACCTTGAAATCCCTATTCTCCTTCTTCTTAAGCACAATCTTCTACATGAAGGCTTTCCTGATTCTCTGGCTCCTAGTGCCCTCCCTCTTGTGCCTTGTATTTATTTTGTATAGACATACATTTACTCACTTACTGCACATACTTAAATATATCTTGTCTCTACTGTCAGAAGACAACTCTTAGAGTAGGTGTTTCATTTTGGAGAAGAATAGAACAGAATCTGTCACGTGATAAATAGGTCCTTAATCAAGGCTTATAGATTCTCTCAAACATTCTGGCTATAAAATTATACAATAAAAATTTAAAAAGCAATACAAATAACAAATCTGTACTTCCAAATAATCTGTGTTCAGGATGTTTTGCTGGTTAATTAATCAGCTAATACCTATTAACAAATCAGTAGACTCTACCTGTGTTGATATTTCTTATATATTTGTATCCTACACAGTGGTAAGTACAGAGGCTAACACTAAGAGGGCTTCTATAACTACCCGATGAATGATAGGTAACTAAGGTACATTTAGCTTACCATTAAAATATTTCATAACTGTAAATAAGAATACTAAGTTTATACTGAATAAATAAGTACTAAGTGTGCTGGCATGCTAATAAGGGCATAATTAAATAATATCTATGTAAAATGAAAAAAATTCACCTTAATTAAGGACTCTCATACAATGTCCATTTGATTTTCCAATTGGGTAGTGCATCTCTAAGTTTTTGCTTTTTAAAAAAAAATAAATTGAGTTATGTTAGTTCTTTACATTAAATTGAATTATATTAGTTCCTTATATCAGCTACAAATAATTAAAAGCAATTTGATGCCAAAGCAAAGTGACTACCACAATTAACTTTGCCTTCTTCCTCCTACCTTAAGACTGGCACAATTTCAATTCTACTGAGGTATTTTGGGGAAACTTGGGTACACTAAGAAATGCAAGAGCAACTGCACCCCTCTTACTCTTCAGTCTTCACCCAAATCCCTGAGAATTTAAATCTGGCTAAATGTGGATAATTTTTCTCCATAAGTTTCATTTGAAAAGCATTCTGATGTTTTCTCACATAATATCTTTCAAGTACATGGTTAGGAGTACTTAAAAAAAAGGAAAATGTCATTTTAAAAGTAAAAGAAACCAGTAATAAAACTGAAATAAGACCCCATTGGACAAAGAAATCTATTTTCAGTTTTGCCTCTGCCTCCAAAATATAAAGAATGACTAAAATGGCGATCTTGTAGATTATAAAACAGTAGGGGAAACTTGTGCTAATTATATTATTTTGTTGTTGCTATTGAGTCGTTACGGTTGTGACTCCACTTGGGGTTTTTCTTGGCAGAGATACTAGAAGTGGTTTATCATTTCCTTCTCCAGTTCATTTTACAGATGAGGAACTGAGGCAGACAGGGTTATATAGCTGCTAAGTGTCCGAGGCCAGATTTGAACAGAGGTCCTTCTAACTCCAAGGCTGACACTCTATCCACTGTGCCACCTGGCTGTCCTAACAACATTAATCAGGATAGTTGAAGCCTTACTTTGCCTGTTCATTCAACTGAGACATTAGTGCTTCATTTTCAAGGTATAATTAATCCGGGTTCACTCTACTGATGAATTCAGTACCAGAGGGCATCAATGCTAAATGATTATTCCCAAATCCTTTTTGCTATTTTTCTTGACGTATGCAAAACCTACATATCCCTCAAATTCCTCATCAAGTCTCATTTCAATGAAACCTTCTCCAACTACCTTAGCCCATCTTAAGTGTTACCAGAAAAGGTACAATTTCTCTGAGAATAATCAGTTCCTTATTTTTTGTATCAAACAATTTAGGAGTTCCTAATACCACATATTTCAAAGTTCTTTACTAATGTTTCAAGTGTTTTCATTTCATAAAGTATCTTAACAAATTTATATACTGTCCTTTCATCCTTTCATGTACGTTAATCTTCTCTTTCCAACTAATCTAGAATATCCTTGAGGATAGGAATAATGTCATATTTCTTGACAATCTTTCACAGTGTCGATCATAGTACTGGGCCTCCAGTAGCTGCTCAACAAATATTAGCTGGTAAAAAACAAAACAAAAACCAAATATTAGCTGGTTTATTAAAATTAACCCGATTATAAAAATGTGGATATTTGAAGCAGTTAAGTTAGGGAATGATTATTTGGTTCACAAAAGAAATCTTCCCTGAGGAAAAGCTTTCTTTACAAATATAAAGCTCCAATTCAAAATAAGATTTAATTTATAAAAATTTAGTTTGAATACTTTTCAGGAAAATATATACTGTTCAGAGAAAGGTTATAAGGAAAATGCTTTAAAAAATATATAGAATCTGACTAGGCTCTTGATTTTATTTTCCTAGTGAGACTGGAGTATCTGGGAAAACCTTTCAACTGAAGTTCTCCCATCTAAAAGTACTACTGAGTCAGAGAGGTAGGAGAGGTGAAGGCAAATGAGTTATCACTTCCTTTTTGGAAAAGGTCCAAGAAGGACCACTGCTGGGAACTGGAGGAAACACCCCAGTTTGACTATGACTGATATTCAATGGAGGAGGAAAAAAATAGAGAGACATAAGTATGAGCAAGATAGCACTGGGTTAACTGGGGGAAATTTTTGTTAAAAAATATAGTAATCTTAAACTTAAACTAGAAGATAAACCAAGGATTTACTAAAATCTCCAAGAAATTCACTGTTTTTTCTAATCTGTTGTAAGCAATAATGCACACAACGGAGCATCTGGCACTAGGTAAAAAAAAGGTTATAAATGTTTTTTTCAAAAAAGATGACTATTAACGTCATAGCATTCATGCTATTTCACTGTCAATGCCACTAAAAGGGAAATGATTAAATATAAATGTTGTAAAAATAAATGATTTTAAATAAATAAATGTTAAAGGAAAAAAATTTTAAAAAATTTTAAACAAGGTTTAGAATCACCTTTTTTTTCTGAGTTTTTCAAACTCTTATTATATCATTGGGCTAAGGAATAGAGTTGAGAAAAGTGAAAATATCTATTAGGATCCTAAATATATACAAATCCAAGGACACCCAAAATATACTGCTTTAAGACAATCAACAAAAAACAGGCAACTAAATTCTTCATATCAGTCCGGATTTTGTCTATGTATGAGTGTGAGAGTGAATATGAGTGTCTGTGTGTGTGTGCGTGCGCGCGCGCAAACAAGCGCTCTACTAGTGGCATCACAAAAATAAAAGTTTGTTTTTAAATCAGTAAGTGATGCTTCTTATGCATATTATGGTTAAGAAAGTTTTCTTTTTTACTAAATCAGACAAAATAATTAAAATCTCATTTAGATTCCTTTTAGTATTTCTTAAAGGATGAAGGGGAAAAGATGGCTTCCTAGTCAAGAAAGGAGATTAGAGATTACTAACCCAAACAGAAAATAGTAAATAGCCTTAAAAACATTTAGAAAAATCAGTGGATATAACAAATATGTAATGGAATAGCTTCAAAATACACAACTCTGCCTATCTGGATTGATTAGAATCAGAGATAATTCAGATTTACAGAAACCCAGATAAAAATAGGTGGTGTGCTCTGTTAGTTAAAATGTGGATCAACTGATAGGCAGGGAGTGTGGTAAGTGGATAGAGTACTATACTCTAAACCAGAAAGAGACCAGTTTGAATCTCGCGTTGGATAGCAAGGAATAGTGCCTTGCTGTGTGGCCCTGTGCATGTCACTTAACCTTCCTAAGGCTTTAGTTTCCAAATTTGTAAATGAGGGGGGTGGAATTATAGTACTTTTCAAGAAAAGATATTCTATAAACCAGGGCTGACCAACTAGATACAGTAAAGAAAGACGCTACTAGTAAAGAGACACACTAAATCTAAGACGATAAGTGAGGAGGCAGTATGGTATTAAAATGGTAAAAAGAAACACTATTAGGAATCTGAAGACATGACTTCTAATGTCTGCTTTACTACACACTAATTTTGACAGATCATTTGACCGCCTTGGGTCTCATTTGTAAAATCAGTAGGTTAGACTAAAAAATCTCTAAGGCTGAGTTCTAGTACTCTTTACTACTATATAATTGTACTGTGAAAGAAATGAAGTATCCTCCACCTAAAAATTATTCTTATTTAATTCTCTATAAAAATCTCCTTAGCTAGGTGGCGCAGAGATTAAGTGCTGAGCCTGGAGTCATGAAAAGCTGAGTTTAAATGAAATATGATACTTACTAGCTATGTGACTCTGGGTGAGTCACTTAAACCTCTAAATGCCTCAGTTTCCTCAACCGAAAATGGGGATAATAGTACCTACCTGGTAGAGTTGTTTTGAGGATTAAATGAGGTAATAATTGTAAAGTACTTAGTACAGTGCCTGGCACACAGGAGATGCTTTAACAATGCTTGTTCTTTTTCCCTTTCCCCCTACAGAATGTAAGATCCTTGAGTCCAGGAACGGTTTTGCTTTTGTCTTTGTATCCCTGAGGCCCAGCACAATGCTTGGCACTTAGTAGGTGCTAATAAATGCCTGCTATCATTGAAAATGTTAAGTATTTTACTACTAATAAATTGAAAAAGCCATTGCCCAAGTTCCTATAAAAATGCATTATGAAAAAAAATTCTGTTGAAAATTTTTTTTTCCCAAGTGACATGATATTTAGGAAGAAATCTGAAGGAAAAAATAGGAAAATGTCAGGAAAAATTGTGACCAAAAACCATTTTATTCAGAACTCAATACTGTAGTGTTCACTTATTCAACAAATACATATTTTTCAATTACAATATTTTTGATTTCTCAATGATGCATTTGTAGCTGGCAAAAAGATTAATGAAATTTAACATATTCAAATCTAAATGGATCTTTTCTCTTCTATACCCTTCTACATCCTGTGGGAATCAAAATTAATGAAAGTGTTACCATAAATGTCATATTTTAGACTAATCTATCTACTATCAATGAAATTTAGAAGAAAAATGAAGGAAGTTGTGTTTAAAATGAACTTTTTTTTCTTATACTCAGAAATATCATAAGGAAATGCATTAAGAAATTCAGTATTCCTGTTACAACAAACACAGCTGATAATAAAGAGTAAGTAAAATAGACATTCCATTTTTAAGCAGTTAAAAGTACAACAAACGGGAAAAATAAAAACTTCTTACAAAAGTTTGCACTTAAAAGTTCACTCATGACATTCAAAATTTTAGTCATTTAAATGTTCATAGTCTGAAGATACTTCAAAATTTTCCCTATAAATTTTTTAATATCTGGTCCCTTGAAATGTACTGAGGCCTTTAATGCAAGTACCATTTTTACAAAGTGTTCTTCATTTTCCATGTCCTTCTTTACAAGTAAAAATTGCTTGTACAAATCTAAATACTTTGTAATTTAATAATATAGATATTTCTTATTTTAAAGAATTATGATTGAGACAAAAGCAAGAAAGTTCCCAGTTAGATCTGAAATAGTTATTTAGCCTCAATTCATTTATTTTCATCTAAACTATCACAGAATGTCAAGAAAACAACATCAAATATAATTTTAGATGTACTAAATACAACACTGGTTATGAAAGTTTCAAAGTAGGCATGTCATTCATATCATAACATCATTCAAATTGATGTAACTCAAGTTGACATGAATTTTCAAAATGAGTGAAAACCCTAAAATGTAAAAACACAATGACCAATAGCAGAGAAAAAGGCCCATATAGATATAAAATAACTGAAATTATATAAATTCACTCTTGGCTAAAGTTTCCATATGCAAAATTGAGCCACTAACAAAAAAGTCTTAACAAAATGTACAGACCAAAGGTCCTCCTACTGCTGTCCTTTTTCAAAATTAGAGAACAGAAAAGCCATTCAATCAGCAGCCACTATTACTTTAATTTGGACATTCTTACTTCTTGAAAACATAGGTAATGTGCCAGCACAATGCCAGTTTTCAGGAATATAGGGCGGGATTTAATTCCACAGCCATATTATAATTTAAGTATATTATTAACAAATCATATGTAGTCAACTTAAATTCAATGCTCACCTTTAAAGTATTTCACAGTTTTAACTCTTAATTCTAAGGTAGCATCTTCATCACAAACAAAAATAGTTCGAGGATGCTGCTGGAAAGCTGAAACAGTCCACATATGATTGACTCCTTCTTCTATTGCCTTGTACAATGCAAATGCTTTATGAGCACCTGTTATGAGAATCATTACCTGGAAAATAGTGAAATGTACATTAAATTCCAAAAGACTCTATATAATTTTAAATGGTACAGTGGTAATTGGTAAGAGGTTACATCAGCTTCCTAAAAGTTTACACATATATAGACACAAATAAACTCTACAAAACTAGAAAAAGAAGGTATTCTACCCAAGTCCTTCTATGAGACAGATATGGTCTTGACACCCAAACCAGGAAAAGAAGAGGAAGAACCAGTATCTCTAATTAATATGAATAAAACACTGAGTATTGATTGGCAAAGAGGCTATAGAAACATACTCAAAAGGGTATTCACTATGACTAGATTGAATTTATATTGGGAATAAACCTAAGAGAACCAATTAATAGCATAGTATCTGCAATATAGTAGGTGTTTAATAAATGCTTGCTGACTGACAGACTGAATATTATTGTGCTCTAGTAAATGATGAATGGCAGATTCAGAGAAATTTGAGAAGACCTCTATAAACCTATATATATGTGAAATGTGCAGAACCAACTGAACAATTTAAACAATCACAATAATTTAAAGCAAAATCAATTTAAAAGACTTTAAAATTGACCAATAGTGAAAAATCATGACTTTAGAAGACAGATGATGAAACAACTCTCCCCACCTCTCAACTCTCTGAAAAGATGTACAGAATAAGATAGGCATTTTCATACATGCTCAATGTGTTTTTTTAATTGAATATACACAACACTGTCATCTCAATTTGATAGAAATGCTGAACAAAGATACGTTTGGACTGTCACCATGTGAAAAAATACAAATGAGAAAATTTTGGTGCAGTGCGCTAATGAAAAAATTATCGTTAGAGACATCATGGGGTTCTGTGAAATAACACATGGGATAAAAAAAGTTGTAATGGCAGATAATGCCATACAACAACAAACAAAAAATGAAACACTCTGGTCTGGTCTGTCAGTACTGCATAATGTCCACATTCAGATAGTGTGGAAAAGTAACAAGAAATGGTGAAAACAACTTATCATATAACTGAAAAGTTGGTCTCTGGCATAGAATCTATCTTTGACCATACCAATAACATATGATGTATAATCAGTTCACTGTTGGTCTATCCTAATAGGAGGCATGTTAAAAACAATTGGTATTCATTTTATATTCTCAGTTTAAAAAATTTTTTATCTGTCAGAAGTCTTGTCATGTGATGATTACATAAAATCTGTACATTTTAAAAGACAACATAACAAAAAAGTATAAATAATCAATATTCTGTTAATGAGACATTCAGGAACTTTGAGAACCAAATCCCCTCAAAAAGAAAAAAAAACAAACAACTATGACCATAGTTATTTCCAATATAGATTGATTTCTGAATATTCTGAAGTATACACAAGATTTTATGTTGTACATTTCTGTCCCCAAATGCTTCTTTTGTTATGACAAAACTAAGTTTTAGAAACAAAAACACACCAAATTTAAGAAGCAAATTCTCTAACTTTTAAGGTCAAAATATGGAGGATTGAAAGAATGCCCAAAGAGTTGCTTAATGCAAATGATTCTTCTACTGCAAAAACTCAGAGAACCAGTGATCTAGGACAACATAAATTATGTATTTTATAGCTAAAGATTCAGAGTTAATGTCAAAAGGAGAACTATGACAAATTCCTAATTCTGAGTACTGTATATACTTCTATAATTATGGACAATTATTTGTTCATTTTAATTATATACTCTATCTTAATTAAAATCACTGATGTCTACAAGTA
Source organism: Pseudochirops corinnae (assembly GCA_028646515.1). Classification (NCBI taxonomy): domain Eukaryota; kingdom Metazoa; phylum Chordata; class Mammalia; order Diprotodontia; family Pseudocheiridae; genus Pseudochirops; species Pseudochirops corinnae. The sequence goes on along the minus strand of CM053592.1, from coordinate 108,270,625 downwards.
GATGAAAATGTATATGAAATGCCTCAAATGTATTTTAAAAGTAAGAGTTGAGAGATTAACAGAACTTTTGAAACCCATAACATTTCCTGAACTAAAAAAGTAGGGACAAAGTTTCAGTCAACAATTTAATAAGCTGACAACCATAATTAAGACATTAAAATCTGTCCTAAAACCATGAATATTAATCTTCAAGATACAGGACTTCATCAATTTGTTGATTACTTGTCATTTCATGATTTATCCTAAACACATTTCCCCACTAATAACCCATGGGAGAGTAGTTGGCAAAAATATTATTTTGCATTTTAAATAGAAAACAAGATTCCTAAAGTTTAAATTAATGACCCATAGTTCCATAGCTAGTAAGGGGTCAGAGATGGGGCTTGACCCTAAGTTTTGGGTTTATTTTTTGTTGTTGTAGTTGTTTTAAATTATTATTTCAGGTTGAGTGTTCTTTTTCTTATACCATACCACCTTAATAGCAAGGGGAGAAGTCAATTCAACAAAAACTTCACCTGCAAAGTGAAAGGGGAAGGATCAAAAGATTCATAAAATATGTATACAAATAACTATAAATATAAATAAATAACTCAAAGGGGAATCAGGGTGAATACTTCTAGCTGAAGGAAGATTTCACGAAAAGAAGCAGTACATTAGCTAAGTCTTAAAGGACAAGAACCATTTCAATAGATAGTGCAGAAGAACATTTCCAGTTGGGGGGGAACGATTCATGGCAAATGTAAAAAATGAGCATGGGATGATACTGGAAACTGTCTAGCAGTCTACTGTGGCCAGAATGCACAATATGCTAACTAATAAACAAGCATTTATTAAGTGCCTACTACGTGCTAGGCACTGGAGATACCAAGATAAAAATTAAAACAGTTTAACCTGAAGAAACATTCAGGTGATACAAAATGTATGTAAGTAGCACCTACAGAACATCTACAAGATAAACACATGGTAATTTTGCCAGGAGCTATTCAATTAACTCTAATGGTTCCCCGACTAGAACCAAAAATAAACTCCTGTTTGGCACTGAAAGCCCTTCACAAGCTGGCCCTAAACTAATTATGTACTTCCTCTTCCTTTACTTTACCATACGAGCCACATTGCCCTTCCTGCTGTTCCTTATTTACAACATTATCTTCCATCTCTGAGCATCTGCCCTTATGCCTACAATGCAGAAAGGGTTTATAGATTCTAGAGTCAATAGGGAACCATTGGAATTGATTGAATAATGGATTGATCTGAACTCAAGGAAAATCCCTATGGAAGCTAAGAGGTGAAGAGGATGGAGTGTTGAATTTGAAGTAAGATCTGAGGTTAAAACTGAATGATATTTATTATCTGTATGACTCTGGGCAAATCTTCTGACGTCCCCCATTTTCAGTTTCTTCATTTACAAACTGTGACTAATAAAAGCATCTACCTCACAGGGTTGTAATAAGGATTAAAAAAAGATTTTAATGTACTTTGCAAATATTAAAGCAATATGTAAATGCTAGGTGTATTATTATTACTGTTGTTATTATTATTGTTAGATGATGGTGGAATGGACAATAGATTGAGAGGAGAGGAATAATGTAAAATGATGTTAGAAAGGTGAGCTGAAGCTAGATTGTCAAAGCTCTTGAACACCAGTTCCAGAAATTAGTTTAATCCTGGATGCTAAGAGCGAACAATGAAAGATATCATCAGACCTATGCATTAGATTATCATGCAGCAGTGTAAAAGAGGAAATGAGGCAAAGAGACCACAGAATCAGAGATATTACTCAAGAAGCTATTTTAAAAGTCTGACAGCATGATAAAGAGGGTTTAAAATAAGACCAAGAATGGAAGTGAGGAATAAATGTGAGGGATTACTCAGTTAGGCCGGGAAACTTCTAAGACGTGAGAGGCAAGAAGAGTCAAAAATGACTCTAAAGTTTTCTAAGTGACAAGAAAGGATAGTAGTGTCATGAAGAGAAATAGGGAATTTAGAAAGTGGGGCCAACTGAGGGAAAGGAGTAGATGTATTCACTTTTAACACACTGAATTTGTGTTGGTAACAGTATATTCAGATAAAGATGTCTAACAGACAGTTGCAAATGTGGGACTAGAGCTCAACAGGGTGTCAAAAGTTATAGATCTGGGAGCTATGAGATTGGACAAGATAGCCAAAGGGAAAGAGAAAAGAGATGAAGGCCCCAGGCAGAGACCACACTGAAGGTATAGGAAGAAGAGGTACTAACTGAAGCATTCTGAAAAGCAGGAGAGAAGAAATGTTACTGGAAGTCAATGGAGGGTAGTAAAAGGTTAAGAAGGAGTCAGCAGTCTAAAATGCTATAAAAGTTTGAGACGAATAATCTCACATTCCTTAAGGGTAACACATTTTTAATTGTGTATTTGTTCATAAAAGTCAGATTACAAGGGATTGGGGGTAGTTAGAAAATGGAAAAAGAGAATGTATAGAATATTATTTCAGCACATTTAGCAGTAAAGTAGTCAGAGCTGTGATGTAAGCTTGAAGGAGTAGCAGGGTCTGAGAAAGTTCTAACAGGAAAGGGAAAACCTGAGCATGCAAATAAGTAAGAGACAGCTGAGAAGTAATAGAATGAATTTGCAAGAGAGAATATGGATAACTGAAGAAATAACATCCTAAGGGAGAAGAAGTAGATGGGATTAAGGGCACAAGTGGATGGGTTTGCTAGGCAAGGAAGTTAAAATCTTTTTATCCTCTGAAAGGAGAAAATGAAGGAAAGGATGGATGATGACTAGCAAGTTTGAAGTGTCCAAGAAGAAAAAAGAGAGGAACTATATCAGATGTTTTAAAAAATCTACTCAGTAAAGTAAATTAAAACACTTACTGAGAAAACAGAGTAAGGATGGATATGGAGAATATGAGGAGACGTTTGGAATATTTGCTGTGGGGAATAAGGTAGGGAGAGGCAGTTAGGTGGCACAGTAGATAAAGATCTGAGCCTGGAGTCTGGAAGACTTCAGTTCAAATCTCATGTCAGACCTTTCCTAGCCGTGTAACCTTATAAGTCACTTAACCTCTTCTTGCTTCAGTTTCCTTTTTTCTCCCTCAAACTGGGAATAATAACAGAACCAACCTCTCAAGGTTGTTGTAAGGATCAAAAGAAATATTTGTACTTGGCACATAGTAGGTACTATATAAATGGTTATTCTTTCCTTTCCCCCTAGGAAATAAAAAAGATAAATTAATGGAATTCTGAGGAGCCATGAAGAGTCACATGTAGTCATAGTGGACCAAGTCAACATGGGACTATTTTCCCAGCATCACTTGATGCCTTCTTTTGTTCTATTAAAAGGAAGATTGTGATTATCAACCAGGATTAGGCTGAGTTTAGAAACAGGGGAAATACAAGTGACCAAATTATGCAAGGATGGAGGAAAGTGAATCATAGTAATGGCTATAAAGGCTATGAAGAGAGAAGTGATCCCAAAATAATGGTTGATGGACTATACCAAGGAGACGTCAAGAAACCAGAAACTGACAAAAGACAAAGAATACACTGAATGCAAGGTGTGTAACTGCTCAAAATGCAAACTTTGAAAAGCTGATACTGATTTGAATCTACCTCATTATACACTATGTTACTTTTCTACTAAGCTGAAAAACTACTGAAATTGTCTCAGTTTTATTGCCACTACCTTGTTACTTTTATTGCCAGTAACCTCTCTGGATGATAGGAGAGTTCCAGGGCTCATATGATCTGTTTGTCAATTACTGAGAGTTAAGTATACTTTTTATTTCCTCATATTCAGACACAAATTATGAAGCAAGAGCTAGTCTGTATCAGCCAAAGAGGATGGTGATCCAATCAAAAATACTATATTACTAAAAGATTGTGACTTCTTAAAACAAATTTAAAAGATTCGCTCCTGACTGGTGGGAAATAAGAGATAGTTAAGCAAAGAGGAAATCCACAAAACTTTAAAGAATTGGCCTCCTTTTCTGCTAATGATCATTCTATAACTACAAAATGACCTTTCAGAAAGAATGAACTAAAGTATCTCATTTCCTGAGGATTCCAAATACTAATTAGTATCCCATTTCTGCCATCATTGTTCAGCACGACACAGGCTCTAAAAATAAGCCTATTTTTACTGAAAATATCTAACAAAGTTAAGAGTTAAATTCAAAATAGATACAGGAACATGTTCATCTTGAATTTATCAACCCAAAAAATTTATTTTGGTTGAATTAAAAATGGGTCTTGTAACTCTAAGAGATGTCAGTTATTAAAAACTGAAAAACAATGTGCATATTACATATACATATTATATTATAAAAATACTTGTCACTCAACACTGGAACTCTAAGGAGATGTATATATTTTTTAAAATGCCAAAAAAATTTTAATTCTTACTTCTCTAGCATCCATCACTGTCCCCACACCAACTGTTAGAGCCATAGTTGGTACTTTCGATAAATCTCCATCAAAGTATTTAGCATTTGCCAAAATGGTATCCATTGCTAGAGTCTTTATTCTTGTCCTTGATACTAAACTGGATCCTGGTTCATTGAAAGCGATGTGACCATCTGGACCAATGCCTTTCAAAAGAAACACACAATCACACATATACATTTATACATAAAAATGCATAAAGTTTCCCAAAAGTTTTAAGAGTAGGAAATAGTAAAATACAAATTTATCTTTGTTTCTTTTTCCCAAAGGCTAGGTTCCTGGTAACCTTTAAAATTAAAGCACTAAAATCTTTCAAGCTTCTGTAAGATGAATTATATTAAATTCAACTACTGTTTACCGAGTCATTAATCTTTGCCTTGTACTATATCGGGAACTGTATGAGAAGCAATATATGGTGAAAACAAATGAGCATTTGACTAGAAGTTCAGAGACTTGGGTTTTTCCAGCAGATCTTCCACTACATATGTAATGCTGGACCACTGCATACTTCAGTTTCTTAATCCATTAAATGAATATAATAGACTAGAATCATCTCTAAAATCTCTATCAATGCTAAATGTATAAGATTCCACTGAAATATGTTCACTATCAGAAAGCACCCTTTAGTGAATTTTTTTTCTTAATCTAAAACAGTGATTTAATTGATGTAATATACTCTTTGTTATGGAAACTCCATATTTATAAAATAAAAATATTTTTGTAATCTGAATAACTAGTCACACACTTCTTTATTCCCAGAAGTGTAAATTTTCAAATACAAAAAGCATCACAGCTATATGGGGGTTAAGGTTTCTAGTAACTTCAATTCTCGAAATAACAGAAGCAATAAACACTGCTCTCTAAACAACCAAAGTATGTGTCACAAAACTTATGGTTTTCAGTTGTTGGTTTTTTTTTTTTTTGGCAGAAAAGAACTTCAGAATCTTAGTGACTCTTACTTAAACACTCAACATCAATTGGTTTAGCCAACTAATCCCCTGAACCAATATATATAGAAGCAGAAAATAATAAAAATAGAATGAGGAAGAATTACTCCTACATAGGTATATTAATAGCAGTGAAAAGTGAGGAGCAGAAAGAGAAAAAAAGGAAAAGAAGACACAAAGCAACACTAGAGAAGTAAAGACCTACATTAAGAATGACAGATGCCTTTAAGTGTTTGAAGAACTATGAGATAGAAAAAGGATTAGATTTGTTCTACTGTAATTAGGAAGAAGGGATAGAAGTTGCTAAGGAACACTATTAAAGTTGATCCAAGGAAAAATCTACCAATTAGAATTATCCACAACAGGAATGGCCTTCCTAGGCAGGTAGTTGGTTTTCTCTCAGTGGAGGTCTTTTAAGCAAAAAACAGATGACCAGTTGTTGGGTATATTGTAGAGTAAATCTTAGTTTATGCGTGGGTTGGACCAGATGGCCTCTGGAAGTCCCTGTAAATTTACAACCCCAAAATATTTTTGGTTGAGGCATTCACTTCAAAATTCCTGAATTATGTGCTGTGTTACAAGACATAACAACAACTTTTATCCATAATGATCATACTGAGTCATTTAGGGGGAAAAACATTACAAAGATACATTCTTTTTTAGAAAGCTGGGGTGTTTTTTAAAACATTTTAGAAAGAATTCCATCTAAAATAGTTAAAATTTATTTTTAAGAGTTTTAGTCATTGAAGAAGGTATGGTTCAGCAGAAAGACCATTGCTCTCTAAATGAGAAAGCCTTCTCAAAGTCTCAAATCCAATGCTTCTAAGTTGTGACACTGGGCAGGCCTTAACCTTTCTGAGCTGTGGTTCTCACATCTTTGTGATGAGAGATAAACCCACTCCTATTTTACAATTTAAACAAACAAAAAACTAGTACCCAAAACAGTAAGTAGGCTTTAGTTGTCAGGAAAATTTACTTACATAAAATATCTAGTTCCTAATATTGCCAAATAAATAAGGCATTTTTATATTAAGCCTTCAAGTCAGCCACACTTTTTTTTAATTATTAGCAGCAAAGGCTCACATTGATGTAAAATTTATAATTTTTAAAAAGTGCTTTCTTTATGCCAATCTTTGAGTTGGAAAATGTAAAAATATCACCATTTTACAAATAATGAAAGTGAATATATGATTCCCTGGAGCCTAGTTAATCAACAAACATTATTAAACATGAGGTACCGGGCACTAGGGCCAAAAAGACAAAAACCAAATAGCTTCAATTCTAAAGTAGTTTATAGTTCTATCAGCTGCAATAAAATATATATGTAAGGAAAAGAAAAATGTATACAAAGTAAATTAAGAAATTTCTGGGTAGGAGAGGCTTGGAGAAATCAGGAAACACTTTACATATTGGTGGTACTTGAGACGAAATGTAAAAGGTTCCAGAGATTCTATAAGGGTTTAAAGAGGAAAAATATTGTATGCATGGTAAATGTAATGTATAAACAAGGAATACCAAGTATGAAAGAATAGCTAGAATGCAAAATGTGTGATACTTACTAAACCTGAAAAGGTTGGAACAAGATATGTGAGGGGCTTTAAGTGTTAAAGAGAGAAGTTTCTATTTTTTCCTAGAAATAACAGGAAGCACTGGAACTTTTTGAGCAGGTTAGTGACATGGTTAGACAATGTGCTTTAGGAATGTCATTTTGTCACCTGTATGGAAGACAGAATGAAGAAGGAAAAATCTTGTAGCAGGGTGACCATTAGAAGGCTATTAGAAAAGTCTCAGTAAGAAGTGATGAAGGCCTGAACTACAGTTCTAGCTGCAAGTATGTAGAGAGAAGATGAATCAAAGAAATGTGAAAATAGAATTAGTAAGACTTAACAAATGACTGAAAATAGAGGCTGAGAGAAAGCGAAACATCAAAAACAACTCCAACCTGAGTTACTGGAAATACAGTATTCTTCTAAGTAGAAATAGGTCTTTCAATCCCAAGTCCAATACTCTTTCAACTACATCATGCTATCTGCTCACCAACTTTCTGATCCATTCTTGGATACCAGAATAGCTATATTCGATATTTTCTGATCATGTCAGATACAAATTGTTTTTCCTAATTAGAAAAATTTCCTCAATTTTTACAGGTAAGTCTGGTACCTAATAAATCAATGCTTCAAACTTTCCTCTACCATATTTCCTGATTTCTTTAATCAATCATTTTAGGATTACTTCATTGTTATGTGTTTTATAACTTGCAACATGGCACTGAGCAACTGGAAAATATAAAAAGATAAAACTCTTCAGCTAATACAATGCAATTTTGCATATCAAATTCCCTATAATAAGCTCCCCCAAATAGGAGAAAGCACAAAGAAAATAAATGATAAATTTACATTAATTTTTGTATTTCACCCAAGTTATTATATGCCTCTGGATGCCCAATGTAATTAATCATGTTACTGTTATGGGGATGCTACTGTCTGAGGCAAAGTATCCTTCTTAAGATCCTTTTTCAGGAACTACCAAAAATTTAATAGGAAGTCTTTTTAAAACAGTAAAATAGATATGTAGTCTGTAGATATCTTGGAACAGAATTAGTCACCTCACACAGAAAGAATTTATAAGACACTAAAAACATTTCTTTTAAAAAGCACTAGAATAAGTGACATTTTTAGATATCACAAGAAAAAAACTCCAGATTTTCCAGTATAGCCGGGATCTTAATATTTCAGTTAAAAATTTTTGGATGTCTATTTTAGCTAGAAATCTCTCCCAAATAATTTTTTCTTAATTCAAGCAAATCTAACCATAGGACTTTCAATAAAATTATATGAGTCATCTTTATAATGAAATACAAAACTTAGATTTAGTACTTTTGGTGAAAGTGCCTTGGTAGACTGACTACTAATATAAAATGTGGCTGTGAGGTAGGCTACTTACTGAGATTCAGGAAAAGGAAAAGAGGATTTCATTCTGCATATATAGAAATAGTGGGAGTAAATGGAAAAAAACCTAACAATGTGTGACAAGACTGATCCTCCATTGATGTTTTCCTTCAAGAAAGACAACAGACTCAACTGTTATCTGGGATTAGCACAAGGAAGCAAAATAGAATGTGAAGAAAGTATAAGCTATATTAACACACTCAGTTTACCCTGAAGATCCTAAAGGGCTGGAAAGAACCAAGACATGAGGAAAAGATAAGTAATTATCCCCTATTGAAAATTCTATCAAACTGATGTTTGCTGCTTGGGGACACCTCCTCAAGACAGAGGTTCTTAAAACTTTTCTATAATATACTCCTTTGGAAGTCTAAAGAAACCTATGGAGTTTTTTTCAGAATATTTCTATATGCATAAAATAAAATACCTAAGATTACAAAGGAAACCAATTATAATGAAATATAATTATCAAAATACTTTTAAAACGAATCCACAGACCAGGTTAAGAACTCTTCCTTCGGGCATATTGGCTAGAAGATGGGGAGCTCTCTTCCCCTTCTCTTCTACCTTCCTCTCTCCTGTGGTGTTACCACAAAGACTATAGGGATGAGAGAACTGCAATATCATAGAGTGGAAAGAACACTGATTTGGGAGTCAAAGGACTTGGGTTCAAATCCTAGCTCTGCCACTTACAAACCATGATTATGGGCAATTCATCTGAGTTTCAACTCAGAGTTGAATTAGAGTCCTTCTTATGTTCTTTGACTTCTACAGCTATGCTCCTATAATATAAAACTGGAAAGCAGAAGGAAGGCATCTCCACCTCAAGGTCCCAGGGACTCGTCCCCTATCTTCCTCTCTTCCACTTTTCCTGACTAGGAATTTTAATGTATCACCAAACTAAAGGAACCCTGGAAAGATATTTCCATTACGTTTCCTGTGTGAATGATGTCTCTTTGTAAGGCATTTGTTATTTTGTGGCCAGACTTCCCCTAAGTAAGCAATGTTTATTTGTACCTCATGAGTTTCATCAACACATATTTATTTTCAAATAGAAACCTTGTCATAAGTTAATGAAGAGAATATGTGAAGATTCAGTGTTGTCAAAGTCAAAGGATCTTGAGTTCAAAATATGTATTTAAAAAAAATGTCTACAGAAGGGCAGTCTGGTGGAGAATGGGAAGAATCTGGTTAACAACTGAGTACACTCAGGAGTGTGCTAAAGTAAGCTCTTACCAGCCAATGAGAACTAAATGTTAAAATTTTCTGTGGGAGCATTTGTACCACAGAAAACCACAAACGCTACAAATTAAGGCTTGCTTTATTGTTTTGTTGATTGCCTAAACTTAAAGTGATAAAAATAAATGTTAATGCTACATATTAAACTTAAAAGTGTATCATCAATATATATATACATATACACATATATACGTATACACATATATACATACATATAGATAGATATAGACAGATATAGATATATTTTCCCTCAGAGAGTCAATTATTAAACATTTACTAGCACACCTCTGACTCTAATCTTCATTAAGTTGTTTTGGTTACAGTAATTTTCTTGAATACATTTGTTGTAGAAAGGGATGGATGCTAACTGAACTAGAGTTTTAAATGAAAAAAAAAAAGTTCCCTGTTAGTACACAACTAATGGTAAGGTGTTCTACATACCTCCAACAAAAAGATCAATTCCTCCAGCTTCTTCTATTTTCTTTTCAAATGCATCACATTCTGCCTGTAGGTCTGAAGCATTTCCATCAAGGATATGAGCATTATTAGGATCTATGTCAATATGCTTAAAGAAGTTATTCCACATATATGAATGATAGCTCTCAGGATGATTTCTGGGAAGTCCTAGAGTTAATAAAGTCAATTTGATAACTTTTAAAATTAGGGATTAACTAATTTCCAAATCTCTCAGAAATACTATGGACACCATACTTCTAACTATCGTCCCTTTTAGCACTATACGAATGAAGGCTGAAAAATATCTTAAAAACACACTGTTTTGCTACATCATATTTAAGTTCAGTCATTTTGTTACTGAAAATCTCAAACATAAAATCTGAGTCAAGATAACAGGTTCAGATATATTTTAGTTTTAGAACAAGATCTTTCACATGCTATCGTAAGTACACTTTCTCTAGTGTCTTCCCTACATAAATACATCCTATGAACATCTTAAATCTGAAAACTACTTTGATACCTCATAGCCATACACTGAAATGTCTTTAATATAAGGAATATTAATAAGTACATTGATTTTTGTCAGTTCTCTGAACAAAGAGACAGAGTACTTATACAGAACTTGCCCCTTTTATTTAACTCTTTTCATACAGCTTCTGATTCTTTTGGCAGATTTCCTCCATCTAATCCTAAATTAAAAGAAATCAAAGAATCCCAAAATTATAGAGTTGGAAGGGACCTTAGAGGCTGTATGTATGAGGCAGTTGGGTAGTAAAGTAGACAGAATGCTAGGCCTGGAGTGAGGAAGACCTAAGTTCAAATCCAGCCTCAGACACTTACTAGCTGTGAGACCCTGGACAAGTCACTTAACATCTCTTTGCCTCAGTTTCCTCATCCGTAAAATGGGAATAATAATAGCACCTTCCTCCTAAGACTGTTGAGGATAAAATGAGATAACAATAAAGCGCTTAACATAGTATCTGGCACATAGCAAGTATTTACATAAATGCTAGTTGTTATTATTATTATCTAGTACAACTACACCCAAAATCCTGAGTCCACTTATAATACCCCTATAACATTTTCTGCTTTTATTAGAAGACCTCCAGCACAGGATATTCACTATTCATTTAAGTAGCCCATTCCATTCTTGAACTGCTCTACTTCCAAGTTTCTCTTATGAAGAATTAAAATCTCTCTCCTCATAATTTTTACCTCCAAGGATCAAGCAGAACAAACCTAATCCATGACTACCCTTCAATTATTTAAAGACTGTGATGATGTCACTCAAGTTTTCTCCAAGTTAAGGATCCTCAGTTTCTTTAACCATTCATACTGGTTACCCTCCTCTGTACATATTCCCACTTAACAATGGTTGTTTTAAAATATGGCATTCAAAATTTAATACTTAAATGAGGTCTGATGAAGGCTAAAAAGAAAAGCAAAACTATTACTTCCCTCACTTTGAACATTATGTTTCAATTAATATAGTCTAAAATCACATTGGCTTTTTTGGCTACAATATCATCCTGCTGACTCATACTTAATTCTATTAAAATCCCTAATCTTCAATATGAACTTTCTTAGCCACATATTTCCCAAGCTGTAAGTATAGAATTGAATTTTTTTAGCCCAAAGCACAGGACTTTGCATTTATCCCTATAATAGTTAGTTATCTTCAGTCTATCTAATATTACAAGGTAGTTTGGGGTCACAATTCTGTTTGTCAATGTATTTAACTACCCAAATACTTCTACCTCTATATCATACACACAATTTAACAATACATCAGGAAAATTATTCCAGTGATTATTTGGTATTCTTAACAGAAATTCCAGAAAGCCTAGAAGGCTCAAGGGCAATACATAAAATTAAAGGGGCATATATTGCATAAAATATAAGGTGCAGAAAACAAGCTACTCACAAAATAGTATGTGTAATTCTAGGAAATTATTTTAGTACCACTAAAAATTTAGCTTACCCACCTACATATTCATCCATGTTAAAGGTCTTTACATATTTAAAGGAAAGATCTCCATTCTTGTGATATTCTATTAGTTTTTTATAGCATCCCAAAGGTGTGCTTCCTGAAAAAAAAAATTTTTTTTTTTTTTAGCAGAAGCATAAAAAATATCAGCCCCATCCTAAACCCTGGATTTCACTTTGAGGATGTGTAGAAAACCTGTCCTATCAGGGCAAGTTGCTGAGGATAGTCAAAGGGAGAAAAGAAATTCAAAGCCATTTCACATTTTGGGAAGAACTTAACAGAGAGGAGTCAAATGACAACATTGTGCTTTAATTCAAGTGACTTGATTTCAGGTTCTAGTACACGTACACACACACACACACACACACACACACACACACACACACCCACACACCATTTGTTTGACCCTGAGAAAATTATTTGGCTTCTTTATATCTCAGTTTTCTCATCTATGAAATATGGATGTTTACCCTAGCTACTTCACTGCTTTTTGTTGAGAAAAGCATTTTGTCTACCTTAAAGCACTATCTAGAAACGAGTTATATTCATAAGTAGTGAACCACCAATTTGGTCATTATAAGTAAGTCCTACACAAATACTGAACAACAATGATCCAAGACAATCTCAAAAGACTAAAGATGAAGCTTACTATCTGCCTCCAAAGAAAGAACTGATATTGAATGAATATAGACTGAAGCATATTATTTTTCACTTTCATTTTTTCTTTTATTTGAGTCTTCCTGTACAAAATGACTAACATGGAAATGTTTTACATAATTGTACATCTATAACCCATATTTAATTGCTTATGATCTCAGGGAGAGAGCAGGGGAGAAGAGGGAGGAATAGAATTTGAAACTCAAAATTTTAAATAAAATTGTTTTAAAAAAATTGGGAAAAAAAAGGAAAAAAATACCAAAGAAAAGCAAGAAGGACAAGATAAGGAGAAAAGGAAAAGAGTAGGCTTTCTTAATGTTAGATATGTATTTACTGCTGAATCAAATTCCAATTTTAAATTACTTTTTAAAACACAGTAAAATAAACTTTAAAATGTCATTCAGTCACTTCAATTCTTCATGATCCCATTGGGGATTTTCTAGGCAAAGATACTGGAGTAGTTTGTCATTTCCTTCTTCAGCTCATTTTACAGATGAAGAAACTAAGGCACACAGGGTTAAGTGACTTACCCAGGTTCACACAGTAACTAGGTGTCTGAGGCCTGATTTGAACTTGGGAAGAAGAGTCTTCCTGACTCCAGGCCCAATGCTCTCCTGTGCCACCTAGCTGCCCCAATACAAATGGCCAAAACTGATTCATCTTTCTTCACCCTCTCCTTCTTTCCTCACCACCCCAGAATCTGTGGCCTAACTTAAAGATGAATAAATATAGCATCTGTCTCTTCCAACTCAAGGAATTCAGGTGACATACAGTATCTTTTCATAGCAAATTTGAATTGTGGTTTAAAAAATAAAACTATCAGACATAAGATTAAGCAACTTATTCCATTTTCCCTCTTGTTACACAACGGATTCAATTTAATTTTTTTTTAATTTTCCTTATTTTAAAATAAGTTTGTTAGGTTCAGAGTCAGGAAGACCTAAGTTCAAATTATGAGTTGGATATTTACTAGATGTGTGATTAGACAAATCACTTCGTCCATATGTGGCTTAGGTAACTCCCTGGAATTAAATAAATCCCAGAGGGATTTATGGAGTTCCACAAGCTGAGAAATGTTTCTAGAATAATGTAGAAAGATCATATTTAGAAACTTTGCTCTTAATTAAAGATGGAGATCTATCTAGAGAAAGTGATTACCAAAGGTGTAGGAAAACTCACTTTCTCATTAACACTCCCTAATCTAGTGGCCTAAGACAGAAAGTCAATTAAAATGCTTTATGGTAAATTAAGAAAAAGGAAATTTTAATGCCTTAACCACTTTGCATTTTTCTACCCAACAGTCACTTCACCAAGAGTAGAGATTAAATGTATATTTATGCCTACTGGAGATCATATCTAATGTCCCTGATGTTTCAGTAATATGACTAGGCTGAGACAGTTAAGTTGCTGTCCTGAAAAAGTCCTTTGGTATAAGGTAACTGTCATCATTCTCTTGTAACACTTCAAGAAAAGGGGAAAAAAGAGGTATAAGAAGAGAAAATTACTTAAAGAAAATACAAGAAGTAATAACTGCCACTTACATAGCACTCTCAAGTTTGCATTACAATTTTACACACTTTATCTAACATGATAATTCTGAGAAGTAGGTCTTATAGGTGTTATCTCCAGTTTACAGAGCTAAGGCTAAGAGGTTAAATAATAAAAGGTTAAATATTAGCACTTACTTTATACAGCTATTAATGAAGATAAAATGAAAGAATGCATATAAAGTGATTTGCAAACCTTAAAGCACTACATAAATGCTTCAGAATGGAAAGAGAGTTGAATTTGGACCAAAGACCAAAGTTCCAATCTCAGCTTTCCACTTACTATGGCAAAAAATCTCTCTCTGGGCCTCCATTGCTTTGTCTGCAAAATGAGGTAACTGAACTAGGATGACGTTTAAGGTTCCTTGAGTTCTAAATCTCAGTATCATTGTTGTTAAATAACTTTTCCAGTGGACACACAGCCTAAAAGTGTTTGAAGCAAGATTTTGTGTACTCCAAGTCTCAATATCTATCCAGAATGTTATGCCACCTTAATTCTTTCTGTAGCTGTTCAGTTGTATCCAATACTTCGTGAGCACATTTTTGGTTTTCTTGGCAAAGATACCGGAGTGGTTTGTCATTTCTTTCTCCAGTTCATTTTACAGATGAGGAAACTGAGGCACACAGGGTTAAGTGGTTTGTCTGGAGTCATACAGATGGTAAGTATCCAAAATCTTCCTGACTTCAGGTCAAGCACTCTATCCACTGAACCACCTAGCTGCCCAAATTCTTTCACCACTTCTTATTAATCAGTTTCACCTGCTGAAACCCAAACTGGAAAAAGTGGGAGAAATGATAGGAATAACAAACCTTCCCCCTCCCTGAAAATCAAACAAAAAGAAAATGATAGAAAAAAATTTTTGTGAAAGTAAATGAGCATTAAAGACAAAAACATCTTAAAAACACAGTATCCAATGCATTCATTTTTTAACTTAGATTTTTGTATCTCATGAATGTTTCTTTTTTCATTCTATTCCTGAATAGGCAGTAATAATGTAATAACTATATAAAAAATAGAGCAAGGAGAACAAAATACTAACATTTTCATAAATCTTTGCTTTTTAATCTGGAAAAAATTAGCTTATTACCTGTTGGCAAGCCCAGGGTAAAATATCTGTCCTGTCCTGGTTTGAACTGGATAATTCGATTACAGATGTATTTGGCGGCCCATTCACTAGCCAAGTCATAATTATCAAGAATTACAAGTCTCATTCTGGTGATACACAGCTCCTTGGTCAAGTACTTCTAACCTGGAAAAATTCCATTGACAACACTTTAAAGTAGCTTACAAATACAAATATAACTTATGCTAATGATTCCAGAGAGAATGTTACTTTTAAAAAGTATGATTATTATAGTTATAACACTAAATTCAAGTATCTTAAATACAGAGGTTACAATACTTTAAAGAGAAAATCAAATACACAAAAGCTTATTAACAAATCAAGCTTTAAGATTTGATCAAAGTAATGATTAAAAAGTAGTTATTTTCTAAAAAAGCTTTTTCAGATCACTCTTCATAAAAGGAATATGAAAATATTTTTCCTGCTTTAGATATAGTATTCCCTGGCTTGGAATACTGAATATATCAGGTGATTTTTAAAGGGAATCACAAATAGTAGCTAAATATTTCAATTCAATATGATAAATAAAATAATTAGAGGCTATAATGCTAATAACCCTTACATTCAACAGAAACAGGCTCTAGTGTTGCAACTCATTTTGGTTTATACCAATGTTCACAAAATAAATCACGAGGTCAATTACAAAGCAACATGGCCTCTCTCAAAATTCACTTCCACCTCAGTAGTAAAAGGCTTGTGACAAGAAAATTAGAAACACCTGAATGGTGATGAGGCGAAGAATAATTTGTATCTCTTAGGTTCATATTAAAGGGATAAAACTGTAGTAACAGTAAAAAGGAAAACTCTATAGTATACCAGAGCAAGAAAAATCTCTTGAGGGCACACTTTAAAGTACTCTTTCCGTGCATCATTAAATTCAAATACAAAACATTCTCCCCCACCCCCAACATTATCTGCTTTCCTACCCGGTGCATTTCCCTGGGATCACAAACATTTCCCCCCCTATCCTCTCGGCTCCTCATACTCTTTAGCTAAGGAGCCCCAAAAGACTTTGGAGGGACTATCATCTAATTCATCTTCCATTTTGCTGATGAAAAAACTGAGTGACGCCCTCAAGCTCACCCACGTTTATTAGCAGCACAGCTGAGGATTGCAACCCAAGAACCTTAACATTAAAAGCATTTTCCCTTTTCAGGTCTGTTCTTCAGAACTGTACACAAAGACCCCAGCAGGAAGGAAAGAACAGCAGCGGGGAGGTGTTCCTTCACCCTGGGAGCAGGAGCACTTTGGCCTGGAGCAGGACCACCAACCAAGAGCTCACACTTGCACAGCCCTTTAAAAAGGACCGAGCACTTTCCTCACTACCATCCCGTGGGGCATGTGATCCAACTACAGACACAACGCACGTCACCATTTTAATTAAGAATGGAAGCTCCCCAAGGGCAGTGGTTGTTTGTTTCCCACTTGACCCCTCCTCTCTTCCCCTCCCGTCCTCCCACAGCGCCCGGCACCTAGAAGGCACTTAAAAAAATGTTCCCTGATTGGCTGGTTGAGTGCAGCTCAAGGCGGAGAGGAGGGGGCGAGGAAGGGACACAGCTACAAATGTCGAAGTTCGGGCTCGAACCCCAGTCTCCGGACTCTGAGTCTGACTCTTTCTCGGCTTCCGTGATACAAGTGGGGAGAGCGGAGCGAGGCTTGACTCCTGACAGGGAGAGGACGAAGGCGCCGGAATCCATCTCCTCACCGAGAAACTGAGGCCCGGCTCGGGAGGTGCCACTCACCCCGTCACTGCCACCCGCCTCCGGGGCCCACCCCGCCTCAGCCCCACAGGACTCACCGCCGGAACCGGCCCCTGGGGACCCCCCGGCGAAGCTCGGCTGTCACTCGAGAAAGGGGAGAGAGGGGATCGACTAGCGACCCCGGGGAGAACTGGGGCCGGAACCCCAGAGACCCGGATGGAGAGAGGAGCAGCAGGAAGGGACGGCAGAACAGAGCGCCCCGGGATGCCCTGCGCATGCGCGCCGCCTACTTGGCCTCGAGGGATGAGGATGGAAGCAGCCAATCAGGCCCGGCTCCTGGCTGAGGTCGGTTTGGTTCGGTTAGTTTCCATCCCGTAACCCAGAGAGGCGTCAGTCTTGCCTAGAAGCTGGTGGACCCAGCTGGGAGCTTCCGCGCAACTTAGAAATCCAGACCCTGGGTCTCTAGGCTCAGCTCTGCTATTCCGTCTATGTAACATTGAGCAAGACATTTAATCTCTTTGGGTCTGTTTCCGTGTATAATGATTTACATAACGTGTTTAAGGCTTGCAAAACGTTTTGAGTGTTATCTCATTTGATCCCCGCCAAAAATTCTGTGAGGGAGGTGCTGCTAACCCATCTTACAGAGAAAATTGAGGCTCCAGGAGCTAGCATTTATAGAACTAGGTTTAAAAGTAATATAATAATGAGAGCTGGCATTTATAAAGCACTGTGTGCTCAAGCACATTACAGTTTTTATCTCAGTGGATCCTCACAGGTGTAGGTGCTATTATTATCCCCATTTTAGAGATGAGGAAACTGAAGCAAAATGGTTAAGTAATTTGTCCCGAGTTACACAGCTAGTAAGTACCTAAGGTCGAATTTGAACTCAGGTCTTCCTGACTCCTGGCGGGGTTGTTAAATCCACAATTATTATTACCATTTCTCATTTAAGGAACCAAAGACAGAGAGGTCTTGACCTGCCTAGGGTCATACAGATAGTAAGTATGAGGTTGGGGGTGGGGAGGGTGGGAGTGGTCAGGATTTGAACTCAAGTTTTCCTAAAATTAATTCCTGAGGCAAAGTGAAGCAGTGGATAGTGTTTGACTTTCCTTAGAGTTGTAGTGGTCAGTAAGACTTAACAGAGGAGGTAGGGTTTTATCTGTATCTTGAAATAGAAAATAGGTTGGGGAAAAGAAAGAGAGTTATAAATTATGCCATTCCTTGTGATGGAAACATCTGAACAAAAGGTGCAATAGCAGGAGGAAAAACAAAAATAAAACTATGGTCCAAGGATCGTCTACTAAACGGCGTGCTAGCAAGAAACTATGAAGAACAGACAGGTGGGAAAGAGGGTTCATAGAGTGAGAAATGAGTTTGGAAAGGCAGTTTGGTAATGGATTGATTATTGCCAGTCTGTAGAGAACTTTGGGATAAAATTTTTGAACTGTGCCTGACCATAATGAAGGGTGAGGAAAAAGTGTGTATACATTGTGACAAGACAAGCGCACCAATGCATTTTTGACTAAATTTTGAATTGGTAGTCATTCAGGAAAACAATTGGTTATTGTACAGATAAGGTGACCAAAATGTCCACATGCTTTTACCCAGAAATATTACTGCTAGGCATATATTTAAGGAGGTCATTGACAAAAAGGCTCCAACATGTAACAAATATTTATAGAGGCACTTTTTGAGGTCATGAATAACTGGAAACAAAGTAGATGATCAGTTGACAAATGATTAAAAAATTGCAGTACATGAATGTAATGAAATATTACTGTGCTATAAGGAAAGACAAACATGATAAAAAGACAGGTGGTTGAGAACTAATGCAAAGTGAAGGAAGCAGAGCCAGGAAAATTAAACTCGATGGCAATAGCAATACAAAAGGAAAGAACAACCATCACAACACACTCTAACATGAATATTCCCAAAAAATGTAATAACTTAAGTTTGCCACCAAAGAAGAGAAATGAGAAGACACTTCCTCTTCTACTTTTGCAGAGATAGAGGTCTGTAGGTGTGGAATATTGCATGTCTAATATTTGTTTTGATTTGTTCCAATATTTAGAGGTCATCTAGTCCAATCCCATCATTGTAAGAATGAGGAGTTATGGTCCATAGATATTAAATGACTTGCCCAAGGTCACCAAGGTAGGAAATGGCAGACACAGCATGTGAATTCATATCCTCTAACTACAGACCCAGTGTTCTTCCATTGTCCTATATTCCCTTTCAAGATGGAGTCTATGAAAGTAAGAATCTGAAATTACAAGGAAGCTAGTTTACAAAGGAGGTGAGAAACGATCACACCAAGAACTATGAGTATGACTATTAAAACAAACATTTATGAAGAACCTGTTATGTACAGGCAATGCACTATATGCTTTACAAATATTTCATTTGATCCTCACAACAACCCTAGGAGCTAGGTTCTATTGTTATCCCCCTTTTATAAATGAGAAAACTGAGACAGAGAAGCTAAGTGAGTTGCCCAAGGTCACATAGCTATTAAGTATCTGAGGCCATATTTGAAGTCAGTTCTTCCTGACTCCATGCCCAGAACTCTATCTATTATACCACCTAGCCACCTGTGGCATCTAATTACTAAGATCAAGCCTTGTGTGTTATGCTATCTAATTATATTGGGGGAGGTACATTATCACCTTTTTTCCAGATAGATGGCATCTGAGATGTTAGTAGCTGTGATGATCCTATTCTATATATAGTTCTCAATTTTATAGTATACATACATATACAAGAAAATAGATCATTTATAAGTAACTATCAGAATTCAGTTAATTGCTTCTTTAATTTAAAATGAGAGCTTGAGCTTTTAGAATTCACTACCATCAGACTTTAAAATTTGAGGAATTTATGTTAACATTTAGATGTTCATGAAGTTTCTTTAGAAAGGAACTATAAAAATACAGATGGCAAGAGGAAATAATAAGAGGTATTTCTATTTTAACAACTTAGAATAAAATACCCTCTTGATTGTAACTGAATTAGGAAAGCTTGGCAGGGACCATAAACTGTAAAATACAGTCTCAGAGGGTTATAAATGACAATTCATGTCATGATTAAATAGTGACTTTAGATTTAAATTTATTGCTGACTTGACTATATGAATATTACATCACAGCTGAAGAATTAAAACTATTTTTAAAAGGTAATTACTATATTCTGATAAAAATCAAGGTGTGTGGCCTAATGAATTTAATATTAATAATCGATGGATATTTCATAGTATAGGGGATAGAGTTCTGGAGTTACTGTTCAGGATAGGGTAAAATTCCACCTTTGACCCTAGCTAGGGGACTTGACAAGTTACTTAATTTTATGTGCTCCAGGTAAGTCCTTCAGTTTGATCTGTTAAGTCATACATTTGCATAGGGTTGCAGTGATGGGAGAGAGTTCTTCACACATGTAGATCCTTCACCTACCTACAGAATAATAATTGTAGAAAGCATAGTCATTGGTTTGGAAAGTGTTTATTCTGTTTTAATAGAAATGTCTGAATGAATTCCTTTCCAGAAAGACACATATAAGAATAAATTTGTTAGTATCATGAAAAATCTAAAATGTGACCAACTCTAAAGTACTCAAACATGAAAGGGCAGTAATTGAACCCGAATTTAAAAGGCAGGACCTTTCTCTGATGGGTACCTCAGTAGTTCCATTGTTTCATTTTAAGCAGTAACTTATATTTTCCTCAATTTTTTTTTTTAGTAAGACATATCTTTACTGTGACCTTGCTAATGAGAAAGAGGGAGGTAAGAGTAGGACAATGCATCAAAGGCTATCAAAAGCCAATTAAATGATACTAAATATGAGAGTAATGATTATTAAATAACCAAATATTGTGGAGATCCAGGATTCTCTTCCTTCCTCATTTGGAGATTAGGTCAATTCAGAATTCAGTTCTAAAGGGTAAGAATTCTGTTACCCTACTAAACTAAAGAAACCTTACAAAGTATTTAATCTAATGTGAATTCTGGTTCCATACAGCCAGTTCTGAGTAGAGGTAGATACTTTGTTTAGATGACCTGAGGCTAAGGGTGGTCTGGGAGTGCAGTGATCAGTCATGTTCCTCTAGCCTCTCATTAGAATAGATCCACATCTCATTATAATAGTCATTTTTCTCACTGATTGTTAATCAATCAGTTGATTGCCAGCCTCAAGATCATTCACTCTTCCAAGGTCACAGAAGTGTTGAGTGGGTTCCATGAGGGTTCTTTGGTATTTGAGAGTGCCACTGACTCCTTTTATTAATTATCTATTAGCATTATTAATGAAACTATGTCTAACTTTCTGTATGTCATAAATACAAAGTTAAGACTTAGTATCCAGTGATTTAAAAGAATTGTTAGTGGACTTAAAATCACCCACAAAAATTATGATGTTTGACAACAAACTTATATACCACTGTGTAACTTTAAAAACAAATTTATGTTTTCACTTGGACTTTCTTTTTTGATAGATTGCTGTGTCACCAAATTGTAATTTTCCTTATCTCCTGGTCAGGATTGGGATTTCAAGAAACAGAGTGTTTACCAAATTGATTGAGCTATAGGGCTTATTGATTAATATGCTAGCCCCTGCTATACATATCAAAAGGATACAAGGAGACATGTGAATTCGGGGAAATAATCCTGCTGAAGTACTGATCTCAGGAGTTTGACTATCCTGGCAAAACTCTGACCCCAAGGCCATTAGGGGCTGTGTCATTTTATAATGAGGTGGGCAGAGTTAGACTGATGCACAATCTGAGGCAGAGAAATTCCACACTTGGCAGGTGCTACAGTTAAATCTGAGTCACTGAAAAGTCACCTTTGGATTGGTACAGCCTCTCGTACTGATAGCTAAGACCTAGCTGCTGCACTGACCCCTCCGTTTCCTCCCTCCCCTCACCCTTTGGAATGTGTGGGTACCAGACTTTTCTGTTCATTCTCCCTCTCCATCCACCAGGTAGGACCTTCTCTCTAATTGATCCTTCTCCCCTTACTTCCTACAGAGAATGTTCTCTGCACATGCACGGGTGGGAGAGCAATGTTACCTACATAGTGTTACCCACAATAGCAGTGGCTCAGATTTCACACAAGGTGAGGAAATGCAGATCTGAATTTTCCTGTTGCTGGCTGTTCATAGAGAATATAATTCTCAAAATACCAATAATTTTCTCATTTAGCTTGTGAGCCCCAACTTGGTGGGAAGATAAGAACTCCTTCTACCCTGACATTTAGCCAGAGAAAGTCTGTCTTCTCTGTTTCTTTATCTTTATTGTACTCTGCCTTATGTTTCACAAACAATGTACACACGACAGGAAGGGTTGGGCTCTATTCTTTATTGAAATTGACTGTGGTACTAATTAAGATGGAAAGTATAAACCAACTTTATGGAGTAGGACAACTTTGGAGGATGAATATCTATCATTCTGGAAGGGGAGATGAGAAACAACCACTTTCCCATCTAGTACATGTTGTCCTTAATGGAATGTTAGCAATCAGCAGTAGCCCAAACAACATTTCTTCAGCACTTGCAGCCCCTTCATCCAACCCCTTGCCCAATCTCTGGCAGCACCTCATTGTAGTTACACTGTTTTAACACCAGCCTCTAATTTCCCTTGTTTTCTTGACTCACTATCACTCACTTCACTAATGGAATGATTCTCTTTCATAATCAAATCAGAAGTTCATCACCTTCCTTCCCAATATCCTGTTTGCATTTCTCTCTACAACAAACACAAAAACTCGGTTCTGACCAACACAACTTCATCTTCCACTGTGAAATTCTCTCTGTCAGAGAAGTACTATGGATTACAAATTGCATAAACAACACATTAACTGGATCAATGAAAATATATTCCACACATTTAAAGAACTATATGCTATTAATTTCATTTAAATATACAGTCATCCCTTGGTCATAGCAAATTCATACCTGATTTAGGCAGCTTCTTTGTGTTGCACAGTGACTTCAGGGGGATACCCTATAATAGACAAAAGCTGGAGAAGACTTTGGGTTTACCTGTTAAAAAAAAAATTGAGGAGTGGTTAAGTAGTGTAGAAAAGAGAAGCAACATTTACAACATTATTTGTCTTCTGGAGCCTTGTTAATGGAATATTGTGTATAAATTATGCTGAAACACTAAAGTATTTGGGGTGATTTTTACTAGTAAGTACACCACCCAATTTATTATATACTTATATATGTATTTACATATACAGCCTTGAAACTATGTTATGCTGACGTTCTATAGAATCAGAATTTTAAATATGCAAGATGCTGAAGAAATCTACTATAAATAAATCCTTCATTGTAGAGGAAATAGGCCTATGATAAAAAAAAATTGTGGCAATATTTAAGTCTCAAATAGTTTTTTTAATCAATTTATTTTTATACATCTTTTTGTGTAACCCATTTTCCATGCTCCATTAAGGTGGACTTCTCACTTACCCCTGAACATTGCCTTTACCTTTTGGTCTCCATGAGATTCTCTATTCCTGGAATGTCTTTTCCTTAGTCCTACAAGTGTTGAATTCCTACCCATTCTTTGGTGTGGAGGAAAGAACCTATAATAAACAATAAAAAATATTTTAAAGAAGTATTTTATTAGGTAGGACTGGTTTGGATATTAAGACCTATCTCCTATCGTGCATAAATTAGGCTTTATTCCCCAATAAAATAGCACTTCTGCTGATGTTTAATTATCACCTTTGAGCCTTAAAACATTAAACATTTCATGTACTATCAGAGTCAATTCATATGTTGGTTAGTTTTGCCAAACTGCTTTTGTTTTTCTTTTTTAAATGTTTGCCACAAGGGATGACTCTCAACCTACGAGGCTGGGGAGACGTGCATTTTGAAGGTGATATCAAAAGCTATCAATACATTTTTTAGTTTTAAAATGTAAAAAAAGGATAACAATTTTCTTTAAAAGTAAGGTCAATCAAAACCAGAAGCATGCTTATAATGAGTTCACTAATGTACAGAATGTGATACAGGGATAAGTATACTGGCTCTTTGCTTCTGCTCTATCTGCAGTTTTTGTGTGGCACTCTATAAATATCTCAAATATGGTGAAGGGCAGATGTTGTCCATGGTTTCCTGTGACTGTTATACTTATAAAGTTTTGGTCTTCGTGAAAAAGTTCCCGTTTTTTCTTATAGCTCTAATTAAAGGTTCGATTGAGGGAGTGGCATTTTGAAAAGTGAGGCAACTTTCAAATGCATTATTTACAATTAATTTACCTTTCCCTTTTCTCCTCTAAGATTTCCTAACTTGCATATGACCTTGACATTCTATAAATTAGCTTCTTTATATTTATATGGAATTATAAATTATAAAAATTGCAATATAATTCTTATTCTTATCCTATTACATTCCATGAACTTAAATTTAATAATAGGATCAAATGAAAATGATTTCTTTTAGAATATCTTCAATTTTCCTAGTGTTTCTATAGTTAATAAAGAGGACACATTGTGTGGGTGGTGAAATTTTATTCTCAAAAATATAGATTTAGTAAAATCCATGTTTTGGGTAGCAGCTCTGAATAATTTGTACAAACTTTGGGCAAATTTTCTACCTTGGCAAATTGAGGACTGAAATAGTTGGTTATAGAATGGGAGGAAGGGTGTTCCCTCAAAGATTCATTTTTCAGAGGAGTACTTGCTTGGATAGATTTGGAGTAAAGGAGCAGCAAGAGAAGGTAAAAGCCCTGTGTAAGAGTAAAAGGACATAAAGAGGAGGAGAAGGCATTTGGGTGAAAGAATGAAAGACAAGAAAAGCAAAAAGTTGGTAAGGCACAGGAAAATAAGAAAGGGGAATGGAAATTGGGTAAGGTTATCAAGGTACTAAGAGTATAAGAAGATGCTAATAAGGTCAGGAAATTAATATGTTTAGAGAAGAAGATATCCCTGAGTGGAAGGCCAAAGAGTGATAAGTTTTATTTCTAGCAAGTATAAAGACTAGGGAGAACTTTGCAGTGACATATATCAACTGAGATATTTTAATTTCCGCCAAAGCCAATTGACTATTATCTATTTTCAAAATACAGGGTAGTCTCCCTTTTTAGAAGAGAAGGTAAAAGGGTTCAAGGAGACTCTCCAGATTATTAGACAGAACAAAATGTTCCTGAAAACAAACAGTAGAAACAGTAACAACAGAAGTACCTTAATTTGAAAACCATAGCCATCCCACCCCCACCCCCCCCAAAAAAGAAAAGGATATGAAGAGTAAGAGTGGAATTTTGGCCTATATTAGAATGTTGGAGATTGGAAAAATTTGACCCAGAGGAATAAAAAAGGAGCAACTGACGCTGGGAGATAGATACAAAAATCTCATAACATGCTAACAATCCCAGTATTTATAACTGCTAAGTGGATTGAACTAGGTGCTGCAGTCCTGTTCCCACCACCCAAACTCTGGTTCTATACCCCACTGAATGATCACAAGGCTCAACAATCCTAACAACTTGAGACAACCACAAGGCTCAATGATTCCCACAAGAACCAAGAGTGCCTGTATTGTCCCCAAAAAATGCCAACCATAAAAACTGTTTACTCAGGACCTAAGAATGACTGTGTTGTATAGTCCAGCCTTTTGTGGTTTTTGCACTTAAAAACCCTACCCCCATCATAAGCCCTCAAGTTCCCCTTCTCAGGAAGGTAGACTTTGCTTATAAGCTGTTTTCCTCACTCTGAAATTAAACTGCTATTTGATTCCTGATTTAGCTGTCTCTGGCCTGCTTTGTTTGGCTCTGACCATCTGCAAGTTAGAGATTGGTCCAGTCTGAACTGGAGTTATTTTATCAGTAAGAAATCATCCAGTAAGAAAAAGAGAAAGAGAAGAGGAACATTAGTTCTTGGCAGTTCTTTGCTGAAAGGTACTGAGCCAGCAATTTGCCAATTCAGAAATAACAATTAGGAATCTCCTGTTTTCCCTATGAGTAACTACTACTGACTTATGGTAGTTCACATGTACATGACTAATAGGACCAGGAGGAATCCAGAAAGAACTGCTAAAGATGATGAAGTATTGGGCAAGAAAGTTGTGACCTTTAGGGTGCAGGTAATGTTTTTATGACAACTGAGAGTTGCAGGCAGGGGCTTCAAAAGAGAAAGGTAGATTTGGGAAGTGAATAGATGCTTAAGTAGATGATATTTAATAGTAGAGTCTAATTTCTGGACCAGAGATTCCAGTCCAAGGATTGGTGGTCCATGGCCAGAGTTGAAATTGTACTTAACAAGGGTTGCAGTTCCCTGGAGCTTTGCAAATGCAGTCAAGAGGGCTTTACACTAAAAAGGAAAAGGGAAGGCAAAAATTGTCTATATAAATCCAACAAAATAGGTACCAGAGAGAGGTACCATAATATAGGCAGTCTCTCCCCTTTCCAAATTACCTTTAGTTTGGCTATAGAGTTGCTATTTGTTCACCATGTCAGCACCCTACTAAAAATATCAATTCTCTTTTTCCTCAAAAATAAAACTTCCCAACTCATATTTAAATTCTTCCAAAATATGAATTCAACCTATCTCTCTAATCTTGTTTCATATTATATTCCTTCATATGCTTTCTATGAAATATAAATAGTCTCCAGGTACCACCTCTTATCTCTATGATTTTGTACAATTGATTTATATATGCAATACAATCCCTACTCACTTCTGCTTTGAAAAATGCCTAGCTTCCTATAAATCACAGCTTGTATGTCAATGTTAACATGAGATCTTTACTCATGCACATTATAAGTATTCTCTTCCTCTTTAAATCACTTCATATACTTTCATATTAACTTATTTGCATGCATGTTCTATCCTCTTAGTAGAGATGGTAATGCACTCCTTATGGACAAGATTAATTTATCGTTTTTGTCTTTGGTCCCTAACACCTAGCATAATGCCCTGTACGTAATAGGTATTTAATAATTATTTATTGTATGTTATTGAATTCAATAACAGTTGGATACTATTTATAAAAATATTTTTTGTGGGAAAATCAGATTCACCTGATAGAATTTTAACCATCGCATAAATCTCTTCAGTATTCCCATACTTTAAATACGTGCACTTACCCTCTGAATGTTAGCTTGGCCCCTCTACAATTTGCAGGCCAGGAGCTCTGAAGCAGCCACTTGGAGGCGGCTGCAGGGCCACCACACCTCTGCCACTTCTAGCTCTGGGGCAGGAGTCGGACCGCTTCTTCATCTCCTTCAGTTTTAAAATAGTTCTGCACTGTCCTCTCACTTTTTCTTTGGCATTTATGGGTTGTTAATTCTAGAATTATCACCAGCCACTGGTACTGGTGATCCACCCTCCCAAAGTCTGCTGTAGCCACTGGTCAGGGCTGCCCTGGGGTTAAAACCGTGGGCTCATATGAGGCTGGGCTCAGCTCCTAGCACACTGTGATGGACCCTTCCTATTCATCTGCCGGGCTGCCTTCAGTGGGAGATTTGTTTCTCTCTGTCACTTTGTGGGTTCTGTAGCTCTAA
Source organism: Pseudochirops corinnae (assembly GCA_028646515.1). Lineage (NCBI taxonomy): Eukaryota > Metazoa > Chordata > Mammalia > Diprotodontia > Pseudocheiridae > Pseudochirops > Pseudochirops corinnae. The sequence continues at coordinate 108,243,108 of CM053592.1, read as the reverse complement.
AATTTGTTTAGAGTCATATTTTATAGGTATTTGAGGTGATTATGGGGGGAGCCACAGAGTTTTCCTGTTTCTATGCTGCCATCTTAGCTCCTCCCAATTTTGTTTAACCATATTGGAAAGGACTTTGGCTTAGTCCCTCTCCACCCAGCAGATAGACTGGCACTGCTCCTTCAGGAGTTTTTTCATTATTCTTTTGCTAGGCATTTCTCTTTTCATGCATCTTGATAGGCTTTTTCATCTGACTCTTCTCAGCATGACACTGTTTATGGTAGAATTTGGCCTTTAGACCAATCATTTTCTTTGCTTTCTTTGAATATTCATGAACCTCTCAGCTTTCCTTCTTTCTCCTTTACTCTTGGCAATCCAAAGAGTAGCCATACTGTTTTTAGTGTAACTCTATATATCTGTTCTGTGGCATGGGGGAAGGGCTGGGGGGAGAGGGAAAGGGGGAAAGGGAGGGGAGATATTAAATGCTGCTGAAAATGCCTCCAAACTTCAGACCCTGTACCATTAGCAGCAAAAATTCTTAACTAAGGATCTTTGTGTTCCTTCTGATGGGGATAAGATCTGAACCCCTAAAAGGAAAAGACCATGTCTTTGGGAGCTAGACCCCAAAGCTCCTGAACTAAGTCTCTGTCATTTGCATGAGGCACCCACCCATCCCATTTAATAATCTTTTTAACTGTCCTTTCATTGTGTCTACCCCGCCCACCCTCCCCCCACTCCCTCTACCTCTGGACCCAGGCCAATCCTTCATTCTCTGTTAACTCCAGACTACCTCAGGCTATTCACCTCTACTTAATCCCATCCAGATCTTCCCATGGTCTTTCTGTATAGAAGTGTCCATTAAATTGCTCATACTCTTAAAATCTGGCTCACTTGTATTGGTGTCACAAATGCTCAAATTCTTAAAATCTTGCCTGCTTGTATTGGAGTCACAAATAGCACAGATTCTTAAAGTGTCTCCCACTTTTATTGGTGACACAATAAAGCTTGTCTCTGACTGAAAGAAGGCTTGAGTGGTCAAAATCTTTCAAGGCAGACCTGTGCCTTTTGCCCTGTCATTTCGGGGTTCTTAGCACCCCTAGACCATAACATTTCCTGCTTGAAAAGTTTGAGGGAGAGTGGAAACTGGCAGAGAGACCGGGCATATTAGAATTAAATAAACAATATTTATTATTCCTTTGGGGGAAAGTTAAAACATCAAAAAGGAGATGAATCATACCTACTTGTACTCTTAGATTTGAATGGGAAAGGTGAAACTTCTCAGCCCATAAGTTTTGTGGGAGCAAGCTGGAGTTTCAGCTTCCCCCTTCCCCCTTCTTTCCCACCTCTTTACTACTGCATTACATTAGCATTAGGCCTCTTCAGGAGTTCAGGAGTCTTTTGACCTCCACCCTAGTTTGACTTTTGCTCCTCCCCTGCTTTAGAGTTTTCCAAATAAGGAGGTGAACATTTAAATTGTTCAGATTGTTCAGAACCCTTCCCCCCTTCCCTTGCTGTCAATCAGCCTTAAGCCCTTCAGGAATTTTAGGAATCTCTTAGCCCCTTCCCCTTCTTCAGGTTGGCAGTTGCCAAATAAGGACGTGAACTGGTTTCCTGTCCCACCTCCCAGCTAATAGGGGGTAATGGTGGGCTTCTTTGTTGTTCACCATTGGGGAAAGTTTCCAGCTAAGACTGAAAGCCCACCTCCAAGCCAATGGGAAAAGGGATGGGTGAAGGGGGAGAGGGGACTTGACAGCCTTAGGGTATAAATTCTTGTTCTGTCTTTTCTAACATGCCTCCTCTCCATGATCCCCGCCATAGAAAGGACTGCCCTCTTCCCACAGGGGAAGAGAATAAAAACTTCCTGTTCTTTCCTCAAGATACCTCTGACTTTTCATTTTGGGGAGTAGGGGATTTTTGGGGGCCCTGTACCCCACACAGATTCCTGAACCTTATTATTGGCAAATTTGAATTATCTGCACAATGTACTAAATATTGTATAATTAGAAATACTCAGATTGATATATATTTTCTAAACAAATAAATCTTCTAAATAAACCATTCAGTTGAGCCCACAAGCCAATAAATCAATAAATATTTTGCTCAGTTGACTGGTTATCAGTGTCCATTTGCAGCGATATCCACTTAAATGTGCAAATGGTTCTATTGGTCCTGTCTAAATATATGGAATATTTAGGTCCAATTTAATTCATTGAATCTAACAACTCTAATTTAAACTAAATAAAAGAATTAAATATTTCCCCAAATGAAGACTAATTCTGGTGCTTCTGTTTGATTTTCAAAGTTAACATAATAAAAATTTTAAAGCACTAATGTTCCATAAACTGCTTTTAGCTTATTAATGTGTTGTTTATTTTGTGTTTAATAAATCAGATTAATTTGGCATTTGTATTAAAATTAGCTCTCTTTAAAATTCTATAGAGAAACTTCTAGTAGTATTGCAATTCTGTAATGTGTTATGGTGGAATTGTATCAAAGAATTTAAAGTCAGGAGAAACAGGTAGTTGCTTTCTGGTGGAAAACCACCATACTCAAAAAGCGAAAGCAAATCATAATATTGTCCATGAATATCACCACATATTTTAAGTGGTGCTTCAAGTTATAATAGGATAGGCTGATTGAGAAAAATTTCCTGATATTTCAAGCACAGTCCTCAGATTTCATTCTCTTGTGGTTGGACATTTTTATCAGGCTTTGACCCTCTCACTTCCAGGAGCCATTGAATGATATTGTCAATGTTGAGCTTGTCTATATCCGACATTGCCTCCTCTTGCACCCTGGCCCCTGTGGCGGTGGCGCCTCCTCACCCACCCTCTCCCTACCCCCAGCCAGGCCGGGCCCGGCTAGGCCCCAGCAGCAGCATCCTTTCCCAATGTGGGGTGAACAGAGTTTTTAAACCCTAACGCAGTCAAGCTCCTTTACCCCGACTGTCCCTTCTCCCATTGGCTGAGAGGTAGACTCAAATCTGGGCATGAAAATCTTCCCTAATGGCAAGTAACAGGGAAACCCACCACTATCTCTCAGTGGCTGGGAAACAGGCTTACAAAGAACAAAGATGCTGACTGACAGCAAGGGAAAGGGTTAAGGGTCCCAAAGCAAGGGAGGGGGAGGGAGAAAGGTTGCCAGGTCAGTAGTAAAAAAGGGTGGAGGTCAAAAGACTCCTGAAAGGGCTTTCTGCTGATTGACAGCAGAAGTGAAGGGGGGAAGAGGGAAGTTAACAATCCAAAACTGCCTGAGAAGTTTTCCCTGCCCAGACACATATAGTATCATCAGAAAAATATTGTTAGAAAGATGGGCCATTGTTGTAGGGAGAATATCCATTTTAATAAAAGCATTCTGAAAATTCTCAAAGGTAATTCTTCTGACAGGCAGCTGAGTAGCACAGTGGAGAGAGTGGCTAGGCCAGGAATCAGGAAGACTCATCTTTATAAATTCAAATCTGGCTTTGATCGGGTTTAGGCTCTGGGAACCCCCTTGAATCTTCCCACCTGATGAAACATTTACCTGAGGCCATAGGCCTTTCATTTTCTCTGGGCCCAAATCTCTTGTTACTCTTAACCTAGCCTAGCCTTCCAATGTCCAGCTACTTCCCACCCTTGATCCTATCAAAATATTTTCTATACCCAAATCTGTTACCCTTAAACTAGCCTAGCCCTCCATTGTCTGTCATTTCCAGGTAGCATCCAGCTATTTCCCACTGTTAATCCCATTCCTGGAGTCTGATCTCAGTTCCACCAAAGATCTTTCTTAGACTACTCCTAAAGACTTTCCCCAAACCCCTTCTCTAGACCACCCCTAAATCCTCCCACGATCTTTCTGTATATGTGATCCTTCTTGCCTCCATGAAGGTGCTGAGATTAATTTAGCACAGACACACTCTGTGTCAAATTATTCTCGCTCTCTATTCAACACAAGCATCATAAATACTTAGGCTCTCTAAGAGTCTACCCATTATCCGAATCTTTAATAAACTTTGTTTTACTTTGGCTGAGAGTGTTATACCCAAACCCAAATTCCAGGTCACTGCACACCACCTGATTTGTGGCCCACCATTAAGCCCCTTTATATTCTTGTCTTTGTCTTTATCCTATATCCTGTAATAGCTTGAAACAGCTTATGGCATAATAGTCCTGAGTATTGCCCAAGGCATAGTCCCCTAACCCCCTCCTTCCTCAAATCAACATTACTGTATATTCTCCCTCAATGAGCAGAAGTGTACAAAGTTCATTATCGTGCAAGACTATCTTATGTAGTGACCAAGCAGAGGCCCTACACCCTTCGCCCAGAACATGATCCCTGCCAGTTCTGGGAAATTCCAGTCCCCCTTACCCAACAACCCTTCCACCCTGCTCTGGGAAGCTGTCTGCGACTCTCCACGCTGTGCCCTCCACCTTCTTCTAGGAGGGACCCCTATGTCACAGGAAGGTTGCACCCTTGTACCCTTGCACCATATTTCCAAATTAGCCCTGAGCTATAGATCTAACCAATCACTGTTCTTCGCTTCTGTACATCATGGCTTCTGCTAGCTCCCCTCCCTGATTGTGGTTTTTGTGGTTTTAGCCTTTTTAAACAAGGCTTGTACCCTCAGTGGATTACTACCAATTTGAGTGAACACTCTGGTAGTCATGTGCTTGCTTAATAAATCCACACCTAAATTTACTTTGAACCCAAGTCTCAGCTTGCTCTTATTCTCCACACAACAAGAGAAGACTTGAGTCAAATTCATTCAGCAGGACCCGGTGTGTTGATATTTTTGGGATCTCAAGCATTCCTAAATCCCTAAACTTCAACAGCTTCAGACACTTAATACCTGTTGTATCAGCAATGCAGTATTCACAATGCCTACAGTAACTATAAATATGCTGATATAGTTATTAATCACAAAATGGAACAGGCTCTCTACATAAGAAATATAGATAGTGCATTCATTTAAATACCAGAAGACTGAGTCCCAAAACCAGAAAGTCAAAGCCAACCCAGTAGTGATGAAGTTGGCACATGTGGTCAAAGT
>CM053592.1:108218972-108237991 GCA_028646515.1 Pseudochirops corinnae | reverse complement strand
GAGATTCTGGCCCGCTCAAAGCTAAAGGAGTTCACAGCCGCAGCCACTGCCTCTGACGCCGCTTCCAGTCTGCACCGCACGGAGACTAGCTTGGTTCTGGCGTTCTCTTGCTCCACCCCTTCCTGCTACATCAGCAAGCTCAAGGGGCATGGAAGATCTTCAAATCCTAGTATCGTTACACCTGTATGACCCTGAGCAAGTACCTTAACCCCCTTTGCCTCAGTTCCTCATCTGTATAATATACTAGAGAAGAAAATGGCAAACTATTCCAGCATTTTTGCCAAGAAAACTCCAAAATAGGGTCATGAAGAGTTGGACATAACTGAAACAACTGAACAACAATAATCTTTTCAGACTCTTCCTGTTCAGTTGTGGACCAAGGTCACTGTCAATTTTTAGTGTCTGTCCAAGATATTTATACAAATAAATAATTCTATGCATTGTCCATTTACCTTTTCATACTTATATTTACATTTCATATTTTGGACACTAGGTATTCTTCATCCACTTGGTTTTTCCTGTGAGTGCAGTTGGACTGAACACTTTTTAGTGATATGGATGTCATTAATAAAGGCTCTATATGTTCTAGATCTCATTTGGTAAAATGAACACAATATCATCTGAAAAGAGGAATGTCTGGAGCAGAGGTATCAAACACATGCCCATGGACAGCACTCCTGAATGCACCTGAACCAGATTAAAATGTAATTGGAAAGACAGAGCTGAATGGGCAGAATAAATGTAGGGATTCACCTGAATTCCCTCCCAAACCCCTCCAAATGCTTCCCCCCCAACTTAATAGTATTTTTTTCAATTACATGTAAAGATATTTTAACATTCCCTATTATAAGATTTTGAGTGCCAAATTTTTTCACGTTTCTTCCCTTCTCTTCCTCCTCCCCAAGATGGCAAGCAATCTGATATAGGCTATACACATATGATGTTATTAAACATATTTCCACATTAGTCATGTTGTGAAAGAAGAATCAGAACAAAAGGAAAAAACCATGAGAAAGAAAGAAAGAAGAAAATAGTATACTTCAATCTGCATTCAGACCCCATAGTTCTTTCTCTGGATGTTGATAGTATTTTCCATCATTACCCTTTTGGGATTGTCTTAGATCATTTTATGGCCGAGAAGAGCAAAGTCTATCAAAGTTGATCATCATACCATATTGCTGTTACTGTGTACAATGTTCTCTTGGTTCTACTCACTTCATGCAGCATCAGTTCATTTCCATGTTTTTCTGAAATATACCTTCTCCTCATCTCTTAAAGTACAATAGCATTCCATTATATTCCTATACCACAACTTGTTCAACCATTCCCCTGTTGATGGACACCCCCTCAATTTCCAACTTTTTGCCACCACAAAAACTGCGGCTATAGTTTCATACATTCAGGTCCTTTCGTCTTTTTTATGATCTCTTTGGGATAAACCCAAAGACTCCAGCTTCTAGGATAAGAAGTCTCTATTTGGCCAAAACTGCTGGAAAACTTGAAACTACTATGGCAGAAACTAGACATAGACCAACATCTTATACCATATACCAAGATAAGGTCAAAATGGGTACATAATTTAGACATAAAGGGTGATAACATCAGCAAATTAGGAGAGCAAGGAATAGCTTGCCTGTCAGATCTATGGAGAAGGGAAGAATTTATGACCAAACAAGAGATAAAGAACATTATGAAATACAAAATGGATAATTTTCATTATATTAAGTTAAAAAGGTTTTGCTCAGACAAAGCCAATGCAGTCAAGATTAGAAGGAAAGCAGAAAGCTGGGAAGCAATTTTTAATTCCAGTGTTTCTGATAAAAGTATCATTTCTAAAATATATAGAGAACTGAGTCAAATTTGTAAGAATATAAGCCATTCCCTAATTGATACAGGTCAAAGGATATAAATAGGTGGTTTTCAGATGAAGAAATTAAAGCTCTCTATAGTCATATGAAAAGATGCTCTAGAGCACTATTGATTAGAGAAATGCAAATTAAAACAACTGTGAGCTACAACCTTATATTTATCAGATTGGCTAATATGACAAAAAAAAAAGAAAAATTATAACTTGGACGGGATGTGGGAAAATTAAGGCAGTGTTGCACTGTTGGTGTAGTTGTGGATACATTTTGTAGAGTAGTTTGGAACTCTGTTCAAAGGGCTATAAAGCTGTGCATACCCTTTGCTCTGGCAATGCTAAATACCTTTAAATAATGATGCTAAAAAAATTCTAAAGTGGCAGAACCTACAAAAAGATGGAGCAAAATGATTTTTTCCAGCCCAACAACTTAGAAGATTGGCAGGAAATATCTGTTACAGCAGGGTGAGGGAGGAGTACAGTCCAGCACAGGCCGCACCAGCACAGACTGGGACACAGTAAACCATGAGCAGGCCATTATATCAGTGGCAGCAGTAGAGCAGTAGTGTTTTTCAGATCTCTCAACCCACAGACACCAAAGATAACTTGGAAGGTTGGCAGGAAAGTCTGTAACATCTAGGTGAAAGTGGAGCAGAGTCTAGCACAGGCTGTTCCAGTACAGACCAGCAAAGCAGGAGCAGGCCTTGGAAACTACTCATTTAGCAGTGGTAACAGCTGCTTCTGGAACTCTTATCCCACAGATAGTGAGGAGGTTAAACAACTGGTCAGACAGAGATTATAGAGGTCTCTTTGCTAGCACTGAGACAGGACTCTGTTGCTTTGCCCTTACTCAGATCTGGGTTGCAGTCCTGGGTGGCAGTTCCAGGGTGAAGAGGGATACTAGCACATCAGAGCTTGTGGCTACCATAGAACAAGGACCCTTCTCATAGTTCCAGGGCTGAAAAAAGTTCCAGGTTTACACACAGAGCAGGAGAGTAGTAAACACTTTTACTTTGATCATACTACCTTGGAAGAACCGAAAACTTACAGGTCCCTAGAGGCATCACTGAAAGCAGCTGCACAAAACCCCAGACGCTTGGGACATTGCGTCCTCCTCCCTGGAAGCAGAGCCCTACTTTAACAAAGAGTTAAAAGTCAAGTAATAGGCTGGGGAAAATAATCAAACAGGAAAAAAAATTCTAACCATAGAAATTTACTTTGTTGACAAGGAAGATCAAAACACACACTCAGAAGAAGATAACAAAATCAAAGCTCCAAAATACAAAGCCTGCAAAAAAAGTATGAAATGGTTTCAGGTCCCAGAAGAGCTCAAAAAGAATTTTGAAAATCAAGTAACAGAGATAGAGGAAAAATTGGAAAGAGAAATGAGAGTGATGCAAGAAAATTATGAAAAAAGAGTCAACAGTTTGGTGAAGGAGGCACAAAAAAATCCTGAAATGATGAGCAGGATGCTCTCAGAAAAAAGATTGGAATGACTGGAAAGATTTACATGAGCTGATGCAAAGTGAAATGTACATCTACAAAGTAATAGCAAAATTGTAAGATGATTAGTTGTAAATGACTTAGCTATTCTCAGCAATACAATGATCAAAGACAACCCTGAAGGACTTATGGCGAAAAATGCTATCAATCCCCAGAGAAAAAATTGATGGTGTCTGAATACAGATTGAAGAATACTTTTTTACTTTATTTTTCTTGAGGGTTTTTTTGTTTCTTTTTTGGTCTGTGTTTCCTTTTACAACATGACTAACATGGAAGTGTTTTGAATTATTACACATGTATAACTATATCAAATTACTTGCTTTCTCCATGGATAGGTGGGGGACAAGGAGGAAGGAAGGGAGAGAATTTGGAACTCAAAAATTTTAAAAACAGTTGTTAAAAATTGTTTTTACATGTAACTGGGGAAAAATAAAATACTAAATATTGGTAAAAAAAAAAGGATTTTACATTAGGAAAAATGTAATTGGGAAATATTTAACAAAATAAAAACACAATAAAACATAGATCATGTTAATAAATGATTTTTAAAGTTATTATGAGGCCCATAGGAATCCTTATGTACATTTAGTGCTTCCCCTCTCCCTCTCCCACTCTGTTTCTCTTTGAGTTTGATACCATTAATCTGGAGGATCTTAACATCCACAGAGGATCTTTCTTCTGTTTGGACTCTGTTCTAGACATCCTTCATGATAGTAGTGGCAAACCCCCTCAGGGAGGATATATCCCTCTATGTGATGCCATGATTGATATTAATATTCAATGGGCAGTGACCAAAGTGATCTATAAAATTTTCCAAGGAATCATATAGAAGTAACTTTTAAAATATGGGTTGACTTTTTGTGGAGAGTATCAGCAAATTCTTCATTGAATTTTTCCAGCTCATTATCCCTTCCTGTATATGCTGTTTGTACATGGGTCTGTAATGGTAATGGGAATTTGAAGATGTTCCCTGCCCCTTAATAAGCCTAAGGGAGTTTGAAGACCTTCTCTACTTTGAAAATATACTCTGCACTCTAATAGGCTGAATGCAATCACATGGAGCCTGTGGTGGGAGGAGTTTGCTGAAGGGTGGAGCAGAGTCCACAGGAAGCAGGGAGTTAGAGCTAGCTAGATTGGGAGGAGGAGAGCATGTGACCCAGAGAGTCAGTCAGGCTTATGAATAAAAATATTGGTTTGTGGGAAGGCTAACAGATGCTGTGGCTCTCTGTGCTGTTATGGCTTATCAACTTCTTTGCTACTATGATGGAATCAGCTTACTGGTATTGAGATTTGGTTTTCTGGTGTCTGAATAAATGTTTCACTTCTGATTTCTATATGGAGATTCAGTTGTATTTTGCATCTGAACACTATGCAGGTATATTTATAGTAATCATAGGCACTGTGAATATTGCATTGGTGCTACAGAGCCACAATCATTTTCATGTTATTGTATATTTTTTGCAAATGCTTATCATACGGTACAACACAAGATGATGATATAACTTATGAGATAATGTTTCTGGTTGCCATTGGATACATGATAAAACCAACTATCTTGACTTGTTTAACTCTCCAAGGTTAACTAGTGAGCCATCCTTCTTACTAATGAACTTATTTATTTAAATGTGAATGGGAAAGGGAGATGGCTGACAAAGACACACTCACACAAACATTTAAGGTTGTGACTTGAAGGTAAGTGGGTTGAACTTGCTTATATAAAGGAAGATAAAAATGAGAGTGGGGAATTACCAATAATAAAAAGGAAATAAAGAAAATTATTAGAAACTAATATATCTGATTATGTTAAAAAACTAAAAACAAAAATGAAAATTTGAATAAGAAATAAATATGCTTCCAAATTTTAAAAAAGCAGCAGCAGTAATAACATATACCTATAACATATAATTCAGATCAGTTTTTAAAGTGAATCAGACATTTAAACATTTAAAGAATAATTCCTGTGATACATAAACAGTTTACAAAAATGGAGAAGCAAAAAGCATAGTCAAATGCTTTTTATGATACAAACATAGCACTAATAGAAGAGAAAGAAAATAATGAACCAATGTCATTGACTTTTTATGCAAAAATTAAAATATTAGCAAAGAGGTAACAATAATAATTTACTATGAACAACTTAGATTCATAGCAGGAGCATAAAGATTCTTCAACATTAGAATAGCAATTAGAATAAACATATTAATAAGATAAATTAAATTTTACTATAGTTACAGGAGGAAATTTAGCACTCAGGCTAAAAGCATACTTCTTCATATGATTGAACACGTTTATATAAAATCACAAGTTAATATTATTTGTATCAGAACAATGCTGAAAGCTTTCTCCATAAGATTAGAAGTGAAGCAGTGATGTTTACTGTCTCCACTATTATTTTTTATTAGTAGTAGAAATTCTAGCTATAGCAACAAGACAAGAAAAAGAAAAAGAGGAAACAAATACAAGGAAAGAGTAGAAACAGTTATACATAATTGCAGATTATATGATGGATTACTTAGAGAACCCTAGAAAGACAACCGATTTCCCAATCCCAGAAATAGCTTCAATAAAGAAGCAGGAAACAAAATCTATAAAAAGTATTAGGATTTACACATACACACACATGCACACACCCCTGAATTGCTAATTCACTTATGGAATTATGAAATGGATCAAGTACTCCAGGTTTGCAGAAGAGAATGGGTAAGGGAAGAGACACAGATAATGAGGTACAGGCTCTGGGAATCCTCTTGAACTCTGACTGAATCTTCCCATTTGATGAGGCATTTGCAGAGGCCATAAGCTTTTCATTGTGGCTCTGCCCAGACCTCTGTTACTAGCCTATACCTCCATTGACCATCTATTTCCCACTCTTGAGTCTATCAAAATATCAATCCACCCTTGCATCGACCTCATTAACTCCTCTTGAAGACACTCCCCAAACTCATTACTGGAGTCTGACCTCATTGACTCTTCCTAAAGACCCTCCCCAAACTCCTCCTCCAGATCATCTCTAGATTCCTCTCACAACCTTCCTGTATATAAGATCTCTTCTTGCCCCCATGTGTGTGAGAGCACCATAGAATGACCTAGCACACACTTGTTTTGCCCTGCTTGCCCAATGCAAGCATCACAGATACCTAGATTCCTAAAGAGTCTAACCAATATGGCGAACTTTTAATTAACTTTGCTTTTCTTTGGCTGAGAAGATTTGAATTGAATTTATTAGGCAGGACCCGGTGTGTTGGTATTTTGGGGTCTCCAGAGCAACCTTAACCACATCATTTTTGTGGTTTCTTGACACCAGGAAACACTGCTAATCTCAAGGTCTTCTCCAGCTGGGACTGGAAGGTACATAAGCCTCTCTCTTTCCCTATTGCATTGCTTTCTTGTTCTCCAAGTACCTTAGGGGGTGGGTTTTTTTGTGTGGTTTTTTGGGTTTTGGGGAGGCCTGACCTCTCAGGTCCTATTAGGTCAGACAGCTAGGAGGCTGTCTAATACTCAGCCTGACCTCAGGTTCTTAGTCCTGTTTGGTTATTTTGGGAGAAAATAGACATGTGTGCAGCTTCTGCAGAATGAAGGACAAGGATAGACACCCCATCCAGAAGCATAAGCCAGATTAGTTCAATTCTCTCAGCTCTAGGGAACTGGGAAAACTTTAGGTACTTTTTTGTGGGTTTTTTGTTTTTCAAAGCTTACTCTCAAATTTTCTTTTATGGAGGAAGGGACTTCCAGGCCCTATGTCTATAGCTCCCAAAAGTTTGCCTTTAGGTTGTCTTTTACAACATTGGAAAAAATTTAGTTTCTCTGGAGACCTTAAAAAGGAAAAGCTGGTGTTTTTTTTTGCAACACTGTTTGGCCTAGGTATCACCTAGAAGACCATGAATCATGGCCTGGTTTGGGGACTTTACAAGATAATACTCTCTTGCAGTTAGAATTATACTGTTGCAGAGAAGGAAGATGGATTGAAGTTGCCTACTTAATGGCCTTCATTGAACTCTTGGAACATGGTTCTCAGGAATGATTGTGAGATGCTTGAAGCTAGAGCCTCTCCACAAAGGGGCAATGGGGACCAATTAAATGACCTCCTTTCTATGGGTTTGGCCCCAGCCTCTCCCCACTCTCAGCGACTTCTGCTCAGGTCCCAGTCACTGGTCTCACTGAGGCAGCTCCCCCAGTGCCTTCTGCTGTACCCCAACCCTTTTCCCCTTGGTTTCCTTCCCTTTTCCTCTAGCCCAACACTCCTCATTTCCTGCCTCCTACACCATCCATATCTCCTACCCTCCATCTCCCAGAATAGCCCCTCCCCCCTCAAGAACCCCTGCTGAGGTCCCAGCCACTGGTGTTGCTGAAGTGCCTCCCTCTGTGACCTCTCCCCCTCAGGCAACACCCATTCAGGCCTCAGGCCCTACCCAGGAGGCAGTCATAGAGGTATCTCCTCTTCTGACCCCTTCCCTTCTGCAGGTGCCGGCTGACCTTATCAGCCAGATCCCACAGTCTTGCATTCTGATCCAGTTTAGCCAGCACCTCCTAGTCACTCCCTCACAGGAGGTGGGACTTCCAATCTCCCTTCCCAAGCCCCTGTCTCCACACCATCTTCAGGTCTTTTTCCCTTAAGGGAAGCAACTCTCTCATCCTGTGGGACAACTAGAGTGCATTTCCCATTCCCCATTTTGGATCTCAATCAAATTAAAGAAAAGTTGGGTAAGTTCTCCGAAAACCTGACAAAGTTTACTGGAGGCTCTTGGGACTTATCCCTACAATTTGAGCTTTCTTGGGGTGACTTGCATATCCTCTTCTCTACCTGTAGTTCCACTGAGGAGAAGTGGAGAATCTGGGAACAAGCCCAAAAATCTGGGGATCTTTTGGCTAACAGTGACCCCAGAAAATACCCCCCAGGAACAGCTGCTATTCCGACTAGTGACCCTGGATGGGATTATCAAATCCCAGAGGATAGAGAGAAGAGGGACCATATGATACTCTGCTTGTTAAAAGGCCTAAGAACTGCATTTTGGAAGCAAGTAAATTATCAGAAAGTTAGAGAAATTTTTCAGACAAATCAAGAAAACCCCTCCCTTTTCCTAGATAGACTTGTAGAAGCTATTAAAAGGTATAAAAATTTAGATCTTGACTCTATAGAAGGGGCAGCCATCCTTAACATGTATGTCATTGGTCAGTTTGTCCCAGATATTAGGAGGAAACTGCAGAAATTGGCAATGGGATCCCAAACACCTCAGGCCCAATTACTGGAGACCACCTTTGGAGTCTTTAATAACAGAGACCTGGTTGCAGCAGAGGAGAAAGAACGCAGGGAATGGCCTAGAGACAGAGAATATGCAAGATTCTTGGCTGCTGCCACGGCCAGGAAAAGCCCCTCCAGGGGACCCCCTTGGAGGAGGCCCAGTCACTTGAGCAGTGGGAAAACATGCTTTCTATGCCACAAGGAGGGTCATTGGTCCAAGGAGTGCCCCTCCAAGGAACCTCCCCAGAGGGAGCCCCAGGAACCAACACCTCTAGAGCTGTGCCAATCTGACCAGGGGGGCCATTGGAGGAAGGATGGTCAAGGTAAAAGTGGTAGAACCACCTCCCAGTACCCTGTCCTCCAGTATTCTCAAGATTCAGAGTGACAGGGAAGTCTGGGGCTTGGCAGTGCTCCCACCTTCCCTATTTCCCTTGCTGAGCCCAGGGCAAGCATTGAGGTTGAAGGTAAGGTTACCCAATTTCTGATTGATACGGGAGCTATGTTCTCTATTTTAATTAATTACTCTGGCCCTACTAGGCCCTCTACTGGTTGGGTCATGGGCATAGAAAGGAAAACTAAGGGATGTCTTGAGACATACCCCCTCCCCTGCCTATTTGAGGATCTGTTGTTTGAACACTCCTTCCTTATTATCTCCTCTTGCCCTGCCTCCTTGTTGGGAAGTGACCTGATGGTGAAATTGAGGAGTCAGTTTTCTCTAGTTAAACCTCCCATCTCCCTTTGCCCTCTGTTCACCATATGCCCCACCCCCATTTTCCCCAAAAGTGTGGGAGACAATTGAGACAATTGTCTGGGATCAGGGAATTCCTGGGAGAGATACTCATGTCACTCCAGTTACTGTTTGTCTCCAAGATCCTAATGTGTTCCCCCATTGCCGTCCATATCCAATCAAGCCTGAGGCCTGGTAGGGACTACCACCATTAATTGAAAAATTCCTAAAATATAAGATCCTTGTTCCTTGCCAATCCCCAATTCTTCCTGTAAAAATGCCTAATGGAGAATACCAGATGGTTCAGGATCTCAGGGCTGTTCACAAAGCTGTCATCCCCATAGATCCCATAGTCCCCAATCCATATACAATACTTACTCAGATCTCTGGGGGCACCCAATGGTTTTCCACCCTAGATCTCAAAGATGCCTTTTTCTGTATACCTCTGCGCACAGACTCGCAATTTATTTTTGCATTTAAATGGATACTTCCTGGGGAAACAAGTCCATGTCAGCTAACCTAGACAGTCTTGCCCCAAGGGTTTCAGGATAGCCCACATTTATTTGGCCAAGCTTTGAAAAGGGATTTAAAGGATCTGAAATTAACTGATAGCAGTTTAATCCAGCATATGGGTGATAGGGTTATTTGTAGCCCCACCTGGGAGGCGTCTTTGGCTGCTGTTGCAAAAGCCTTAATTTCCTGGGTAGTCGAGGCTATAGGGCCTCTTTGGATAAAGTCCAGATAGCATGCCAATCTGTAAAGTATTTGAGCCATGAACTAACTCCTACCTCTTGCTCCTTAACCTCAGAGGAAAAAGATAATCTTATGTATACTTATTCCAGCCACTCAAAAACAACTTCAAACCTTTCTAGGTATGGCTGGGTTTTGTAGGCTCTGGATCCCAAATTTTGGCCTTATTGCTAAGCCTCTCTATGGGCCCAAACCTCTGTTACTAACCTAGCCCTCTATTGTCCATCTACTTCCCACCCTTGAGCCTATCAAAATATCAATCCACCTTTGCATTGACCTCATTATCTCCTCCTGAAGAACCTCCCTAAACTTATTACTGGAGTCTGACTTCATTGACTCCTCCTAAAAGCCCTTCCCAAACTCCTCCTCCAGACCACCCCTAGATTCCTCCCACAACCTTCCTGTATATAAGATCCCTTCTTGCCCTCATGTGTGTGAGAGTACCATAGAATTTTCTAGCACAGGCTTACTCTGTGTCTAATTGTAACAGTAATTAATTTAGCAGATACTTAGTCCTAAGTAGCTTAGGGCTAAGTACCTTTTGAAAGAAATAGAAGGTGTGAACTCTGTCTCCTATGTGAAAGAGACAGGAAGGTGCGAACTGTGTCTCCTGTTTGTGGCAGTAGGGGGTTAGCTGAGATAGGAAGCCAATGTGTGTGTGTATTCCTCTTGGTGGATCCTGGTGGAGGAAGGATCATGGAGACTGAAGCCAGCTCAGAGACAGAGAGACAAAGACAGAGAGAGAGAGAGAGAGAGAGAGAGAGAGAAAGAGAGAGATTCTCTCCCAGCATCTGGAAGCTGACTGAGAACTGAGTTGGAGTTTTTCTTGAGACCAGAATCTGGTGAAGGCTGAGATTCCTTCTGGGTCCTAGGGCCAGCAGAACTGCTGGAGGACTGAAGAAGTGTGGCTGGGGTAAGCCTTTGTTTGTGGCTTGGTTTATCCTTGAGTTCCGGGCAACAGAAGTGGTGAAGATTTTGAGATGTGCTGGACCTTGTAAACTTCAGTGTGTACCAAGAACTCCCCAGAGAACTGGACAAGAACCTGGGAGCTGTATGCCTCTGAATCCAAGTGACTGTTTGGTGGACTCAGGTAGGAGCTGGGACCATGGAAGGGGATCCAGGAATCTGAGAGACTACCCAAATCAAGATGAAGAACAGGCCTCCCCTTGGATGTGTGATGAAATTGAAGTTTACTAGACATCAAAGGGTAGAGGGTTTGTGTGATTTTCTAATGATTGGATTTAGTGATTGATTGCTAGATAAGTGACTGATTAAATTAATCTGTGATTTGCCCCATGAGTGGAAAATTGATTATTGTATTGTGAGATGACTGAATGATTAAGTAAGGAGAGTTTTCCCCTTAGGGAAACCAGATGATTATTCTTTTGTTCTTTGTTCTCTATACTGTGGGCACTTTTGTGAAAACTATGTGGCCATTCTAATTTTAAACTGTTGTGAACACTGTATTGTGATTTTCTGTGATAAGATGGAATGTTGTGAATATTATACTGTACCTTGATTTTCTGAGAAAGTTTGCCTTGATTTGTTATGGAATAGATGGAGTGTTCACTATACTGTGTAATCAGAACCTTAAAAGCTGTTCACAGTAGCATTCTTTTGGGAATCTGCTAGTGCATGGCATTACACTAATACAAGCAAACTTTTCATAAACTTTACTTTTCTTTGGCTGAGAAGACTTGAGTCAAATTAATTTGGCAGGACCCGGCATGTTGGTATTTTGGGGCCTCTAAAGCACCCTAACTCTAATTACATCAATAGAGAATAACTCATGTAACTATGAATTTGAGTTGGAAACACAAGGCAGCATGGACCCATGTGGAGATGGACAAGTGCTTAGGTCAGGTGGTGGGGGGAGGGAGTTTGAGGTCTTACTTTTATAGGAATTTTTTAGGGAACTGACTAACTTTTAGCTGCGCAATGTTGGGATCTGTTAATTAACATATCCAGATCATCTCAAAGTGGCCAATAAAACTTTAACATATCCATATCATCTCAAAGTTATCAGTAACATTTGGTATTCTGCTGGTCTTATTTCAAATATCTGGAACTTATCCAAGATTTACATATAATGGTACTAAAAGACTCTGACAGAAAGACCTTCCCCTTAGCATATATTACCAGGATGTGATTTTTGGCTAATACATGAAATAATTTGCAAATTGTATTCCTTTGATCTTTGGGACAATCTGTACATGACTTCTAGCTTCCCATTTCTAATTTTACTTCCTGCTTTTGTTACAACAACAGCAGCAGCTAAAAGGGTGGGGAAGGGGAAGTTGTCAGGAGGAACAGAGCAAGATAAAATTTTAATGCAAATCCCTTAACGAGAGCTACAGAAATTAAATAAGACCTAAATAAATTGTGAGATATTAAATATGTACCACAAGGTCACATTAATATAGTAAAGAGCAACTACCCAAATCATTCTTTACCAATCAAATTATTAAGGAAATACTTTATAGAATAAGACAAAATGTTAGAAAAATTTGGTGGGATGAAAGGTAGAAAGTATCAAGGAAGACAACAAAGAAGTGGAAAAGTGAGGCTATTAGATTTCAAATTATATTATAAAAACGAAGTTTTTGAAGATAAAATATTTACTATTATGTAAAAATAGAAAAGCTGCTTAGTGTAATAAACAAGGTAAGAAAGATCCAAAAACAAATTAACAAAGCAGTCTACTCATCAAGTATTGCAAATAGATAAATGTTCTAAATATTAAAGTTGAGGTATAAAAATTATAGGATGATGCATACTTATCTTTTTATCAGTTATGAATAAAGGTCATAACAAAAAGATAACAAATGATAATATAAAATTGAAAAGCTTTCACACAAAAGAAAACTCATGAAGCTAGAAACAAGAAAGGATACAGATTAAGAGGGAAAAACTTTGCTTTAAAAACCTCTAATAAAAAAATCTAACATTTAAAAATTTGTAGGGAATTTGCATAAATTGATAAAGCTAAAAAGTGTTCCTCAAAAGACAATCAAAGGATGAACAGTTGTTAAAGGAAGAACTATAACCTGCCAACAATCATGTAAAAATTTATTTAATATCATTAATATTTAGAGAAATTCACATTAAAACACCCTGAGGTTAACCTTACATCCATCTTTTAGCAATAAAAGTACAAACTCTTTTTTGCAAAGGCTAAAAAGTAGTCATACTCATGAAACTGAATTAGATTGATTTTGGAAAACAATTTGGAATTATGTAAGAAAGTTTACTAAGTTATTCATACCCTTTTAGCCACGAGAGATCATGTACAAGGAGGTCATTGACAACAAGAAAAGATTCACATATACAAAAATATCCAGAACAAAATTACACGTGAAAACAAATAGGAACCAAATGTATGCTCAGTGATTGGGGAATGGCTTAACAAAATGATGTATATGAATGTTAACAGGATACTATTCTTTTCCTATGGTGAGAAGACTTATATGAAATAATTCAGAGTTAAGAGATAAGAGCCAAAAGAATGATGTGCATAAGGACTAAAATCTAGACAAAACTAAAAGGCAGGAAACTCAAGCCAAATAGAATAGGAAATGTTGATGCTTTAATTGTAGTTTATGTTGTTCAGTCATTTTTCAGCGGTGCTCAGTTCTTCATGACGCCATCTGGGGTTTTCTTGGCAAAGTAGTTTTTCTCTCTCCAGTTCTTTTTACAGATGAGGAAACTAAGGTAAACAGGGTTAAAGTGACTTGCCCAGGGTCATAGAGTTGGTGAGTGTCTGAGGTTAAATTTGAACCCAGGTCCTCCTGACTCGAGGCCTTGCACTTACACCACGTAGTTGCCCATAGTGTTGTAGTTAGACTGCACATTTTTTCTGTTAATAAATTACAAAAGTGGAAAGCAACTGTTTCGTGTAAAATCTTTAACATATGCACCAGAGCAATATGACCTTTGGCACAGTCATGTCATTATGACAACGGACTGCAGGGTATCAGCTACATTTCTTATCTGACAGTATCTGAATTGCCAACCCAATAGCGTCTAAGGTTCAAAAGGTCTTCCATGAGAAGTGTTTTATGAAGGAATTTATTTAACATGAAAGAAATATTCCTGACACACTTGTTTCTCTCTGGTACTTCACACAAGAAGAATGACTTACACAAATACAGTATGTAGGTAGTTCTGAATTTCAGTTAAGTAGTGCTGCCACAGATATTCTTAGCATAATTAAATTTACCTTTTGATAGTAAAAACTAAAAAAAAAAACTAAAATATTTCATGTCTTTCAGATATAGTTTCAAATACTGACTGAAAGTTTTCAAATTAATTCATTTGGGGAACATATTGAAAATAAACATTTTATTTCTCTTTATAAATTTCTAGCATGATAACCATGCATTTTTTAAGTACTGCTTTGTTGAATTGAATTGAAAAAATATGAACTATATATTTAATGTTAATTGTATGTTGTCCAAAGTTAAGTGTTTAACAAACATCACTAGATAAGGAACTATCAGCCTCTCATTCATCAACCTGCAGTGACTCTGGTTACTTCAGTGAATATGTCTCCTTATATAGAAGATAACTTCAGTAAATATGTCTCTTTATGTATAACAACGTTAGATCTTGACAGAGGACTTTGTTTCAGATTTTACCAGATTCAGTATTAATAATTTCTACCACTGGAGGTCACTCTTTATCTACATATTATAGTAATATACTTTTTATATAAAAGAGACAAATATGGTGTGATTTGAAGTTTTGCCCCATAAACGAACATTAGGGTAAGGAAAGTCTAAATTTACAATTCAGTTCCTATAGATTAAAATGTATATGTGAATCAATACCAGTAAATATATTTTAATTGACTATACATTTATATCAGAACAAGAGTCTTTTTTGTTTGTTTTTCCACTTAATAGTTTTTTATTTTTTCTAATTACATGTAAAGATAGTTTTCAGCATTCACTTTTATAAGATTTTGAGTTCCAATATTTTTTCTCCTTCCTTTCCCTCCCTCCTCCCTAAGATGGCAGGCAAACTGATATAGGCTGTACATGTACAATCATATTAAACATTTCCATATTAGTCATATTGTGAAAGAAGAATTAGAACAAAGGGGAAAAACCATGAAAAAGAAAAAAAACAACAACCAAAAAAAGAGAAAATGCTATGCTTTGATCTATTTTCAAACTTCATAGTTCTTTCTCTGGATGTGAATAGCATTTTCCATCATGAATCTTGGAATTGTCTCAGATTATTGTATTGCTGAGAAGAACTAAGTCTATTGAAGTTGATCATTACACAGTGTTGTTATTACTGTGTAAAATGTTTCTGCTCACTTCACTCAGTATCAGTTCATGTAAGTCTTTCCAGGTTTTCTAAAAATCTGCTTAATCCTCATTTCTTATAGCACAATAATATTCCATTACATTCCTGTATCATGACTTGTTCAACCATTCCCTAATTGATAGGAATCCCCTCAATTTCCAATTCTTGGCCACCACAAAAAAGAGCTGCTATAAATGTTTTTGTATATGTGGGTCTTTTTTCCATTTTTTGTTATCTTTTTGGGATACAGACCTAATAGTGGTATTCCTGGAGAAAAGGGTGTACATAGTTTTATAGCCCTTTGGACATAGTTCCAAATTAGAGCAGGAATTTTTCACATGGGGTCCATGACCCTGGCCCCTAGGAGCCATGGATAGATTTTAGAGAGTCTGTGAACTCTTTTGAAATTTAACATGTCCTTCAATTATGAATTTTTAAAAAAACACTATTTTGAGTAGTCCTTTGAACATAAAAGGTTTAAAAACCCCTATTCAAGAAACTTTTCTTTTAAGCTAACTTTGTCACACATTTAAAAGGAAATGTCAAGTTGCACATAATAGACTTGCAGTTTCATGTGCAATCATCTTTTTTTTATAATACTATGTTATAGAAATGCTTGTTTTATTACATAAATTTAAAAAAAAATTTTAAATGATCCTCTAACTGCCAAGGAGGAAAATGAGGCCTAGAGACAAGTGGCTTTCCAAATCTTGATACTTAGTGGCAGAATGAGTTCTTGAATATGGGTTTGACTCTTGATGCAAGTTGTAGAGTAATTAAAAAAAACAAAAAAAGCTTTTTTTAAAAAACAGATTTGAAGGAAGTGAATAGGTACAATGGCAAAATATTTTTTCCCAATTAAAGATGGCAATGGAGCCCTTTAAATTTACTTTTTCATAACTGAAAGAACACCACAGAAATAGATGCTTTTTCTCATACTGTAGGTCTAACACAGATCATATTTCCCATGAATAAAAAGTATAAGTAAAAGTGAATAATCTAAGTCACTCTAGGGCTTGGTATTTTTTTTTTTTTTTGCATTGCTCTAGGCAAATAGTTTTACTTTTGGGTGATTTTACCCTTTCTTAGGCCTTATGTGTATCACTGCATTTCTTATCTGATGGTATCTGAATTGCCAACCAAATAGTGCTCTACTTACACCACCAAGCCCAACAAGCTTGTCCTTTTTTTTCTGGTCTATGTTAGTTTCCCTAAAACCCTGCAATGTCTCCACAAGCCACCAGAGTGTGCTCAGCCTGAAAAAAAAAGTTGTCTATGAAGTGAAAGAGAATATTACTCAAAATATTTAAATATAAAATATAGTGTCCATACCTAACTCATGAGTCTACATACTTCTAAGGCTGTTATCTCACTTTACAGGATTTATTGCGTAAGTTAAAAGGAAAATTATCAAACATTCCTGTCTGGAAAGTATTTGTGTGGAATATTTTCTTTCAGCTGCTCTTTCCATGTGCGTGTGTGTGTGTGTGTATGTGTGTGTGTTTGCACTAAACTGAGTGTAGGCATAGGTAATTAGAGAATGTAATGTAATACAAAGAATACTGTCAGAAGAAATGGATTCAAGATTCAGCTTTCATATATTTAATCACCATCTATAATATATCTGTGGGAAAATCACAACCTCTCTGGATCTCAGTTTCCATATCCATTCAATAAGGCTTGCTTTACCTACCTCAGAAGGTTTTTGTGAAGAAAGCACTTGGTTTGCTTTAAGGTGATACCAGAAGGTGAATTATTAATGTTATTATTAGTGTCCTTTCTAGCTCATCTCCACTTGAGTTCCACTTTGTCTTACCCATACCCCATTTTTACATTCTCCATTCGGAAAAATACACAGATTTCAGCTATTTGCTTTTTCTTGCCATTGTTTCAGCTATTTTCAGTGCTATAGAGCTAGTGCACCAGAAAAGTGTTCCCTCTTCCACCAGATCCTTCACATCCACATGGACAAACAGTGCCATTTTCTTTCCCTTTGGAATAAGAAAATAATTATACTATTATCAATAGGGGGTAGCATTAGTGACAAAGAAAGCATACTCTCCTCTTTAGTTAGGTTTACTAGGATGATAAGCAAATATGGGTTTAATGAGAGACGGAAAGGAAGGAAGTATTCATTAAATAGTTACTGTGTGCCAGGAATTGTAGAAGTGAGTGTAGAAGTGAGCCTTGCAGAGATCTCTTCTAGGTTGAGAGGATGTTCTGGGGTGAGGAGGCCCCAAAGGCAGAGGTAAATTCCAGGAAGAAATAAAAGCAAAGGCATGGTTTTGAAATCCAGAACAATGGATTAAAAAAAAAGGAATTCTAGTTATGATTCTGCTGCTAATTGGTTATATAAACTTTAATAAGTCACAATCTCTAAGTTTTAGTGTCTTCAGCTAAAAAATGAATTGATTACATGAAATTGCCTATAAGATGCCTTTCAGGGCTGTTTTATAAAAAAATAATAATGTGCATCTTTTGAGGTTTATACTCATATAATGGAATTATAGCATAGGGCATCTCAGGCCCCCCCAGGACTCTCAAACCTCTACTTCCTGGGTTCAGAGTTCAGATATTTAAACCTTCATCTTGAACCCCCATCCAGTGTGCTTTATCAAAGATCAAACTAGTTTTTGACACATGAAATCATTAGTAAAAGGCATTTAATGAAAACAGAATGACAAGATAAATCAACATCAATGCATTAAACAACTATAATTCTCTTCCTCTTCTACCAATGTGTCTCCTAGGGACTACTGGCCTTATTTTCCAATTAACCATTCTGTATCCACAACACTTCTGAAGAATTAGGAGCATTGTAAAAAGAGCTGCTGCTTTTTTTTTTTCCCCCCTTTTTTGGTCTCCAGAACTGGAGAGCTTTGCAGAGAGCTATTCTTTCCTCTTGGCATGGAGGAAAATGAAGCTGGATTCTGAGGTCTCTGGTAGTCATACATGATCATCAGACCTCGAAATACAGCTACAAATTTTTTTCTAGTCTTTTCTCAACTAACTCTCCACCTTTAGATTATGCAGCTAGGTGGTGTGGTGCTGGGTGTGAGCTGCGCTGGATTGTATTCTTTCAGAGAAAGGCTTTAGGCAATATCCTGAACTTGGTTCCACTGGCAGAACGTGTGGTGAAACTGACAGCAGTGTGCATGGAAAACTTCCGAGAAGCTCCTTATACTAAGATTAGGGGTAGAGAAAGAGGTTAAAGTGACTGGTGGTGCTGACAAACATCATTTTGTGTATTGAGGCTGCTATTTCAAGAAGTTCTCAGGACAATCGACTGGGCTGGAAAAGAAAGAGAACTGCCCCCTGAGTGGGAGGTCTGGGGACACTTCAAGCTGTTGGAAACTCTTTGCTGAATAACAGATTCTTCAATGCAGTTCAAACAACTGAGGCAGTAGGGGTATCTTGTACCGGGGTGATAAATTCAAGCACTCTATGTATGTATATATGGAAAAGTCACCTGGACTTACTTTTCCCTTTCTAGTCACCCCACACTCATAGCTGTTGCTTATACCCACAGTGTTTCTGTCTCCCCAATATCCCTCAGAAAAGGGAAGACCAGAAGAAGAGACCTTAGGATGGGGGCCTAGAGATAGGAAAACAGGGAATTAGGAGGC
>CM053592.1:108197255-108218472 GCA_028646515.1 Pseudochirops corinnae | reverse complement strand
CAAAGTTGGTCATCTCACACATAATGTATCTGCGATTGTGTACAAATTTTTTCTGGTTCTGCTCTTCTCACTTAGCATCAGTTTGTATAAGCCTCTCCAGGTGAATATAAAGACCATCTCCTTCCCAATTCTTATAGCACAATAGTATTCCATTACATTCATATACCACAACTTGTTTAGCCATTCCCCAATTGATGGGGATCCCCTTAATTTTCAGTTTTTTGCCACCGCAAAGAGAGCTGCAATAAATATTTTTGTACTTATGTGTCTTCCTCCCACTTCCATGATCTCTTTAGGATACAACCCCAGAAGTGGTATTACTGGGTCAAAGGGTATGCAATTATTTATAGCCCTTTGGGCATAGTTCCAAATTGCTCTCCAGAACAGTTGTTTCAGTTCACAACTCCACCAACAATGCATTAGTGTTCCAATTTTTCCACATCCTCTCCAGCATTTGTCATTTTCCTGTTTTGTCATCTTACTCAATCTGGCTGGTGAGATGTGGGACCTCAAAGTTGTTTTGATTTGCATTTCTCAAATCAATAGTGATTTAGAGTATTTTCTCATATGCTTATAGATACCTTTAATTTCTACCTCTGAAAAGTGCCTGTTCATATCCTTCGACTGTTTATCAATTGGGGAACGACTTGCATTCTTATTAATTAATTAATTAATTCTCTGAAACAAGTATTTATTAAGCAATTACTATGTGCCAGGCACTGTACTAAATGCTTTACAAATATTATCTCATTTGATCTTCACAGAAATCCTGGAAGGTATTTGCTGTTAATACCCCCATTTCAAATCTGAAGAAACTGAGGCAGACAGGTTAAGTAAATTGCTCATGGTCACATAGCTAATAAATGTCTGAGAACAAATTTGAACTTAGGTCTTCTTGATTCCAGTCCTAGGGCTCTTGACTTGTCACCTAGCTCCCAAAACAGGCTTACTTTGTCATCTTTGTAGTTACTCTGTGGATTCTGAACTCTCTAAGGAGTACAAGTACTTTGAGTGCTCTCGAAATTCAGTGACAAAAGTGGAGCAAACTAGTCCCAGTCATCTAGTTCTGGCTTTGCCACGGTATTCCCATCAGTGGAAATGTTTAAGCATTGGCCGGACACTTAGTAGGGATACTGCAGAAGAATATTTAACACAGGGGGTTAATATTAATATTTAACAGGAGGTCTTCATCTAGGGTCCATGGACTTGTTTTTAAAAATATTTTGAAAATGATTTCAATATAATTGTTTTTTTAATTATGCACATTTAATTTTATTCCTTTAAAAACATTATTCTGATAATGGGTTCATAGGCTTCTGCAGGCTGCCAAAAAGGGTCCACAACACAAAAAAAGATTAAGAACACATGTTCTTGATGAATGTTTGTGTCCTTCCAACTTTGAGAGTCAACAATTCTGTATTTTGAAGAAGTATACATACACAAACCAACTCACAAATAAACCCAACACAGAATAAAAATATTTTTATCTAAGAAAAATTTATACAACTTAATTTCCAAAAAGTTACAAACAGCTAACTAGCACATAGAATTATAGATTTTGAGTTAAAAGAGACTTTAGACATCATCTAGTCTTTTTAATTTTACAGATAAAGAAAGTCTGTCCTTGCTAGGTGAAATGATTTGTCCAAGGTCACACAGTAAGTAGCAGGGACAGGATTTGAATGCAGGTCCTGTGATCACACAAATCTAGCACTCTTTTCACTGCGTCATCTGCCTAGAGTGCAAAGTAATTTTACTTTTTATCAAGATACAATTTACTAAGTACATTGATTTCAAAATAAATCATAGAATTCATTCTCTAGAAATATACAAATGGTCTCTGGAATGTTTCTTCCTATACCACTTCTCCCCTCCATTCTCATGAATAATGGAAAGTTGATGGTTATGTTATATGACATTTTAAAAACTCAAAATTATGAAACTTTTCCAAGTCACAACAAAGGCATATTTTATTACATTTGTGGTCATGATAATGAATCTCCCTCAAAGGTCATTGAAAACCATCCCAGTGCGTTTATATTTTTATGCTATATAAAAGTAACTTTATAGCCACAAGAAAAAAATGGCCTATAGAAGAAAAGAATTTAAGATATAGGAAGTCATCATTCTTTTCCTAGTCTTTGTTTAACATGCCCAAAGCAGAGCTGTGATGGTTATTTTCCAATGTCCTTTTAAAATCTAAAGTCCATAATCTGCTTTAAAATGTTTTAAGGAGTGAATTTTTAGTAAAGACATGAAAGGACAAAAATATAAATCAAAAAAGCCAACCAAACAAAAGATCCGTACTAAATTATTCCCAGTAGGGAATACAAATAATGATTGTGCACCCACTACCTTTCTGGACTCTCTCATTTATGGTATTGAAGGGCTTTCGGGAATGGAAGGGGGCCATTGACTGCCAAAGCTACAGTATTTTCTTTTGGTTTAATATTTTTTGCTATCTCCCATGTGGGTGTCTCCTTTCTGCAAAAGAAAATGGGGGAAAAATGATAACAACAACAACTGAAACACCAACTGTGTGTCTAGTAATTAAGGTAATTCTTGACTAAATTATACTTTTAATTT
Source organism: Pseudochirops corinnae (assembly GCA_028646515.1). Lineage (NCBI taxonomy): Eukaryota > Metazoa > Chordata > Mammalia > Diprotodontia > Pseudocheiridae > Pseudochirops > Pseudochirops corinnae. The sequence continues at coordinate 108,215,886 of CM053592.1, read as the reverse complement.
TATTTTTTGATCACAAGTAATTCCAAAGCATGCAAACTACATTTTAGTATAGTTTCATAAATCAGAATGATTTTTTTGGAGGAAATTTAAACTCCAGTAGAGACATAGAAAGAGAGTTCAGTAGGTGTAATTGCTTCCTGTAAATATCTGGACAGGAGGGCTATGAAATCGACATCTTAATGCACCAAACCTCAGGATTTGAAAAGCATTCTCCCATTGCCACCAACCCGAATGGCTCAATTATGGGTAACTAGCATTGACAGAAATTGCCATTCATTTTCCTAAGTGTAGCTTTAGTGAATCACAATAGATAGTACAACAGGGAAAATGGATACCTGCACCATTTTAGACAAAAACAAGCAAATAGAAGAAGAGAGAAGGGAAGCAAAAGAGTGGAGAGAAGTACTGGAGATTAATAACCCCTGTCATTTGATGGGGATTTCTGATTGTCCCTCCCATGAATTCTGGGCCAAAATCACAACACAGCATTATCCTTGAAATCAATACTTTTACAGAAAACTACTCAGGCTCTTCTTGTAGGTAACAGAAGTCTAGATAGCCCTATGGCATGGACAGAATATTATTTTTGGAATCTTATGAATAGAGACAGGAGGTTCAGGTAGGTCAAGACTTGGGTAATGTGTACAAGGCCTTGGAAATTTCCTATTCCTTTAAAAGGTGATTTAAACTAAAGGCATGCAGGGGTTGTGATGGGCCCTGAGGTTCTATTAGGGGATGGTAAGCTTCAGGAATGGGAGGGCCCTAGGGTACATCACTCTCCAGGACAGCAGTTTCCTCTTACCCATTTCATTTTTGTAGAGGGAAAATATAGTTTACAATGAATATTGAAATCAGCAGTGGGGATGAGGGGGAGTAAAGGAAAATAGTGGCCATGGCTTTAGATGGGGGCAGAGAAGGCTGTCTGAATTGGGTTGGGTTTTATGAAAAGTCACAAAAATAGTTATAATTATAGGTTTCGATCTGGAAGCGACTTCAAAAGTAATAAAGTCCAAATCCTCTCACCATATAGATGAATAAAATGAAGTCAAAATGATATAAAGTTACTTGCCAAGGTCATATAAATAAAGATTTGATCCCAAATCTTTTGTCTCCAAATCCAGTACTTAAGGAGAAATGGTCTATGAGCTGAGGTTAATTTTATTTATGTTTGATTATATTGATTGTCTCACTGTGCTTTCACTCTGCAACCTTGAGTTGTCAGTTCTGGCTACTTTGTCCCAGGTAACACCAAGGATGAGCAGTCCAATTCGCCACGCTCATCAGCTTTTGCACCCAGTGTTTGTCTTTTTCAGCAGTGAACACAACATGACCATCACTGTCAAGTAAAGTCAATCAGAAACCTTTTAGAGCTTCCTTTTATTTGGTGACTTTCTGTTCTTTCTTCTCCAACCCCCTTTAACTCTTGCTTTCTGTTGCCTGTGATTTACTGTACAAAAACACTGAGAGATGTTAATGGAAGACTAGGACCATTAAGAATAGGTTCTGTAGAAGAGAACCCTTTGAGATGCTGGAGATTTTAACATCTTATGGTTTTTTAGAATCCTCTGCAGTAACAACAAACCCACCTAAACCTGTCGTCCCCATAGATGAATATTGCATTTGAAAACTGTCCTTTCATTATCTTCTCCCTGTAATCAGAGCCCTTCTCTGAGTCAGCTGCAAAGGAAGAAAGGTTCCAATCAATTTATAAGAATGTTAATGGCTCAGACAAATACTTCAATGTATTCCTGTTCTCACTGATGTGGGTATTTCTTCAATAGTGTATATTTTAATCCATTTAACCCTTGGTATTCTACACATTTCCTGTCAATATGCCGCCATAAAGCAGTCATTATTATTCAAAGACCAACCCAGCAGGCTGAAGGCCTTCCTCTAGATCAGTGGTTCTCAACCTTCCTAATGCCATAACCCTTTAATACTCATATGTGGGTGTATCTGCATGTGGGTGGACCCACTTGGAGACTGATAGAGGAGTGGTGTCTTGGTTCCTAAAACCATCAGAAATATGTGTTTTCCCATGGTCTTAGGTGACCCCCAAAGGGGTCGTGACTGACAGGTTGAGAACCGCTGCTCTAGATAGACCTTTTAATTTCCCATGGAAAGAAGTGTAGCAACAGAGCTGTCTCCTCTTGGCTGGCCATGTTTTCTGGATGATATCTTTTATAGTGCTAGACATCATTGTTGATTTATGCATAGCTAATAACATAGAACAGTTTAATGTACTATCTATCCTAAGGGCATATAATATTTTAAGAGGTGACAATGCAAGGGAATTATGTCTGCTGTTAAGTATCAGGCATCTGTAAAACACCACCCCAAACTATCCTAATGAAAAAAAATGACTACATATGACCCCTGGGGTATTGAGCAAATACCAAGATCTATGGTAGAAAAGAGTTAACCTGTAGCCTCTCAACATACTTTTTAGGTTAATTCTGAGAAACTTGTAAATGCTGGTAATGTGAACCACAGACTACACACAATTCATTCATTCATTCATTCATTCACTTGCTCATTCAGCAAGCATTTATTAAATGCTAATTATGGGCTAAGCACTGTATTAGTGCTTAGGGGGTACAAAACCAAAGTCCCAAACAGTCCCTTCCCTCAAAGAGCTTACCCTGAATATGTGTTGGGCAGGAGGGAAGGGGTGGAGGACTGGCTTTACAAATACAGATACATAAATACTAATCGTATACAAAGGAAATTAAGTTGTTTGGGGGATAAACAGCAACTTGGGGGGGGGGTGGGAATCAAGATATGACCTGAGTGATTCTTAATTTAAGCTTTGGTGGAAGTTAGGGATTCTAAAGGCAGAGGTGAGGATGCAGGGCATTCCAAGTGTAAGGTGCAACTGTTCAAAGACACAGGGACAGTAAAGTATATAGACGTTCCAGTAGAAGGAACAAGCAAACTCATCTGGATAAAACATGAAATATGTGCAAAAGGGCAAAATGTTATCAGCCTGGAAAGGTAGTTCAGGGTTTGAAAGGCTTTACATGTCAAATAGAGGAGCTTCTATTTTATCTGAGAGGTGACTGTGAACCCCTGGAATTTCTTGAGCAAGAGCATAACACGCCCAGAATTATGCTTTGTGGATGTCAGTTTGGCAGCAGGATAAGGGGCACATTGAAGAGGGGTAAGATTTGAGACAAAGAGACAATTAGAAGGTTATTACCTACCATGTCATGAGGTGATGAAGAACTGAACCAAGGCAGTGGCTGTGAGAGAGGAAGAAGATAGATACACGTGAAAGGGGTTGCAGAGAGAAAATCTATGAGGCTTAGGAACTGATGGAATGTGGGTATCAAAGGACAGTGTAGAGCTGAGGATCACACCAACATTTAGCACTTGGGTGACTTGGAAATATAATGATGCCCTTAAAAGAAATAGGGAAGTTAGGGAGAGGGGAAGGTTTTAAGGGAAAAGGAAATGAATTCTGTTTTGGACCTATTGCAATGCCTATGGGACGTCTAGTGGGAAATGTTCAATAGCTATTTGGAAATGTGAAATTATAGGTCAGAAGATTGTCTAGGGCTGGATTTACAGATCTGGGGAATATCTGCAAAGAGATGATCATTGATATTGTAGAAGACAAAGATTTTGTGGAAGACCTTGTTAGAAAGATGGCATGAGGGAAGGATCTCATTTGGTTTCCTTTGTAGTGATCACTAAACATGACCAAAATTCCTTATATGAAACACCTTATCATCTAGGTAGTGACTGTTGTTTGAACCCAGAGAGTGAGACATGGAAGATCACTGCAGAAAGATTGAGGAGTGGCCTGACAGGTAAGAAGAGAAGCCTCTGAGAGTACTATCTCTAAAATGGAACTAATAGTGTTTTATGTATGACTAGGTTGATTGGAGAAAGCATTTTTTTAGAACAGATTTTTTTTGGTGTCTTTTGTTTTTTACATTTCCAGAGTTTTGCTCAGTATTCCTCCCTTTCCCTATATTCACTTTTGGTTGTTTTATGGTTGTTCTTTCCATTTATATTGTTGTAGTTATTGTGGATATTGTTTTCTTGGCTTGATTTATTCTGCATCAGTTCACATAAATCTTTCTATGGTTTTTTGGTATTCATTACAGTTGACCTTTCTTACTGTGAAGTTGTATTACATTCATGTACCAGAATTTGTTTAGCCATTCCCAAGTTGCTAGGTATCTACGTTGTTTCTAATCTTTACTACCACAAAAAGTACTGCTATGAATATTTTGGTGCATATAATAAATTGGGGAAAACATTGTGTAAATGTGAAAGGAATATAGAAATGTGAGCCATTATGATACAAATTTGGAGAATTTTTATTATTGCGGATTCATAAACATTTAAATTTGGAAGGTGCTTTTGGCATCATGTAGTGCAACTCTTTGATTTTATAGATGAAGAAACTGAGACATGGAGAGATGAAGTAATATACCCAAGGTCACATAGCTAGTTAGCATCAGAGTTAGAAGCAGCACCTACGTACTGTGCCAACACCCAGCTAAATGTCATTTCTGTTATGTTAGGGCTTGCTAAAAGAAAACAAGCATCGTATCTACTTTCACTTCTCCAATGAGCTGTAGTTTCCATATATTTAAAATAAAGCAGTTGGTCTAGATGGTTTCACAAGCCCTTTTGAACCCCAAATATAAGATTATGTCATCCATCTATGGTCCCACATGATCCACTGAGAGAGTGTCACCTGGTAGATACAGCACTGCTCTTACGGCTAAGCAAACCTGAATTTAAGTTCTATCTCTGACAGATTTGGGCTGTGTTACCTTGGTCAAATAATCTATCTTCTCAATGCTCTAAGTAACTCTAAGACCTTAAATTGCAGAGGAGGTGTTGATGTGCATTGGTAGAGGGAATTTTCTCACCCAGAAGCTACCTATATCAATGAAATCACGTCTAGTCCCTATATCTATGTTGCCACTTTAAGAAAATTTAATCTCTTATTATTGTACAATTTGATTTCCATATCAACTAAAAAAAATGGGTATAGAAAGTAGAGACAAATAATGTTTTTTTTTTTCCCCAAGAGAGCTACTAATTTTCAGTATAAGACTACATCAATTTGTTTAAGTATTAGGTACCCAGGGCAGCTACATAGCACATTGGGTAGAACACTGGTCTGGAGGCAGGAAGACCTGAGTTCAAATCCAGCCTCAGACACTTACTAACTGTGCCACCCTGGACAAGTCACTTACCTTTCTTTGCTTCTGTTTCCTTATCTGTAAAATAAGGTGGACAAGGAAATGTCAAACCACTCCATTATCTTTGCAAGAAAACCCCAAATGGAGTCATGAAGAATCAGACATGACTGAAATTACTGAACAGCAATAACAAACTGAATATCCAGTTCTGTATTCATTTTCATGACCAAAATTTCTTTATATTCTTTTTCAGTCTTAGAGTAGGATAGGTAAAGAGAAGGAAGTGTGCTGTCCATTCTATCCTATAGTCTGAGCATCTTCCCTTTCAGAGGAGAGATACATCTGAATATCAGCCAGCATATCTCCCCTCCCCCTGGCCATTTCCTAAATTCCCACTCTACCTGGCAAGTGTATTGACCCCTGCTTGACTGTCAGGACATTTCCACCTAAGACTTGACTTTAGAGAAGAACTACAGAAGATCAGAGCTTGTGATGAGGAGCTTGAGTTTGGTTTATCCCTAGGCTGAACAGAGCAAGACAGTCTGCTGTGGGGAGGCCTTGCACCTGAGGCCTCTGACAACTCCAACGGAGGCAAGAACTCATCAATCAACACCTTAGGACAGGTAATCGACACTGCAGTCTGAACCTTGCTAGCACTAGTTAGGAAAGAAAAAGAAAGAAAGGAAGGAAGGAAGGAATGAGGGAAGGAAGGAAGGAAGGAAGAAAAAAGAAGGAAGGAAAGAAGGCAGGAAAGAATTTTTAAAATGTAGAAGAAAAAGAAGTCAGTATGATTGCTGAAAACCATAAGTTTTTTTAAAGAATATATTTAAATTAAAGAACTTACCTTAAGCTAATAGTAAAATTCTCTGTAGATAAGCCAGCTTTGAAATACTTAACTAGAGCAAATGAGTTTTAAAGCTTGTCACAACAAAAGTGGGGAAAATGATGGATTATGATTCCACTCCAGCTTGACATTGCTTTGGAAGTGTGAAATGTATTTACACTCTGGAAGAAGCAACACATACACAAGTATATTCATCTGCCGCCTGTCTGCTAGCCCAGCCATCTCTCTCACACAGATGAATAGAAGTTACAATATTGGAAAAGGGCTGCCACACCATCTCGCAGCTGTATTTCTAGGAAGTAGCAAGGAAGGCTAAGATACATCTCTACAAGTGTTCATGTGAGGTGCTGAATGAAGAATGGTTCATGTTTGCCAATTAGAATGAAAAGCAAATAGCAGAAAAGTAGTCTCTTTTTCCCACGAGGGACTCAGAAGTTATAAATAAGTGCATATGGATAATACACAAGAAATCTAATTTATCTCATTATATAATAACATCTCAAGATATGTTTTCCAAGTACTAGAAACTAAAATCTTCAGAGGGAAAAATGCTAGAAGGTAAATGAAAAATTCACGATATGTTGATAGGACCTAAAATATGAACAGATCAAAAGTTTTTGAGTGGGTGGTGAGATAGAGGTGAACCAAAAAGGAAAGCACATTAAAAAGAATATTGTAAGAAGTTTTTAAAAATTTTTATTTTTTACTTAATTGCTAAGTCAATCCTATTTTAATGCCTCCCTAGCAGTCTACTAAATTCACCCAAACCATATTTCCATTAACTTCCTTTGTGATCAAGATAGCCCCTTCAGTGTCGTAGACTCCTTCACCATATATTCCAATTGTTCTCTTACCAATGACACCTTTTGGCATTAGCTTTTCTGGTGCAATATTTCCTTTTATTCATCTCTGTATCAAGAACTACTCTCAGTGTCTCCTCTGTTTCTTCATGTTTCTCATATTCTTAAACTACTATTACTTGCAGGTAGTGATTTTTTTTTTTAAAACAGGGAATGGGGAAGGGGTACATGCGATGTCTTATAGGATCATTTGTCAAGGGATCTTGTATCTAGATCTAAGAGGGAACTCAGAAACTGTCTAGTTCTAGTGAATTGATAATTTATGAAATAATGAAATGGGGGCAGGCAGATCACTATTGGCAGTGGGAAACAGGGCTACAATAACACTGAAAACAGCACAGAGACAAGTAGCAAAAAGTAGGGAGGGATACAGAGGCAAACAGTGATATGGGAACAGGGGATGGAATGGGGAAGTAAGGCAGGCAGTATGGGGAGGATCATGGGGAGAGGAATGGGCAGAGGTTCTCACTCATATAACAACGGATTAGAGTTGGGAGCACTAGGCAGTGTGGACCCAATGGAGATAGAAGGGTACTTGCATAGGTGGGTGGGAAGCTGCAGGAATTTGAGATCTCATTTTCATAGAGTTTTGTGGAGAAACAGACCAACTCCTTTCTGTGCCATCTTGGAGTTAGTTCATAAACATATCCGAATCATCTCAAAGTTACTAAGTAAAACTTAGTTCATAAACATATCCGAATCATCTCAAAGTTACTAGTAAAACTTCAAAGTTATATCCCAAAGTTATCAACACTTTTTTAATGTTCTGGTGGTCTGGAGTTGTGGAGGTCTGGAATTTGTCTGGAATTTACATATCAGGACCAAAAACCCTGACAACAGCACTTAGACGGTTTCTGCTGATTTATCACATATTACCAGGATATGAATCTTGGTTAATACATGATACAACTGATAAATTATGCTCCTTTGATCTTTGGGATAGTTTGTACATGACTTCCAGGTTCCCCTTTGCAACTTTATTTCCTGTTGTTGCCCCTTTATGCTGGCTATTTATAAACTATACTGACTAGAAAGGGGAAGGGAGAGGGAAGTGGTGAGGAGAACCAGAAAAAGATACAATTTTAACATAACTAGCTTTTTTTTAAACAGTTAGAAATTGAGGCTTAGGGAGTTTAAATAACTTGCTCAAGAAATGTCAGAATCAGAATTTGAACCCAAGACCTTTGATTTCAGAGTGAATGTTTTCTTCTCTGTACCAATATCCTTGGCTCTCTATTCTTCTTGCTATACTCTGGGGGTGGAGGAGCAATAGATATTCTTGTTTCCAGTTTTTGATTCCTTGTCATGAAGTTTGGAATCATCTGTATGTTTACAGCCGAAGAGTTTCATACCCTAATCCCAGTTAAGCAATGGTTTAGTGCCAGCTTTTAGGTAGATAGTAAATGGACCCAATCCTAAGACTGCCATGGTTTAGCAAGAACCTAAATGAAGAAAATGAGTTTATCTCTTTTGAAAATGTCACACGGCTGACAAGCCAGTTCAATGTACAAATGTTTGAGTGCCAACTGGGGTCTTCCGACCTGAGAAGGTAGAATTGGACAAGATTTGATGATAGAATGATTAATAGATTTTCTTGACTGGAATGCAAAATGTGAGCTGAGAAATAGTGAAAAGTAAGTTAGAAATCTTATAATTAATTTATGGTTTTGTAGTTAGTCATAAGTTAAGTGAGAACCTCTAAAGCAGTGGTTCTCAACCTTCCTAATGCCGTGACCCTTTAATACAGTTCCTCATGTTGTGGTGACCCCCAACCATAAAATTATTTTCATTGCTACTTCATAACTGTAATTTTGCTACTGTTATGAATCATAATGTAAATATCTGATATGCAGGATGTATTTAAATTGAACATAACCCACAGGTTGAAAACCGCTGCTCTAAAGGCTTAGAAATAGAGCCATGTTATTTATTCAACTAACATTTATTGAGTAACCATTATATGCAAGAAGCTGTGAATATGACAACATTGCAATAACATAACATTATATGAACATTGTATGAACATATATGTATGCATGTATCTCTATGCATATATTACATCCAAATGCATATGTGTATGTGTATATATAATATGTACATATAAACTAGTGTAAACACACATGTATATGTACATATAAACACAAATACATATGCATATAGATATGTGTACACATGTCTATGTGTACATATATACACACATATGTGTATTATATACATGTATATGTGTGTATCTAATATTATCATTATCATTATATATGATTCTAGCGAGCTTAGAATGAGTGTTTTTACTGGTTCGTGTTCAAGTAGGTTATAGCTTGGCTTAGAGCTATGGTAGTGAAAATTGAAAGGGAGAGACACAGCAGAAAATTCTTAGAGAAAAAGAAGGATAAGAAGAATTCATTCCCATTGCTTAATAAGGGCTACTTGGATTAATATAATGCAGTGTTTAAACAAAATGCCTATTTAGTTGATACCACCTTAAATTGAATTTAATTCATTGAAGGTTCACCTCTGCCAAGGTCTGCCTTAATTTTTTTCTCACACACTTTGACATGCCAGATACAACTACCCCGTACTTTACAATTCCTAGGAAGTCCTCTTCTTGGCAGAGCTTCAGACTTAGTGCTAATGCCTCAGATCTGTTTGCTTGCATTTACTTACTCTAACTCTTGTGCCTCTTGTGGATTTCCTGTTTCCTGGTTCTTTGTTGCTCTTTCTTGTGGGAATTGAGTCTCAGGCAGTTATGGACTCACTTGTAATAGCCTTGATCTTAAGGCACTTGACAAGCATTTTAAGCACTTAATATATATTAGGCACGATGTTATGTGCTGGGGAAAAGACAAAAAAGAAATAAAGTAAAGAAATAAAAGGTAAAAAAAGAAAAAAAAGCTTTTTTCCCCTTTGGAAAAGAAAGGCAAAAACATTGTCTACCAAAGAACTCTTGTTCTAACGAACAAGACAACATTCTATTAACTTCTCAAATGGGATGATAATAATAATATACCTCACTCAGAAGGAAGGTACTAGAAGTGGTGGGAAATGGGTATAGGAAATACCTACTACAAAAGGTGGAATCTTTGACTTTTTATGCTAGTTATCTTTGTTCAGACTAATAGAATGACTGGTTTACTTATCTGGACAGGCAGACAAAAAAGTTCGTTCCATTGTAGAGCTAAAAAGAAAATCAGCTTCCTTCAGGGGATCTGAGCCCTCTCCCTCAGCAGGGCACATTGGCTCACATATCAGAATAGGGTAACAATGACAAAAAAGGAAATCAGTGAAGTTTTGTGTGCATTCCATAGGAAGCTACTCTGCTGAACTCATTTCACGTGCCCTGGAAGATTCAACAAGCTGCGCTTGGGGGTAGGGTTAGATATTATGATACAAGGAAATAACATATGAGAAATGTTTGGAAATCTTCAAGGACTATATAAATATTTGCTATTATCAGCTATTGAAATGTTAACTAGTGGCAAGGGAGATGCCCTATTATTTTACAATAGATGCTTATTGATATCTTTTGTTGTTGTATCACCTATGTTTTCCCCTGAATTCCTTTCCTTTACACTTATATAAAGAATTGTCTCTTATAAGACTGAGTCCAAGGCAGAGCCAAGATGGAGGAGAAAAGGCAGGAATTTGCCTGAGCTCTCCCCAATTTCTCTTGAAACAACATCAAATCAAGCCTGGAAATAAATTATGGAATGACAGAACGTACAAAAGGATGGCGTAAAATAAATTTCCATCCCAAGATAAGAGAAGGACTGCAGGAAAGATCTGTTCCACATAGGTAAAAGGAGAGCACAGTCCAGCACAGGCAGTGTCCAGGTAAGCCATCAAGAGGCTGCTAGCCCCAACACAGATCAGCAACTGAGGCCCCATAGCCCCTGCTCAATAGGCCATTGGCATAGTGGGTCAGCTGTGAGGCATCCAGCTCTGCATCAGCAGTATAGTGGTTAGGCCTGGAAGGTCTAGAGGCCTGAGTACAGCTAATTATACTAGATCAGAGACATTAGTGCAGCAGGTAAATTGCCAGTCCCAGAGGTCCCAGCACAGAAAAAACATTGATTAACTCCCTGGCACCCAGAAAAAGCTTGGGATAGTACCTCCTGTACTCTAAGAGCAGAGCTCAACTTTAAAAATCATGAAATAGGTTGGAAAATGAACAAAAAGCAAATAAACAAGAAAAAAGTCCTGACCATAGAAAGCTACTATGGTGACAGGGAAGCTCAAAACACAAACTCACAAGAGAACAACAATGTCAAAACACCTATATGCACAGCCTCAAAGAGAGGTATGAGTTAGTCTCCAGCCCAAAAAGTCCATTTAGAAGAGTTCAAAATGGTTTTTAGAAATTAAATAAGAAAAGTAGAAGAAAATTGGGAAAAGAAATGAGAGTTATGCAAGAGAATCCTGAATTTAAAAAAAGAGTCAATAGCTTAGAAAAAGAAAACAGTGCCTTAAAAATAGAATCAGTCAAATGAAAAAGGAGGTACAAAAGCTAACTGAAGAAAATAATTCCTTAAAAATGAGAATTGAGTAAGTGATAGTTAATGACTCCATGAGAAATCAAGAATCAATCAGTATGTAAAATACTTTATTGGGAAAAATAACTGATATGGAAAATAGATCTAGGAGAGATAACTTAAGACTTATTGGATTACCTGAAAGTCATGGTCAAAAAAGATCCCAGACAGCATCTTTCAAGAAATTATCAAGGAATACTGCCCTGATATCCTAGAATCAGAGGGTAAAGTAGAAGTTGAAAGAATCCACCAATCATTTCTTAGAAGATATCCCTAAATAAAAGCTCCCAGGGATATTATAGCTAAATTCTAGAACTCTCAGTTTAAGGAGAAAGTACTGTAAAGAGCAAGAAAGAAACAATTCAAATACCAAGTAGTCACAGTCAGAATTACACAGGATTTAGCAGCTTCTACATTGAAGGACTGGAGGGCTTGGAATATTATATTATGGAAGGCAAAAGAGCTTGGATTGCAACCAAGTGTTAACTACCCAGCAAAACTGAGTATATTATTTCAGGGGAAAAAAAATGAACATAGAGGACTTTCAAACATTACTGATGAAAAGATAAGAGCTAAACAGAAAATTCAATTTTCAAATACAATGCTCAAGAAAAGCATAAAAAGGTAAACAGGAAAGATAAAACATAAGTTATTCAATAAGATTAAACTATCTATATAGCTATATGGGAAGATGATACTTGTAACTCTTGAGAACTATATCTTTATTAAGACAGCTAAAAGAAGTATACCTAGACATAGTGTATGGATATAAGTTGACTTTGATAGGATGATATAATAATTAAGGGGTGAGAAAGAGGATTGCACTGGGACAATTGGGAAGGGAGAGGCAGGGTGATAAATTATATCATAGGAAGAGGTATGAAAGATGTATTACAGTGCAGGTGAAAAAGGGAAGGGTAAGCATTGTTTGAACTTTACTCTCATTGGAATTGGCTCAAAGAGGGAATAACATATATATTTAGTTGGTATATAAACCTATCTTGCCCTATAGGGAAATAGAAGGGGAAGTGGACAAGATAATAGAGGATAAGGAAGATTGAGGGAGGTAGTGATGATCAGAAGCAAAAGATTGGTGAGGAAGGATAGGGTGAAAGGAAAGAGAGGGAAAAGTATAAATGGGAAAAATATGATGTAGGGAAATACATAGTAATCATAACTGTGAATGTAAATGGGATGAACTTACCCATAAAATGGAATTATATAGCAGAGTGTATTGAAAACCAGAATCCTACAATACGTTGTTTACAAAAAACCCATTCAAAGAAGAGAGATACATACAGAGTAAAGGTAAAAGTCTGGAGCAGAATATATTATGTTTCAGCTAAAGTAAGACTGAGTTCCTTGAGAGCATGGATTGTCTTTTTGACTTTAAATCTCAAGTGTTTAAGACAGTACTTGGCATATAATAAATGCTTATTAACTTGAAAAAAAAGAATAAAAAATCAGCAAAACTATCAATATATTTTGAAAAATCTGAACTTATTTGAATGTTTTACATGTATGAATCCTTTACACAAAGGAGAAGTTTCTGTGGAATAAGATTAGAGGCTACATGGTAAAAGGTTAAGAAGATTATGAGAGGAGAGAAAGTGGAGGCACCTGTTACATAGATAGCTTTTTCAAGTTTAGCTAGAAAGGGCAGAAGAGTTATAGGATAACAGTTACTAGCCGAATGGAAGGACCCAGAGATGGCTTTTTCAGGGTAGGGAAAGGGAAGGGAAGTGAAGGGAAGACATGGGCTTATTATAAGCAGCAGAGAATGAACCAGCAGACACTCTTTTGCTCTTCTCATACTCTCTTTGTCACTATTTCTCACTTTCCCCACACCTTCATGTCCCAATCCAATCTGTTGCCAAGGTTTGCCAATTTTACTTTTGTAACATCTCTCAAATATACCCCATTTTCTCTTCTAACACTGCCACCATTCTGACACAGTCCCTCATCACCTCACATCTGGAGTATTGCAATAGCCTTCTGGTGGCTCTGCCTTTCTCAAATCTCTCTCCACTCCAATCCATTCTCAATTCATCCACTAAAGTGATTTTCTAAAATGCAAGTCTGATCATATAACCCTCCTACTCAATGAACTCCAGTGGCTTTCTAATGTTGTTTGGCATTCAAGCACTTCACAACCTAGTTCATGCCTACTTTTCCAGTTTTGTTTTTGTTTTTTAAACATTTACTTCCCAATATATATTCTTTTTTAATATCTTTGGTTAATCCATGATGAATCAGACATTTCATCTCATAGTTCCTGGCATTTTCTTTGGCTGTCCCCTGTACACAAAATGTTCTGTCTCTTCAGTTCTGCTTACCAACCTCCTTGGCTTCCTTTAAGACCAATTACAATCCCATCTTTGCTGGAAGCCTTCCACAACCCCTCTTCCCTGTGTTGAGAGCCTTCTCTCTGCTATTTCTACTTACAGTGTATATAACTTTTTTCATACATATTTGCTTACATGTTGTTTCCTCCATTAGATTGTAAGTTCATTGAAGGCAAAGACTATCCTTTTTCTCCCTTTGTATCCCTAGCACTTAGTGCCAGATAGATATTAAACAACAAATATTGATTGATTCATAGCATTTGCTAATTTCCAAGGTATAAATGTTCTCACCAAAAATTTAACACAAAGCTCTTTTGAGCAAGTACAAGCTGGCTCCATAATACCCCTAGGAATAGCTCAATGCCTCCCCAAGTCTTCTGACTCTACCTTAATACTTCTAATTGTTGTCAAGCTTTTCCTATCCAAATCTGCTTCTTACCAACTTCTACCCATTGCTCCCAGTCCTACTTACTGAGGACCAAGTAGAAAAGACAAATCTTCAAAATACTCACTTTAACTTTTAACATAGCCCCTCCAAAGTTTGGTTCTCTAGCATACTAACCCAAACCTGTCTTAAAATTCCTATGGCCTCATATTGATGACTCACCATTACTCCACAGCCAAACTGCTGAAAATGTAATTATATTTATTTTTCATCTAAATTACCAGCTAAACTCATAAATCCCCCCAAAAACCTTGAATCCCTAAAAACTTGGAAGAAGATTTGTTTTTAGCTAGCTTGAAGAAATATTACATGTCTTGTATTCACCGAGGGAGTTGCTATATAGCTGATTCAGGTTTCTTTAGGCGTTTATCCCTCCATTGCCTTGGCAGACATTTAAAACACCTGCACAAAGAACCACAGGTGATGTCCCAAAGAAAAACTTCTGCATTCATTTTCTAGGTTGCAATTAGTTGAATCACTGCTTCCTATAGTTATACTCCTGAACAGAGTCAGGCTTTGTTTTGATTGAAGGGATTGATTTCTGGTAGAACCTAATACAAATCTAAACTCTTCAATTCTTGTACCCCATGCTGATAGCAGCTGGGCCACAAATAAACTCAGAGCTCAGACGTTAGAGTTGTGACTAAGTTAATTACCATCTTGTCTAATAGCACAACAGGGACACTATAAAGTGCTATGAGGGATTATAGGATTTCTATCCATTTAGAGACCTTATCGGAAACCATATGAGATTTATAATTAAAGATGTGTCATTCACCTCTGCTGCAATGTCTTACTTTACTACTGTACATTCTTTATAATTACAATTTCCAGGTTATACATGCTTAATTTAGAAATAACAAAAGATTGAGGTGCTATTTAGAAGAACAAGAAGAATATTTGGCCATTAGATGTGGTCAATAGTTCATTGATAAAGGATTCATTGAGGGGGTGGAGCCAAGATGGTGGAGAAGAGGCAGGAACTTACCTGAGGTCTACACAAAATGCCTCCAAACACCTTTAAATAATGCCTCAAAACAAATTATGAGGCAGCAGAACCCACTAAAGGATGCGTGAAACAATTTCTTAGCCCAAGACAACTTAGTAGGTTGGCAGGAAAGGTCTGTTGCACTAGGGTGAAAATGGAGCACAGTCTGTGCAGGCTGTGCCCCAGCAAATCAGCAATAGGCCTTAGGGAGTGTGGAGGGACGTGGTTTAATCAGTGGCAGTTTCCAGATCTCTCAAGGTTTCTGGATTGCTCAACCCACAGACAGTGAGGGAGTCAGACAACTTGTTGGAAGATTACAAGGGTCCCTTTGCTGGCACTAGTACTCTGTTGCACAGAGTCTGTTGTATTGCCTATACTCAGATCTGGGTCACAACCCTGAGTGTCCATCTAGGGTGAGGAGAAGCTTGTGGCTACAGGGGAGTTGGGACCCTGGTTACAGTTCCAGGATGGAAAAGAATGCTTCAGACTACTCACAAAACAGAGCATAGGCCAGGATCCCTAGATCATATCACCTTGGAAGAACCTAAAACTTACAGGTCCCCAGAATTATCTCTGAAAACATCTGCACAAAATCTCTGAAGCTGGGGACAGTGGCCCTTCCACTTTGGAAGCAAAGCCTCACTTTAGCATAGAGTTGTAAGTCAAGAAATAGGCTAGAAAAATGAGCAAATAGCAGAAAAAAATACTGACTATAGAAAGTTACTATGATGACAAGGAAGATCAAAACACAAACTCAGAAGAAAAAAACAAAGTCAAAACTACTACATTCAAAGCCTCAAAGCAAAATATGAATTGGTCTCAGGCCAAGAAAGAACTCAGAAAGGATTTTGAAAATCAAGTAAGAGAGATAGAGGAAAAATTGGGAAGAGAAATGAGAGTGATGCAAGAAAATAATGAAAAAAAGATTCTACAATTTGGTAAAGGAGGCTCAAAAAAATCCTGAAGAAAATAACATCTTAAAAGACAGAATAGTCCAAATCGTAAAATAGGCACAAAAATCCAATGAGGAGAATACCTAGAAAAGAAGAATAAGGGAATTCATTGAGGAAGCAAATAATTCATTTTATTTAATAGTAAGAAATTAAGATTTACTGACACAATCCCTTGACATTTTTTATTGTGGGGTATTGTTAGAATTTCTGACCCTGCTTTAGTGAATAGGTTTCTGATATCCTTCTTGCAGGAATCAGTTTTAACTTAGCAGGAAGTATAAATCAGGGTAGATAGCCCACTGTCCTATAGTGAGAGTTCAGTTATGTTTGCTCGAACTTTTTTGTTGAATCACCCAGAGAGTCTATGAACTCTTTATTTGCCTGGATATGTTACCTTGGCTGATCTAGATGAACTTGTGTCCTGACCTGCTTAGATATAAACTGTCAGATCTTTTCTGCTCATAGCAGCATTTTAAATCCTACTGCTTGCCTTGCTTGGGCCAGATACTTAAGATACATATTTGGCTCGTTCATTGTCCAAATTCCCAATTGAAGTAAATGAGTTATTTTTAAAGTGAAACCATCTTCTGCCAAACTTGATCAGATGTCATCTTCACCAGGAAAATGCAACTCAGCTGCCACAGTGAACTCAGACAACACTGTGCTAAATTTGTGGATAGGAATTAATTCCAAAATAGATTAGCAAAAGGCATGTATTGTTATCTCAGGACATAAAAAACACATCAAGGGCATGCAAAGTTGAAAAAGATGGGGATACATGTGAAACTCCGGAAAAATATAAAAGTAATGTTTTTTCAAACTTCATTAGGATTATTTTCAAAGGTGGTAAATTTAGGCAATGGAAATGAATGCCTAGTAAAATTGCTGAGAAAATACTAGATAAATTGACTTGTATACATGTACTGAAACTTTTTATCCAGTTTTTATTCTTAGACATTATGACATTTCTTTTCTAGAATTATAGTCATCAACTTATATGAGCTTGTCATTGCATTATCAATTTATTGGGAGCATATGTTGTCAATTCATTCATCCACAAGTATATTCTCAACTAATTCTGTAAACATCTATTTGTTAAAGTTATTTGATATTAATTATTTAAATGAAATTGGGGAGTTATTACTGGTGTACATCAATGATATGAGTAACTGGTGATTGTTATTAAAGAGAATACACCAGAAAGGGACTCAAGTTGATAGCATTAGAGAAAGTCATCTACAGCCCCTCAGGGCTATCTCTAGAATCCTGAAGGGAAGCCATACTCAGAGACCCAAATCACTGTGAGAGTTGGAGTTGGTAACAAAATAGTTTCTGAGATTCTGCTTTGATCCAGGAGCTTTCACTTCTGACTTCTTAAAATAATAATGTTCAGAGATTAAGAATTTCACACCAATGGTATTATCAGCTTCACATTGTAGCCTATCAACTCATGAAAAATATGTACATATATTAAGGCAAATTATACGAAGAATTCCAAATTGCACACTCCCAAGACTGTTCAATTCATTAAGCTTGAGAACTTTGTAAATTTTAATGTAACACTTTGACTAGTTTATGGTGCTGAAATCAGTAGGAAAATGTGTTACATTTTTAACAGGTGCCCCAAAATGACTATATGTCCATTTTTAATAAGCAATATTGAAAGGCAAAGGATATATAAACTAAATGCATTTACTTCTCTTTCTAGCACACAAATTTAATGCAATGTTTCCTGCTTAGGAATTAGTTACATCTATTTTATATTTATATCTAATCTATTATCTATATCACCTATCTCTCGATCTCTCCATCTATCTTTCTGTCTGTCTATTGAGCCCTCTCAATAGTGTCATAGTATAAAGCAGGTTGGCCTCGTTACACATTAACTGTATGTATGCCCATGAGCAAATCACTTAAAATCTCAGTGCGCCAACCAGCTCTCTAAGACCATTAGTTACAAATGAGTTATGGAGAGAGTTTCTATAACATGAGTCATAGTCACATCACAGGTGCTGACCAAATGAACCTACATCTACAGCCATATCCTATCTATGTCAACATATCTCTACTTCTACCTCCATAACCATAGCTATATCTATAATGTATAATTATAAATATGTAGAAATACACATAATGAGAAAATTGTTAGAAATAATAAAGAGCTATTGTTCTAATGAATGGTTGTATTTTTTCACTGATTAGAATTGTCAGTCACAAAGAAAAGATTTGTAGAATTGTTGACCCAATTTCATTATTTTAAAGAACAGGAAAAAAAAGTCACAGAGAGAACTGATCACTTTCAGTCTATTGTTCAGTCAACCAATGATTACATTGCTTGTAAAAACAGTGACAATATCTGTTATCTTTGATTTTTCTGGGAAGCAAAGGTTCAAGTTCTCTTAACAGCAAAACACTGCATGTGATCATTTGTTTTGACTTTAAAAATATATAGTGTATGAATTGCAACATTAAAAATGCCATCTTAGGCAGCATTGGCCCTAGGAA
>CM053592.1:108178505-108196755 GCA_028646515.1 Pseudochirops corinnae | reverse complement strand
CTACTTTGACCACATGTGCCAACTTCATCACTACTGGGTTGGCTTTGACTTTCTGGTTTTGGGACTCAGTCTTCTGGTATTTAAATGAATGCACTATCTATATTTCTTATGTAGAGAGCCTGTTCCATTTTGTGATTAATAACTATATCAGCATATGTATAGTTACTGTAGGCATTGTGAATACTGCATTGCTGATACACTACCCTAGGTCAAAGTAAATCATAATCTTTTCAGTCAGCATCAGGTACTCAAGAAGAGATTTTTTCATCTTGACTCAAGGCTGTCTCTCAGCTTCCATGGTTCCTCTTCCATGGTCCCAGCTCCTGCCAGAATCTATACAACTGTCCCCTGGGTTCAAAGGCAGGCAGATACCAGTTCCTTGTCCAGCTCCTTGTCCAATTCTCATTCCATATTGAAGCTCACAGTGTCCAGTCCACCTCAAATCCTTCAGAGTTTCTGTTTCTGGGAAGACAAAGCTTAGCAGAGCCAAAACAGAATTCATGCACATTGCTAGCACCATCATCAATTCACTATCTGCCTGTGAAATCACCAGGGACCCACAAACAAGGTCCAAGAGGTCAACACATATCATCAACATAGAAATCGCCACACCCACAAACAAGGTCTGAGAACTCAACACAAATCTTCAGTACAGTCCCAGGACTTTTGAATCCCTTCTCCAGGACTTCTGTAAACAGACAAGCAGAAAATCCCTCATTATAGGAGGACCTCATCATGGAAGGGCCTCATTATGGGAGAGCCTCATCATGGCCTTTCTAATACTTGCCAAGACCTATCATGTCCCTATCAGTATTCTCTTCTCTAGATTAAATAGCTCCACTTCCTTCAGTCCTCATATGGCATCCACTGTAGATACTTTACTCTCTTGGCTGCCCTCCTCTGAGCATTTTCTAGCATATCAATTTCCTACTTAATGTACAACAACAGATGTTTTTAATGATGAACCAGATTCATTAAGACAAAATTAAATTGTGTTCAATATACTCTGTTTAAAGAAGCAGAGCAGCATAAAATATATTTGACTTGAATTACTATTTAGCATGGGAAGATAGTACAGCATAGTGGAAAAACACTGTACTAGAACTAAGAGGACAGATTCAAATCATTGCTCCACCATACAGCAGATATGTGATTTAAAAAAAAAATCCTAGATGTTAAGAGCCTTCTCTTCAAAATCACCTTGTACCTATTTTGAATACACTCACTATGTATTATTATGCAATATCATTGCATGTATATTTTTTCATATTTACAAATATCTTATAAATTTCATGAGATTAGGGATAGGAACCTATTTAATCTTTGTGTCTTTGGTGGTATCCCCATTTTAACAAATATTTATTGAATTAAACTGATGTGTTGAGCTCAAGTTATCTGAAATATGCTCATGTTCCTAAAATTCCAAATAAATGAAATGCTATCATTTTTTGTCTGCTGTATCTTTTTCTTCCTTAATAGAATTATCAGGAGGTTGGCATGTTCTATAATCATAGAATTTATTGAAAGGTCAACTTGTCTTCTGCTTCCATCAATCAAGAATATACAGAATTTTCCCCATACTGTCATACTTCTATTTTTTCTTTCTCTAATTCTAGCAAACTCATTATTCTCTCTACTCAACCTCCCCTGCTACCTCTACCTCGCTCCTTCATCCTAACTTCCCTATTACTGTCAAAGATATCACCATCCTTCTAAGTCACTAGGGATCTTGACTTAGGTATCATCATCTGTTCCTCAGTCCCTCTCACCCTGACCCTCTCCTACTACACCACCATCATATCCAATTAATTGTTAAGTCTTGTTTTTTTTTCTAATTTGATGATATCTCCTTTATAAGGGCCCTTCTCTTTCCTGACTACTCTCTCACTGCCCTGGTTCACACCCTTGTCATCTCATGACTGGATTGTTGGAACAATCTACTGGTTGATTTCCCTTCTATAAGTCTCTCCCCTCTCCTCATTCTCAACTCAGGTGTCAAAAGATTTTTCAAAAGTGCAAATCTGACCATGTCACTCACATAATCAGTCAACTCCTGTGGCTCAGTATTGCCTTCAGGGTCCAGCATAAATTCTTGTTTGACCTACAAGCCCTCTATAACCTGATTCCTTTCTATTTTTCCAAACCTCCTTCC
This sequence comes from Pseudochirops corinnae, assembly GCA_028646515.1. NCBI lineage: Eukaryota > Metazoa > Chordata > Mammalia > Diprotodontia > Pseudocheiridae > Pseudochirops > Pseudochirops corinnae. The sequence continues at coordinate 108,194,603 of CM053592.1, read as the reverse complement.
TTCCTTCCCCCATTCTCTGCAATATGGTAACATTCCACCATGCCCTGAATATGAGCATTTTCACTGGCTGCCACCCATGCCTCAAACTTTTATCTCAATCCCACCTCCTGGCTTCTCTTGCTTCCTTCAGGTCTCAGTCAATGTCTTACCTGCTACATGAAGCCTTTCTCAAGACCCTTTAAAGGTTAGGGTCTTCCTTCTGTTGATTATTTTCAATTTATCCTGTCTGTATCTTGTTTGTATGTAGTTATTTTCACGTTGTCTTTCCCATTAGAGAAGAGGAACTGTCTTTTGCCTCTCTTCATATCCCTAGCATGTAGCACAGTACCAGGCACCTTAATAAATGCTAATTGACTGCCTGACTCTTTTTTACAAGTCTCCAGACATTTCATTATATTATCAGATCATAGATTTAGAACTTGGAGAGACTTAGAATTAATCTAACTTCGTTTTTATAAATGGGAAATAGCAGCCCTGAGACCTTAGCTGACTAGATAGGTAGTAAGTAATAATTTGAACACAGATCCTCTCCCCTTGAAGAACCAGTTTAATTTACGCTATGATGTCTTATTTTCTCAATGATAAGTTTCACAGCTGCAAACTCATTACCACCTCATCCAAGTAGGGACTGTCTTCTATCTCTTCTGGACTTTTATATCTAGATCACAGAACCTCAAAAAGAGAAATGACATGGCTACCTGGCTGTACTATACTGTCCAACACTGTCAGAGTAAGCAACATTAATTCCACCCCAGCTCCCCAACATTATCTCAAGCCAGAGAAAGCAGAATTGATTTTTTCAGGGAAGAATAATAGGATTTTGGGGGGTGGGGGTGGGGCAAATAACAGTAAGCTAAACCCTATATTAGGACAACAGGGAAGGAAAGAACCTTGCTGAAAAGTCAGATAATGAGTTGTCTAGGATGAGTAGGAAGCAGTCAGATAGTTAGAAATTGCACTTTAACCCTAAAAATTTCCCTATTGACCTCCTAGACCACGACTCCAGAGAACCAATTAAGGCATTATCTAGGGCAGGCCTGAGGAGAGAGTATCATGGGGAGCCCAGCAGATCCTCATGTCTGTTTTCTGCTTCCTTCTACTTGCCTCTGTCTTCATTCTTTTCCTGATTGACTACCCTAATAGAACAGCTGGTTTTTTTGTCTTCTCAGTAGCTACCAATATGGCTTAGTGACAAAAATGTCAGAACTTTCTCAATCCTGTCCATATCCAGGCCAAGTACATTAAAAAACATGGCCCCATGGGACTTATTAATGGAAAGATCCATGTATTACTCATGTTCAAATTTTATATTATCTTGCTATGAAATGAAGATCTTCCTTTAAACAAAGAAATAAACTTTCCATGCTTCCATGAGCTTTCAGGATTTGATTCCTGTTACTGTGCAAAAGTTTCTTGCAAATAAGATTTTTTTCTATTATAAAGCAATTTTAACTGATCCAGTCCTCATTTCATTACTTTAAATCACTAACACCAACTTCTAAAGCATACTTTCTCAGTTGGAAGTATATCTTATTAATTCCATTTTTACAGGTAATGGAAATAGACATTGTGTTCTAATCTTTCCTCAATTTCAAAACAAACAAACAAATAACCTAAGCCTAGGGGAAAGAAGGGATATGATTGTGTGTGGGAAGATAGAAACAGGGAAAATTGTTTTGGGCACTTTGTTTACAAATAGCATTCATGTGAGAATTCATTTTGTGGTATGGCCTGCTGGGCAGCAATCAAATCATACAGATTTGGTACCACGGGGGGTCACCTGCTAGTTTTTGGATCAAGTAATAATTGTGACCTGGTTGGCTGCCATGGCCTTTTTTCTTCCTTCCAAGAGTTCTTCATATTTGGTCTATCTCTTCCTTTTGCTATTCATTTACACCATCCTTTCTTCTATTCTGGGTTCTTCTTAATCTAATCTCCTATAGGAGAAATTACAAGTTTATATTTCCATTTATCCTGCTCCCTCTGAAATAAACATACAACTTTAAAAACTGTACTGCTAGTAAAGTGAAACCAATGAGTTAAAAAAAAAAATGGGGCCATTCTGGCATTTTGGTTTGTCTAAAGTAGATTTGAGTTCTTTTTTAATCAAGTTAATCTCTCATTGACTCTGAATTTCTTTTCCACAGCCAGCCAGTAATTAATCACATGTATTGCAGTGATGAAATGGATAACTTAAGATGTAGCCTAAAATAATAATAACTGACATTTATATTGTGCTTTAAGATTTGTGAAGTACTTTACATATATTATCTCATTTTACACTTACAGCAAGCAAACCTATGAGGTAGGCACTGTTGTCATCCACACTTTACATATGAGGAAATTGAGGCTGTGGGAGGTTAAAGAACTGGCTCAGGGTCACAAAGCTAGTAAACATCTGAGACAGAGATTTGAAATCATATCTCCTTGATTACAAGTTAAACACTTAGATGCCTAAAAAGAGGGACAATCAGCAAATACTCACAACTTCTGTTTCCCAAAGCAATGATGTTTTTGTCTTTTGTCTTTTTTATCACAGTTTCATGCTATTCCTAACAACCTAGCATCTGATCACGTGAATGAGAAATGGTTTTTGAGAAAGGCTTATGTGGCATCCATGTTACTCATTTTGTAATGTAGAGTCTTTGAGTATCTTCAGATGCATTTCTAATCACCAAAAGGCACCAGGTTTGGTGAGGCAAATGGAGTCCAAAGGCCAGCATTAGCAGTAATTATGCAACCTTCTTGGGCTGTTCTGGTTTTGTTGATTAAAGCACACAGTCTGACAATGGCAGGAGGGAGAGGAAATCTTAATGCCTAATAACGTATGCGGGATGTGATATGAGTTCTAAATCAGCAGCCATTTCCACCATCTATTGTCTCCTTATCTCCACTCATTAATCTATTCAAGAAACTTTTCTTAAGTGCTTAATACATGCCAGGCACTGTGTCACCCACTCCAACCTACTGCCCAACCTCTCTTCAGAAACTCATTTCAAAATTTCCCCTTTGAGCTATCTCCTTGATGCTTCCCTATAAATGCTGTCTTTGGAAAGCTCTGTGGAAATGAGGCAGACCTGCAGAGAAGTTCTTTAAAACAAGCAAAATGTGAAAAATATAAAGTTTCACAAGACTCTAAAAATCTATATAGGTAGAAAGCCTTGATTTTCAGTGAAAATATAAGTGAATTCAGGTCTTGCTCTTTTTTTTTAGCTCTCTAACTCAGTGATTCAGATTGTAGTTCTTGTCTGGATGGCACAGAGATAACTCTTCTGCTCCTAATCTGAGGCAGATTTGGGTCCCAAAGAATTCTCACTCTCTTTTATAACCTGCTTTTTCATCTGTCTTTTGGGACCCTTTCAGGCGAGGGCCTCATTGTCAGGTGACAGATTGTCTCGTGGGTTTCAAGTTATACTGAATTGAACTTGAGATCTCCTTCTTTAGTATTCCTGATAATTTTCATAGTTCTCCATCATTATGAGGCCTACTCTAATCCATGATGAGAAAAGGTTATCCCAATCTGACCCCAAAGATTACTCTCTGGACTTCAGGACATCTTCTACTGACCTTTTTGTGGGGCTCATTGCACCTCTGGAGGTCTCAAGGGCTCTGGCCCCTCAGTATCTTTTTACTTATTCATGACCCATGTCTTTTTGTTCTGGTTAATTTGCCTGACACAAGAAGAATGGAGTCTAGGTACTATGGTCACCTAAAAGGGAGGGGAAGAATTCAGGGAGACAGTAGATAAGAGGAAAAAATGTTTTAAAGAGGGTAGTATAGACAGATAGTATTGATAGCAGCAGAGAGTTTGGCATAGGAATGAGGAATGAGAAATCTGACTTTAGGTTTAGTTTAAGGGGCTAAGGGCAAAAAATAGTGATAGAGAAGCATGTCCTGTGGTCCTGGCAGATTACCTGAAGTGGGGCATCCAGGTAATTAGTCTTGAAACTTCTTAATTAAAATCTTTTTAAGGATCTTCACCATGTTTTCCTCCTCCCAGCTTCAAATAATTCTTAACTAATGAAACAGATTTACACAAGTTTTCTTACTCTGTCTAATTCTTGGTATCAAATTTAAAGCAGCTCATGTGGATGACCAGATAGTATATGGAAATCCATTGCAAAACACTGAGATTCCCTTATCAGTGGAAGTCCCTTCTCAGTCCAGAACAATTGTCCAATATAATATAGCCAGTCCCAAATCCACCTACCTGGTTTCCCAAGCACAAAAGCTTCCTTTATCTGATCAATTAATATATGCAAAGTGGTATCTGGAATATAAGTCCTCACTGCGCCTGGGAAGGCTAATGCTCTCTCCCACTTTCCCCAGGAAATTGGTTGGAGTAGACACATAAAAGTTAATAGTGGTTAGAAAAGGGAGTTTTTGTTATAGGCATTCATAGGAATTGTGAGTGGAGCCTTAGGGCAGTATATAACCTTTCCTTTTCCAGCAGCAATGGGAGTATTAGTGTTATTATTATATCCAAAGCAAGAAAAAGAAGTAGAAAACAGGCAGGAAAAAGGAGGTCTGGGAAGGTCCATGCCAGATGGCAGGGCAGATGGTAAGATGTCTGCTATGTAGGTGCTAAAATTCTGATAAATGGCTCCATGGCATGTGAAGCATGGTCTGAAGCAGGCTAGATCTAGTGGTCTGAAGTGTTTTCACTCATCCACCAATCAGGAAAGCTAAAAACCAGGGTAGAATCCCATAATTTAAAGAATTTACTTTTGAGGTGGGTAGATATGGGCTACAGATCAGATTTTCTAACTAAAAGATTGCCTATTGTTAGTTAGTGCCTTAAAGTGCTCTTGTTGAATTGTAAAAATGTGACTTTTCCCCAGCTTTTTCCACAGTTCTCAGAGTTGTGAAGGCAACTTTTTTTTGCATTCTGAATGACCTCTGCTTAAGAAATCTCCTGTTAACCTCAAGAGTAAGATGTCTTTAGATCTCCTATTTTGCTGACTTCATCTTCCAATCTATTCTCCAATCTGATTTCCCTGTTTCTGTTAGAAGCCTCATATCTCTGACCATTACCCAGATTTGGGACCATGGATTCACCTTTGACTGCCTGCCCTTTCCCCCTCTCTCTCCCTGAACTCACTGAAGTAGTCACTAAACTCTATAAAATCTTCCTTGACCTCCATCACTTTTTTTATTCTCATAATTAGTATACTGGTTCAGACTATTTATCACCTCACTTCTGTACTACTGAAATTGCAGTCTCCTTCTTTTCTGACTCATCTAGTACGGCCACTAGACTTAGCACCGTAAATTATCATTTTGATTGTGTGACTCCTTTGCTCAAAAATGTCCTTTGATTACCACCCATTGGCAATAGGATGCATTAAAAGACAGGGAAATTTACAAGCTAGATAGAATTCTCTTTCTCTAACCTTATAAAATGAACCAACCTGTCAAACCCTGCACCATTTTAGCACTGAGAAAAATTAAATGACCAAGATGCTTTATTACAAAAATTTCATAAGTGATCATTTAAAGCTCTTCTTCAAAGTTACTCAAGCAGGCTTTGGGACAAATCAGTAGCAAAATAAATGGGAACCATTCTGTTGCAATTTTATTCCATTTCTATAAGAACTGTATTCTATTTACAATCTTCTAAGTGAGGGCTATAAACCTGTATCTTGCCATTTTTTATTTGCTCTTAGGCTATTTGTTCTTAGGGCTACAACAATGAAATCAGAGCACAAAAGATTGCTCATGCTAGTCAGGTAGTTGATAGAAGACAATGATGCAATAAGAAGAGACATTGATTATTCTGTTTTTGACGTGATTTTTATTGAATTCTACTGAAAAACAAAATAATGAAAAGGGTAAAGGGATTTGAGGTGAGGTAATAATACTAGACTAGATAATTTAAAAAGGTATTCATTAAAATTTCTCCTATGACTTTTTTTCAAGTCAAAGCTTTTTTTTTGTAGTGGGGTGGGGGAAGTTGTTTAATCAATTTTATTTGGACTTTAGGAGGCAATGTTAAAATTCATATCAGGAAGAATCAGGCACAAATGGGGACCAACACTTGAACAAGACATGAAATGTTCCAAACTCACTGTTTCTCATTTCATTTTTCTGTAATTATGACTCCTATACCCTCGCTGTCTTATTCCTTTTTTCTTTCAGTGCTTTTCCAGAAGAATTTCTAGACATACATCATCATCAAAGAACAGATGAAAATGAGCTGAATTGTACAGGCCAGAGGAGGATTTAGCTAAACACTAATCTTCTACTCTATTCTCTTATCTCTACGTTTCTCACTTGTCATCTTGACCTATACCTCTTTTCCTTTTACATTTAGCTTTTTTTCTCCCATAATCTTTGAATCATTTTAAAACTTGTCTTGGCAATTTTCCTGAACTTTCCTTCTCTATGAGAGAGATGGATAAACAGACCCAGATCAATGTACAGATTTATACTTTTCACCAAAGCTTTTGAAGGAGCTTTAATGTGAAGTCCTTTATGAAGGCATTCTGAAGCAAACTGAGGGTTGGACGAGGCCAGCCAGCTGATTTTCAAGGAGGAAGGGAGATGTATACATTGCCTAAAAAATTGTGATCCATGCAAGAATGATGGTAAAACTTGTCTGGATTGTAATGTGATTTTGACTATATATGATCATAATAGGGGAATCCAAACTTTAGAATATAAGCAATATCCACATGCAGGCATGGTCAATCTGCTTCTGGAAATTCATGATAGAGAAACCCTTTCCCACCCCACTTCAGAGAATACACAGTACCCTCTATGTCATGTGTGGTGACAAAAAAAAAACCTTTTAATTGGTTGCTGAGCTAAACAGAGTGTTCATACAAAAGGTTCTTGGACAGATTGACACTTCTCTCTATTCCTCTCCTTCATACCCTCCCTTTCTCTCTTCTCTTCTCCTTTCCCTCTCTTCTTCCCCTTCCCCCTTCTACTCCCCTTCTTTCTGTCTCCACTTTCCTTCACCTTCCTTGTTACTCTCTCTTCCCCCCTTCCCTTCTCTTTCTCCTTATTCCCCACTCCCCTCCCCTGCCCCAACCAGAGCTTTATAGTACTACTTGCCTTACTACCAGGGAAGAGAGAATTTCAGGCTTTTGTATGAACACTCAATTCTGGCTTGGAAGTGGCTTTTCAGTGCTATGCAGTAAGCTAATAGGAAATAATCAGAAAAAACCTGAGCATACTTTACTTTGAAACTAAGAGGTAATGGGTCTCTTTATCACATATTTCTGGAAGGAGGCTCACCCAGCCTCCACAGGCATATTGTGCATGCTGTGTCCTCAATGACTAGTTCTCCCATTATAATGGTATTTAAACAACACTTTTAGGTTTGTGAAGTGCTTTTAGCACACATTATCTCATTCGATTTTCACAAAAACCCTATGAAGTAGGGACTACCAGTATAATTCTAGTTTTATAGACCAAGATATTAAGGAACAGTTCAGTGATACACCCACAGCCACACAACTAGTAAGTATCTGAAACAAGATTCAAAGTCAGGTCCCACTCAGTCCCAAGACCAGCTATCTTTCCATTACCTCACACTTCCCCTAAGAGATCCTTGAGTAAGGAACTTTAGGGTAAAATATGCATGCAAATCTCCAGAATCACTTATAACCTCAAATAGGAAGGGAATGCTGGCCTTTGTGGCTCCCAAGGTCCTATTTTTGTCCACTGATCACTGCTAACTGAAAGGGGAACTTGAAAAGGCAGCTTTTTTATGTCTTCCTTCCTCTTCTTGCCACATGGTGCTCCCAGCTCCATATAGGCCATAGTCACCTGGGCTTCCTGTTTCATTCTTGGTGAAGGATCATATAATCCTAGGATCAAATATTTAGAAATAGATGACACCTGAGACTTCAAAACTCATCAAATCCAACCACCTCTGAGACAAAGAGAAGTAAAGTGACTTGTCCAAAGACATAGAAGTGGTAAAGTGGATTGGATCTCCAATTCTAGGGACCTAATTTTAAATCCAGTGACCTATCCACTGTACCAGATTGTCTCCCATAAGTATGTCTTTAAAGTGACATGTTTCCTGTGAGAGATCATGGTGAAAACAGCAAGTCATCTTCCTCTCTTTCTCTCTCCAACAATCACTAGTGCTCTCTTTCTGACAAAACTACTTTAGAAAGGAGGGCAGAGCCAAGATGGTAGAGTAGAAGCACAAACTTGATGTGGGCTCCTGCTCCAATCACTTCCAATACATGTAAAAAATAACTCTAACAAAGTTTAGAGCCACAAAATCCACAAAGTGACAGAGAAAAACAAATGTCCTGCTGAAGGAAGTCTGGCAGGCAGACAGGAAGAGTCTATCTCACCAAGCTGGGAGCTGAGCACAGTCCCATATGAACCATGAGGTTTTAGCCCCAGGATGGCCCCAGCCAGCAGTGGTCTGAGCAGATTTCAGGAGAGTGAATCATCAGTAGCTGTGGTGGTTTCCAGACTTCTGAACTCATAAATACAAAGACAAAGTAAACGGTCAGCGTGGAACTCTGTTGGAACAGGGGGGGACTGAAGAGCTTGGTCTGGCCCCTGATGCCAGAGTGAGAAGTGGCAGAGGTGTGGTGGCTTTTGCAGCCACAGCCTGGCTGCCTCAGGAGCTCCTGGCCTGCAGATTGTAGAGGGACCAAGTAACCATGCAGAGGGTAATTGCTCTTGCTTTAACTTGCTTGGATCTGAATTGTGGTCCTGGGTGGTGGTCCTGGGGTGTGTGACCAGTGAGCCAGAGCTTGTGGTAGCTAGAGAGAGTACACCCTCCTAATAGCTCCAGCAGCTGTGAAAACCTCTGCGATTTGGGACATAGCCCTCTCTGTTCTGGAAGCAGAGTTCTACCATGGCAAAGTGCTCAAAAGTCAAGCAATATAAACAAGTCGAGGAAGCACAAACAGACCATATAATCCTTTTTTAGGGGGGCAAAAAGGATCAAGGCATGGATCAGGAGGAAGACAGCAAAGTCAGAACTCCTGCATCAAAAGCCTCCAAAAATATGAATTGGTTACAGGCCATGGAGGAGCTCAAGAAGGATTTTGAAAATCAAGTAAGAAAACCGGAGGAAAAATTGGGAAGAGAAATGAGAATGATACAAGAAAATCATGAAAAACTAGTTAACAGCCTGCTAAAGGAGACCCAAAAATACACTTAAGAAAATAACACCTTAAAAAATAGACTAACTCAAATGGCAAAAGGGGCCCAAAAAAACAATGAGGAGAAGAATGCCTTAAAAAGTCGAATTTGCCAGATGGAAAAAGAATCTCAAAAACTCACTGAAGAGAATAATTCCTTCAAAATTAGATTGGAGCAATTGGAAGCTAACGACTTTATGAGAAATCAGGATACTATAAAACAGATCCAAACAAATGAAAAAATAGAAGGCAATGTGAAATATCTCATTAGAAAAACCACTGACCTGGAAAACAGATCCAGGAGAGATAAGTTAAAAATTATTGGACTACCTGAAAGCCTAGACACCATCTTTCTTTTTTTTTCTTTTTTTTTTTATTATTGAATCATCAATTTGTTTATTTACTTTGAGTTTACAAGATTCAGTTCCACAATCCCTTGAGTTTCAATTTTTCTCCCTCCGTTGCCCCCACCCCCTGTGGCTGGGTGCAATCAAGTATAAGATCTGCAAGTACTTTCACATTGTACAATAGTCTGGTTGCATAGAAGGGTTGTAACCAATGGAGTGAACAATGGGAAAAAAGAAAGAAAACCAAACATGAAAAAGACCAGTAGCATGTAGATTGCTTCAGTCTCCATTTTAAACTGGTCTTTCTAGATCTTTCTCTGAATGTAGATATCTCCTTCCATCCTGAGACTTGTAGAGTTGTCTGGTACCTGTGCGTTTCTGAGAAGAGTCCAGTTTATCAAAGTTGGTCGTCACACATATGATGTAGGCACCATCTTTCAAGAAATTATCAAGCAAAATTGCACTGATATTCCAGAACCAGAGGGCAAAATAGAAACTGAAAGAATTCACCAATCACCTCTTGAAAAGGATCCCAAAAAGAAAACTTGAATATCATAGCCAAATTCCAGAGCTCCCAGGTCAAGATGAAAATACTGCAAGCAGTCAGGAAGAAATAATTTGAGTATTGTGGAAACACAATCAGGATAACACAAGACCTAGCAGCTTCTACATTAAAGGACTGAAGGGCTTGGAATATGATATTCCAAAGGTCAAAGGAGTTAGGACTAAAACCAAGAATCATCTACCTAGCAAAACTGAATATAATGCTACAGGGAAAAATATGGTCATTCAATAAAATAGAGGATTTTCAAGCATCCTTGATGAAAAAAAAAACCCAGAGCTGAACAGAAAATCTGACTATCAAATACGAGAAGCAAAAGAAGTATGAGAAGGTAAGCAGGAAAAAGGAACCATAAGGAACTTAAGTTGAACTATTTACATTCCTACATGGAAAAATGGTAAAGGTAACTCATAAGACTTTTTCTCAGTATGAGGATAGTTGAAGGGAATACACACACACACACATATACCCTGCTTTACATACATATATATGTATGTATACAAGGGTGTATGTGTATGTAAATATGTATGTGAGTGTGGGCATTTGTATGTTCATGTGTACATAGACAGAGGGCACAGGAACAGTTGAACAGGAAGGGATGATATCTAAAAAATAAAGAGGTATGAGAGGAATTTATTGGGAGAAGGAGAAAGGGAGAGATAGATTAGGGTAAATTATCTCATATAAAAGAGGCAAGAGAAAACTGTTACAATGGAGGGGAAGGGCAGGAAGGTGAAAGCGAATGGGACAACCTGATCCTTATTGAATTTGGCCTGAGGAGGGAATAACATACACACTCAATTGGGTGTCTTACCCTACAGGAAAATAGGGGAGTAGGGGATAAGGGGGGAGGATAGAAAGGAGGGCAGATTGGGGGAGAGGGTAGTTAGAAGTAAACATTTTTGAAAAGGGATAGGATCAAGGGAGAAAATAGAATAAGTGGGGGACGGGATAGGAGGGAGGGAAATATAGTCAGTCTTTCACAATATAACTACTACGGAAATGATTTGGGTAACTACATATGTACAACCTATATAAAATTGCTTATCTTCCCAGTGGGGTGAGTGAGGAGGGAAGAAGGGGAAAAAATCTGTAACTCAAATTTTAAAAGCAAATGTTTAAAAATTTGTTTTATTACATGCAATAAGATATACAGGTAATGGAGTATAGAAACTCATCTTGCCCTACTAAAAAGTTAGTGGGGTCATGGGGGAGGATATAAAAGAGAACAGAGTGGGGAAAGGGGTATTCAGTAGGCTTGCTATTTTGGGGATGGGGGAAGGGGAAAGATGGGGAGGAAAAAATTGTAATAAAATCTAGTGGAAATGAATGTTGAAAACTAAAAATAAATAAATAAATACATAAATATTTTAAACAAGAAAAAGCTTACTATAAAAAACGTATTCAGTCTCTAACATTTATCAGTCCTAGCCATTTCCATGCAGAACTTCTGATAGCCAGAAAGTTCTGTTACTGAAATAGAAGGGGCAGGGGGAAAGGAAAAAGAAAATATCCCAGCACCTCCTGGGATAACAGATTGCTGGAGGCTGTTATAGTCCAGAAGAGCCTTTGTTGTTGGGGGCAATCTTCTTCTTCTTCTTCTTCCCCTTTTCTATTCATTTATCCAAAATATCTATTCCTGGACTTTTCCAAGCTCAGACTTTCCACGTTTCTAGACATTTGGTGCCTCCCTACTGATGCAGACATGATATGAGTAAGACCTTGCATTTCCATAAAAATTTCTCATCCGACTTTAGGATCTCTGAGCTCCTCTGAGATATGGAGTGAAAATGAAAGAATCACACCCACTGAGTGCAACCAATACTCAAGGTTCTGGGAATAAAATTCTCCTAAAACCACTGCTTTCTTGTCTCTGAACTTGGTCTGAAGACCATCATCTTTCAGGCTTTCTAGGAGTATCCCTTCCCTTCCATCTCCTATCATGCTTTGTAGTTATCACTTTTTATTGTTTTTGGAGGATAGGCACTATTCTATTTTTGAGGTTTCAACTACTTTCCTAGTTGTTTTTTGGGGGATTGGTTACAACCTTAGTATTCTTTCCTTGCCTTTGCCATTTCCCTCTATGTTCTCAATCCTGATGTGACTTCAGTTAAGCCTTCCTTTAATCATACCAAATAAAGGAACTATTGCTTTCAGCATCTCCTGGCTCAACCAATTCTTCTGCAAGGTACCTTAGATCCCAGTTACAGACATCAATAAGGGCTCATTATTTGTTAGATTGACCAAAAGTGTTAGGTTACCTTTATGTGAGGGAAGTCAGTGATATTACTCCTGACTATATTTTCCTAAATCTATAGTAATATTTTATATAGCCACGAACAAAATTGTCGTCATGGTTCAAATGATTGTTGATGGTGAAAAATTAAGCCCCTGGGCATAATTTCCTTCAGGTTTGTTTAAAGGTCAAAAACTCACTTTGTCTCAACAAACATATCCATAATCATTGAAAGTGAAGAATCGCCGGTTCTGGGGAATTCCTGGCGCTGGGTTATACAGCATCAGTCAGCCTTACTATATCTCAGCAGGGGCAGTGGCTAATATTCAGGTGTGTTAACTACAATGATAGGAGATTTCTAGGCTTTTGAGATTGTCCTGGGCTCCTGGGGTGCCTTGCTAGAAGAAGTTATCAACACTGGGAATCTGTGAAGTTTCTGAGCCACTGAAATAGAGGTCTGCAATTGCATTCTCACCTTATCTTCCCCATCTCTTGGGGTGCCCTCAAACATAGTGCTGTAAAATAGATATGAAAAGGACAGAACTATCACATAATGTGCTTCATTCCATTGACAGTGGAAAATTAACTGCAAAGAATGATTAAGACAAGGAATAGTATACCATCGTGGAAAACCCTTAGGATACTGATGAACTTCTTAGATCAGACAAACTTAAATGTTGCATTAAGCTCTTGAAAAACTGAGACATAGAAATTAATCAGTGGACCATACACAATCACTATGCCTTTCAAAACTTCTAGTCAGGCAGTGGTAATGAGCATGGGTTGTCAGCATCCAGAGTGGGCACAGTACTGCTTAGCCTCGACTGATGATTTAGAGAGTGAGGAAACTAAACTCCATTCAGCTAAAAATGGCTTGTTTCAAAGAGTGATGAATTGAAGAGAGCAAAAAGATGCAAATGACCAAAACAACTTTGGTAACTGGTACAAAAATTAATGAGAAGAAATTTAATAATTTTGTAAACTCAGATATAAACCTGTTTTCCATTAGACCTACTTGAACAAAAGAAAATGAATTCTGATGAAAATATCACAAAACACGATAGCAGTTTGATGACAGGGATAATAACCAAACTTCCTGGCTCTTTGCTGTCTGTGACCTTGCAATCCACTGCTGGTTGCAGAGATTATAAATAGAGCCAAGTGATTGCAGGCTTTGTGTGTCCTGCCAGCATTTTGAAGCTGACAGTATTAGATTCTTCCTTCCCACTCCCCCTCCCTGACCCCAGCATCCTGTTGAGCAAGTGTCAGCCATTGCTAAAGCTGCTGACATTACCTGGTAAATCATGGCCCACACATCATTCAGGCTGGAACCATTAAAAATAACAAATCATAGCTAAGACAGCTCTGATAAATCAAATCTCAGTGTCTAAGCCAAGAACAGATTCAACAGAGCAACCCAAAGCCAAGAGTTGATTCAGGAAAACCACATGACAAAATGAGACTTATCTTTTTCAAATGCCACAGAAACTTTTTTTTAAACCCACGTATTTGGAATCATACAGAATTTCATGGATTTATACAGTACATCGAATCAAAATGATAACAGTAAAAACCAAATTACACTGAAAATGTCACCCTATAAACTCTGAGAGGAGATGTTTTCATTGACTCAAATGGGGTCAGACTAGACAAATAAAAAATGTTTGCCCAGACATCAAGGTCAAAAGTAAGTAGAATTTATCCAACTGAAATCTAATTCCCACTGAGTAGCAACTGTTCTCAATATCCTGAAGGATGCCTCCCCAAATTATCGTTGCAATAAATAATTTCAAGTCCAAATTCCCTCCTGGAAATTCTAAACTAAATATTTCTGCCTACAGGCCATTCTGGCGTGGCAAAGGACCACCTGCAAATCTCTCTCTACTTGCCAAATTCAAATGAATATTTCTTCTGAAGAGTTTGCTTGCTCTACCTCTTGCTGCTTGAATTTTGTTAAATGTTTTGAGCAGAAGAGGAAGGTGGCATTTATATAGCTAGCATTTATATAGGTTACTGACTCTTGGTAGGGAATGAAGAGGGGATGGATGGGAAAGAGTCATGCCAGTGTCAGATGTCCTTTCTTTCTCTTTAGGTTTTTCCTTCTCTTTAGACTTTCTCTCCATTTGTTGTTTTTTCTCACTATTTGGGCAGTTTCTCTTATCTTGGTTCCTGGTCAGAGTTCATAACCTTTTTTGTGTTATGGACAACTTTGTCATACTGGTGAAGCATATGGATCCTTCCTCAGAACAAATGCTTTTAAATGCATTAAATAAAATATGTGATTATAAAGCAAACCAATTATATTAAAAATTATTATCAAATAAACACATGTATCTATTTATACATATATGTATCAATATCTCTCTTAGATATCTATCTATTAAACCACATTCACAGACACCCGGTTAAGAATCCCTGGATAGCCAAGAGATAGCAGGTTCCAATTACATCATTTCTTAATGACTGTTATTAGCTATCTGACCCCAGGCAAGTCACTTAATTTGTTTGCCTCAGTTTTCTCAAATGTAAAATGGGGATAATAATAGCACCAACCTTCCAGGTGAGGATAAAATGAGATAATATTTATAAAATGCTTTGCAAACCATAAAATGCTATATAAATATCAGCTGTTATTATTATTATTATTATTATTTTTATTAATTACTTTTCAGCTGGGCTCTGAAAAACCCAACATTTAGATCAATATTTTTGTTTTGTGGATGAGTTTCTCTCAACAAAAAGGGGAGGTAACAGAATTGAGCTAAGAAAGACCTTCGAGGCTCTGGAATCCTAACCTCTTGTTTTACGCACAAGGAAATGGAGTCCCAGAATAGTAAAGTATCTTACCCAAGGTCACATAGGGAGTAGATGTCAAGAACCTGGCCTTGAACCAAGGTACTGATTCCAAATCCAGTGGTAATGTCACTATACCACAAAGGTGTTTTCTCTCTGTGGCCTTTTTTGCCTAAAAAAATTGCCCCCTACAGTTTGAGAGTATTGGTAGAGCTGGCACACTACTATCCAACTGATGCATCTAGTTCAGTTCATCTAACATTTATTAATCACTTACTATGTGCTAGGCTAGTTGCTAGGGATAAAGAGATAACTATAGAATAGTTCTGTCCTCAAGTTGAGGTAGAAAAATATACTCTTTCAAGAAAATATGTGTGTGCATGTAATACACACACACACACACATATATATATATATATAAATAAAATACACATACACACATAATATAAAGTTCTGGGCATGGGATAATTGAGACAGACAGATTAAGTGACTTGCCTGGTATCACAGAGCTAATAAGTTTCTGAGACTGTATTTGAATTCAGGCCTTCTTGACTCCAGATCCAATGTTCTATCTACTTAGCTTCCTTTAGTAGAAATAAAGGATTAATGACTAGCAGGTGCAAATTTTGGATGGTAGAGACTGGAAGTAGAGAAAATAGCAAGCAAGCTATGACAATATCCTAAGGGAGGGTGATGAAGGCCTAAAGCAGGGATACTGATAGAGGAAGGAGAAAGGGAGAGAAACAGATGAGATGTTTGAAGACAGAGTTAACAGGCCTTGGCAATTGATTGTATACAAGTAGAGAAATAAATCAATCATAAACATTTATTAAGAGTTTATTACGTACTAGGCACTGTGCTAAATGCTGTTGGTACAAAAAGAGGCAAAAGACAGTCCTTATCCTCAAGGAACTTACAATCTAAAGGCATTGTAAAAGGATATGTGAAAAAATATATACAAAGGGAGCTATATACAGGATAAATAGGAAATAATCAGCAGAGGAAAGGAATTAGTATTTTTTTTTTTTTTTGTGTTTT